>NC_069429.1:32655978-32677779 GCF_026875155.1 Cherax quadricarinatus
CAGGGCAGACCCCATGGGGGAAATAGAGTTGTTAAAAGGGAGGATTCGAGATTTGCAGATTGACATTTGATGCGGTGAGAGTGCAGAGTGGGTTTGAAGAGGCGGTGTGGGGTGATCGCCCATCGGCCTGTGTGTTACGGGGACAGAGGCAGCGTCGTATGGCTATGGAATTGATGGGCTGGTGGTACATGAGGACTTAGGTGGATATAGGACGGGACAGGAGTTAAGAACAACGGAGGCGATGAGTGATTACGATGAGTGATTACTTTGGATAGGTGGTTTGGAAGAAATTTACTGAGTGTAGGGGTGGATGTGAGGGCTTTGGGGGGGTTTGGGGGAGAATGTATTTTGTGTGCTAAGTGGCAGTGATTGCATATTGGGGGGGATATTGAAGAAGGGGAGGTGGGAGGGCTTTAGAGGGATGGCATGAGGCAAGGCACCAGGTTTGGATGGCTTGCCCTGTGAGTTTTGTGTGAGCCATTGGAATGTGTTGAAGCCCTTCTTAGTAGAACTAATGAATACGATGAAAAGGGAGGGGAGGATGGGCAGGTTCAAGGAACTGCGGTTGTGGTTTTAGTGCCAAAAGGTAAGCGACAAGACACAGTGCGGGACTTTAGGATAATAACATTGCTGTGTGCTAATTATAAGATTTTTGCAAAAATTTTAGGAAATAGGCTGAAGTGTGTGGTGGATAGAGTGGTTGCGAGAGGACAATATGGTGTGTCTGGGAGGACGATGTATGATGGACATAGTATTAAAAAAGAATTTTGTGGAAGGGTCGGGAGGGGAATGGGGGGGGGTGTCTTAGTTTTTAGATTGGCAGGCGGCATATGATAGTGTAGAATGTGAGGTGTTGTGGTACATAATAAGGAGGCAGGGTTTTGGGGAGGAGGGGGTGCATTGGGCAGAGACATTGTATAAAGGTGTGGGAGTGTGTGTACAAGTAAGTGGGAGTTGGGGAGTGGGTATCCATGGTTGGGGTATTAGGCATGGTTGTCCCCTGTCTCAATTGTTGTTTGCCTGTTTAACAGACCCTTTCTATAGAGCGGTGAGAGTGTGCATGAGGTGGATTGGGAGTAGGAAGTGGAGAGCAGGGAATGATAGGGTACGTGATGACACGACAATACTCGTGCGAACGCTGAGGAGTTTTACATGCGGTAGAGATGTTATTGATAATTTCGAGGGGTTACCGGTTTAAGAGTTAATGTGGAAAAATCAAATTATTGGTCTTAGGAGATTGGGTGGGAAGAGAGAGTTGGGGATGGAATGTACGTTGGAATATGGTGGACAGGATAAAAGTGTGTGGGATAGTGTATATGGGTAGTGCGAGAGAGGCGAGGATGGTTAATTCTGGACTTGTTGTGGATCGAGTGGTGGGGCGCTTGGATGGGTTGAGACCACTCATTTGACAATACATCAGCGTGCGATTGTTGTGAATGTGTTGTTATACAGTAAAGTCTGGCACGTGGCAGTGGTATATCCGTTAGCAGATCCAGATGTTACGAGGCTGTTAAAAAGGGTTTTCCGTTTTCTTTGGAGTTCCGGGTGTGATTGGGTTTTGAGTAGGAGTGTGGTTACTTTACCGGTCAACAAAGGAGGTTTGGGGTTGATTGATTTACGGTTAAGAGTCAAGTGTATTTATTTGAAGTGGGGGTTATGCCGTGTGCGGGGTCAAGTAGGGAGGGGCGTGAATGACTTACATAAGGAGGTGCGAATGTGGTGGGGAGGGTCGGAGATGAAGGTGTGTGAAGACGTGTTGCGGGCGTTGCTGCATGTCCGGGACCCTAGTAAAGTTCGAGTGGGTGTTTTAGAGCGTGTTGTAAGGGCGAAGGTAGTCACGAAGGCTGAGAGTATCTACCCTATGTATGCGTGGAAGGATATATGGGAGAGATTACGGTTGATGCTTGATGCGCGTGCGACCAAATGTGCGAGAGGTATTTTTCCGTTTTCTCCATGGTACACTGCCGTGTACCATGAGAGGGTTGATGGTGGAGGGTGCGTGTCGGGTGTGCGGGGATGAGGAGACGGCTTTTCATGTAGTGTATTTTTGTGATAATTTGGGGAGTATTAGGGAATGGGTGGGAAAGGTTCTGGGGACAGTGGGAGGAGGCGGGATATCAGTATTGAGGGCGTTAAGTTTGGACGTGGGAGGCGTAGAGGCGCCTGTGCAACGTGCAATCACGTATATAATTGCGGATTTTTGTTTTTGTATCCTGGGGGATGAGAGGGAAATGGGGATTGGGAGGTGCGCAAAAGGGTGTTGGCGGCGACCATTTATAGAACGTTGTGTTGTAATCGGGAAATTTATGGAAGTCGCTGGGACCAGGCTTTTCAGCAGGGTACCGTAGAATGAGTGTGAGAGCATTGTTAGCGTTGTGAAAGGTGGGGGGGGTTGAAGTTCAGGGGATGGAACGGGCTCGTCTCCGGGGTTGGGTATGCACAAGGGCTGTGTTGCTGTGTGTATCAGTGTAATGTGTGGTTGTGGTAAATGTGGTTGTGTGAGAGGATGTGGTGGTGCAGTCTACTGCCTTCTTTCTTTGTTGAAGTACTTGATTCACCTTTAGGCTTTGCCCTGGCAAACGGGGTTTTATGTGCTTGCACCGAGCATTTTATTGCTATATTATATAATGTGTATAGCCTGTAGATGAGTGCGGAATGCTTATGGCTTTTCTAGTTTTGTGGCTGACTCGTAAGACTTGTGGTAAGGCGAGTATGTGTGACTGTAGGGAACTTATGTACTGGGGGGTTAGATGAGTAAGAGTATGTACTTTGTTTTATCATGAGATTGTGATGTAGGTTCTTTCATTTATTATTTGTGTAGGTTGTGAGTAACCGATATTTATCGTAATATTCTTCTTATTGTATTGTGCAATGGCAATATGTCACAGTAATATTATGTAAATAGTGTATACCTAAAGGGATTATGGATTTAATTATATTATTGAACCTGTTACAGGGGTCACCTACATGTTATGTCATTGTTGTTGTTCTTGTGTAAATAGGATTAAGATTACCCATCTTTCTTAATGTTATGTTTTGCCACAAGCGATATTTTCTAGTATATTTGTGTAACCTCTTTGTGTCTGTTAATATTGTGTTTGTTATTTGCTATTGTACGTCCTGAGGGATTGTGTTTCATAATGTATTTATATTAAATGTATATCAACCCTTGTATAAGGGTTTTTTATGTTAAGCTATGTATTGTATTTTAAATAAAATATAAAAAAAAAAATGTGCTGACACGATCAGTCGAATGCCTCTTCTGATCAGCTTCAAACCCTATATATTAATATATACTTGCTGTGATACGTCAGGCAACTAGGTAACAAAAGAAGATGCAGCGTTGCATTCTGAACGTATATTGCTCTTTGTGGGAGAATGACGTGTCATGGTAATGTCAGGTCACTACTCGCCTTGGCGACGGTACACTTGTCCCTTGTTCATTCCAGTTAAAGAGGTCACATGACGTGGTTTACTGGTTATGTCTTCGTTAATGGTTAAGCTGTTACATAGGAGGTTATATAGCGGGTGCCTAGTTCTGTCCGGGAGACATCAACTTGTAACTCATCTCTGATAGAAGACATGTGAGGGAGTCATGATAGTGGGGGGGAAGAAGTAAAGTTCTCTAAGTAACAGTTGCTTGAGGGAGTCGTGGGAGCGAGGGGGGGTAGTGAAGTTCTCTAACAGTTTCTTGAGGGAGTCATGGGAGCTGGGGGGGTGGGGTAGTGAAGTTCTCTAAGTAACAGTTGCTTGAGGTACAGTCATGGGAGGTGTGTAATCTGCAGGGTAATGGTGTCTGCTTGAGGCAAGACAAGTCATCTTCCTCCTGGACTTGTGTTTCCTGTTATTGTTCAGTCTCCCGTCTCCTGCAAGGTGAACACAACACTGTTATTGCTCAGTCTCCCTTCTTCTGCAAGGTGGACTGAATTGTTTGCAATCCTAATGGCGCTAAAGCTAACCTATGACATTGAGCTTGATTCTATCTCATTACTGATTCTATGTCACCCAATTGAAGGCTCTTGACTCAAAATAATGACCCCAAAACAATATGCTCATTGGAGAAGCCAGGTACGTACAGATACTCAAAAATCAGGGACAAAGGAATTAATGTACAATTGCTATGGATCCCATCACACATTGGATTACTCATTCATGTTTAAAGTTGATATGTTAGCCAAGAAGGGTACCCAGAAGAGAATGTAGAATATAACTTCGGTATATCTGTGTCTAGCATTATGAATAAATTAGGAGAGAAGTAAATAATAAAAATGATTGTTATAGGAATGCAGTTAGAAGCCTGAGTAGATATGTAACCCACTATGATAACATGAATGTAGATAAGTATGTTTATGGAGCAACTTGCAATGTGAACAGACTGACTGATGTTGTAGTGGCCAGGCTTAGGCTTGGTTACAAGTACTTCTGGCAGTTTGGGAGATACACAGAGGATGATCAAACTAAATGCAAATTATGTGATCAGGCATATGGTCACTGTCTTGAACACTATGTGCTTAATTGTCCACTTATTGAGGAATACAGAGACAGACAGTATACTAATCTATATGACATGTCAAGATATCTTATTAATGAAAATAAGATACCAGATATACTAAGCAAATTTCCTAAATTTGCATGTAACAGATAGGTGAACTGTAGATATGTAGATAAATAAAAACCCATATGTACACCTGTTAAACCTTTTGGGGCCTAGTTCCTAAAGCATATGCTCTCGCGCTACCGTCCACAGGATGGATATGGGGTGCACAATAAACTAGCCACTTCGGTGGCAAAATCTAATCTGCAAGGTGAACACAACACTGTTATTGTTGAGTCTCCCGTCTTCTGCAAGATGAACACAACACTGTTATTGTTGAGTCTCCTGTCTCCTGCAAGGTGAACACTACATTGTTATTGTTCAGTCTCCTGTCACCTGCAAGGTGAACACTACACTGTTATTATTCATTCTCTAGTCTCCTGCAAGGTGAACACAACACTGTTATTGTTCATTCTCCCGTCTCCTGCAGGGTGAACACAACACTGTTATTGTTCAGTCTCTCGTCCCCTGCGAGGTGAACACTACACTGTTATTGTTCATTCTCCCGTCTCCTGCAGGGTGAACACAACACTGATAATAAAGCAACTAGCAAACAAACAGTGGGCAACTGTGAGGGACAGTTTTTTCTTCACTTATCCTTATATAACGAGGCTCTGGCTGAGGTTAAAATGTATATACACACTTTGTCGACTTAGTCACCAGCAACAATGCTTCTCGGACAGCCAGACATATTAAAACCAAACTAGTCGCCAGGTCCTGACAAATTGTTTATGAATGATGTTTAGAAATATTAAGAGAGGCTTAGTAACCATCAGTTAGTCTCTCTGATACATCATCAAGAACTAGCACTATGCCACGGCTGCAGAAGATTGCCTCGGTAAATTCTATTTACAAAATAAATGATAGGCCTTTACCTTATCTCAGTAGTGGGAAAATTGCTGTCGTCAGTAGCTGTGGGTGCCATCTGAAGCCACAGTGATGAACACAATTTTATCAATAAATCTTAGCTAGGGTTAACATTAGGTCATTCTTGCCTGACAAATTCACTAATATTTTTTTTTCACAAAGGTACTGAAAGTGGCGGCCATGATGAAGAGTACAATGTTTTTTACATGGATTTCAGTAGTACCTTTTACAGAGTTCCTCACATAACACAGCAAGTAGCCGCACATGATATTGTAGGAAAATTTTTTCTGAATTGACTCAACATTAACTGAGAGCCAGCAGTTTATATATATATATATTAATATTTTAATTTTATATATATATATATTAATTATATATATATATATATATATATATATTATATATATATATTAGGTAGGTAGAGAAGAATGTGAGGATCAGTCACAGATATCATTCTACCAGGATCAGTATTGGGCACAGTGCTGTTCACAGTGGGACCAGTGCTCTTCACATTGAACCAAGTACTGTTCACATTGGGTACAGTGCTGTTCACACTGGGCACAGTGCTGTTCACACTGGGTACAGTGCTTTTCACACTGGGTACAGTGCTGTTCACACCGAGTACAGTGCTGCTCACACTGGCTACAGTATCATGTGGGAGTTCGATACGTGGATTAGGTAAGAAATACTCACGTAGGCTGTTATTACGTATAATTGCTGTTATGTGGAGAGAGCCCTTGCCAGCCGTACCTATCTCCTTGGTTACACTCTTACGTAATACTGACTAGCCGGCTGCAGTACCCTATGTGAGGGGGCCTTTGAATACTGCTGAGGTCAGCACAATATGAATTCAGGTAGTGACTCAGGCAGAGACGGTTGGTCGTTGAGTCAACGGACGGTTACTGGTAACTGGTTACTACTACTGAGACTGGTAAGTGGTTACTACTACTGAGAGCTCGGCGACGCTAACGTATGTCGTCCCGACATACAACTAATACAAACTAGAGATGGCAGGTACGGCTTGGGCTGATTCTATACAATATCAAAGTACACAACAGTAAACATTATATATACATAATTAGAACAAGGGGATGAAAGCTTACGTACTGAAACTGTAATGCAATACAAGGTATACTATAGTACAAACTTAAAATCAACAAATGAACAACGAACTCAACGTTGAGATTACAAGTGATAAAAAAAAAATGTTGATCGATCGTTTCTGTATCAGTGATTTTACGGATTCTGAGGAAGGAATATAACAAAGAAAGAGTGTTTAACAGAAAGGCAGATTTGGTGCACGCAAATCTAGACTGTTAACTCTCAAATGCGGAGAAAAACATGAACACACAAAAAAAAATTTCTTGAATACTGAAAAGTTGTACTGTAATTATTCATCTATACAGGTTATTAAAATTTAACCCCAATCTGCTAGGGTAAGATTGGCATATGCAGAATGGGTGTCATCTCTGGGAGGATCAAACTCTGTAGCATTGGTAACTCACGCTGTATTTGAGGCAAATCTGAATTGGAAGTTAAAAAAGATACTTGGGGAAATTTCCAAACCTGTCGTGACGTAGGGAATAACGACATTCAGGTTGATCGTCTACTGAGTATCAGGGGAAGAGAGTACAGGATCAGGGGGAAATGTCAGAGTCTGTCACATTAGTCTGGGTTGGAACATCATTACATCACATACTAACTTCATATGATCCAAATTGCGATTCTTTATACTGACCAGTACTAATCTCTCAAAACCTTGTACTTATTACCAGTGATATGTTCAACTACTCGATAAGGCCCCAACAAACTTTTGATCAAGCTTTGGCATGCAGACGTTTTATTAAAGTTAATCAGCATAACTCTCGAACCTACTTTGATTTTGGTGGCTTTGATCGAGTGTTTGCGACTCTTGTAAATTCTGCTGTTGATTTATGAAGTGTTTCACGGATTCTTCTAAAAACACTTTGAGCTAAGCGGGTTTACGATTGTTTATGAAATCATCAGGGTTGTAATTTGGTTTCGGATTAGAATTTTAACAACTCATAAGGTAAACGTTTATCTACCCCATACAGTGCATAATGTGGAGTGTCACCTATAGAAACATTGTAAGCAGAATTTATAGCACACTGCACATCAGGTATAACTTCACCCCAAGTTTCACTGTTGGGATTGATAGCGGCTCTCAAGACATCAAGTACTTTCTTATTGGTTCGTTCCGCCTAACCCATTGCTGGCAGGATGATGAGGAACAAGGGTGGATTTGAGATCTTGTACAAGGTACACAAATTTTCAAGAATTTCATTATAGAATTCACCTCCATTATCTGTTACTAGGGACTTAGGGGTGGTATGCCTGCAGATAATGCGTTCTTTAAACGTTTTAGCTACTGTCTCGGCAGTCTTATCTGCAATAGGAACTAACTCGCAATTATCTGGTGAAATGGTTACCATAACACACAGATGTTTGTTACCTTGGAGGGAACTTTGGGAAATTAGTTAACAAATCTAGCGCAACCTTTCCCAAGGTTCGCTAGAGTTGGATAACACTTGGATTGGATTAGGACCATTAGCTTTGCCTTTAGTTGCATGCAGACACTACATTTCCTAACCCATACTCAGAAATATCAGTTGCCATTCGGGCAAGAGTATTCAATCTGGTTTGTTTTACTGACGATCCATACCAGGGTGTGAAACACCGGTACATCGTGAACTAGCTGTAAGGCTACATTCACTAGTGACTGTGGGAATTACTAACTGGTATACTCTTCTGCTAGGAGTACCCAACTCGGCTGTTCGATACAGAAATTTCCCTTGGTTCATGACAAAGTCACTGATGGGTGCTGGGGGCTTCACATTCAGAATAAGATCTTCCTGGAGCAGGAATCGTATCACACCAACCACATGGGATCTGTTCGTTGAGCATTCTTTACATCTTCAGCACTAAAGGGAGGGTCTGCAGTTACTATACTAACATGTCGCGATAAGGCATCTGCGACTACATTTGACTTGCCAGGTAAATGCTCAAAGGTGGGATTGAACTCTTGGTTTAGTCAAGGTCCATCTAGCTAACCTTCCAGTAGGTTGTTTGTTCTGGAATAAGGGTATCAGTGGAGCATGATCTGTCAAGACATGAACAGAGTACTGATAAATAATTTCGGAAGTGCTTTAAGACCATACTATTGCTAAAGCTTCTTGCTCATACTGTATAATTACTTTCCCGCCTTCGAAAGGGACTCGGCTAGCAAATGCAACTGCGTTGTACTTGCCATCGGTCTTCTGAGCTAGTACGGCACCTATGCCAATTGAACTAGCATCAGTTGTCAGATAGAAGGGCTTAGAAAAATCTGGAAATTTCAAAATTGGAGCAGATGTTAGCTTTTCTTTTAGATTTTTGGAATGCTCTTTCTTGAGGGAAAAGGTCCAAACAAAAGGAGCATCTTTCTTAAGCAGCTCAGTTAGAGGAGCAGCTATGGAAAAAAAATTTGGGCAATGAAAGATCTATAAAAACCTGCTAGCCCACAAAGGATCTACGGCATCAGCAGTTTTGGGATTGGGAAAATTTAGTACTGCAGTTACTTTACTTTGGTCAGTCGTAACCCCTTAGGAGTGACTACGTGACCAAGAAACTTAATTTCTGATCTGAAAAAATTGACATTTTGACAGTTTGATCTTTAAATTGGCTTCTTTCAAGCTTACCAAGCACTACATCAAGTCTTTTCAAGTGGTATCCACGTCTTTAGACATGACGATTACGTCATCTAATTTACACCATAAGTGCTTTTACCTATGAGACTCTAAAGATATTAGTCATGAGCCTTGAAAAAGTGATAGGGGAAGATCGTAATCAAATGCCATACGGAGGAAGTGAAAAAGACCTGTAGGAGTGGAGAATGCAGTTAGCTCTTGGCTGTCCTCGGAAGAGGGACTTGCCAAAACCCTTGTAACAAATCTAGGGTTGAAAGACTTTGTTATCTCCGATATTACGTAAAAGATCACCCAGTACAGGGAGTGGAAAGCGATCTGGAATGGTTTCGCGTTTAACTTCCCAAAGTCAATCACTGGCGCCAATACCATCCTTCTAGGTACTAGTATCAAGGGTTTCATTCCAAGGGGAATTGCTAGGTTTCAATAACTCCATCAAACAAGCATTTGATTGATCAATTCTTCTGCTACAGCAAATTGTGAATTTAGGCATTTGTCACAGGTATGTAATAGGTCTGTACCAGGTTCAAGTGGAATACGATGGGACAATAAGTTCGTTATACCCATCTTCTCACCTGGTAAAGCAATGGCTTTACGACGTTTGTTCAACAGAGTCAATAAACGCTTGACTTCATCTGGGAAGTCAGTGGGAGCTAAGTCTTTCTCCTCTTCTGGTGGAACAGATTGATCCAGTTGCAGTGGATGAGGTCTCCCCGGCCAGAAAATAGCACCGACCCACTGGTCAGGTGACAACTCATCCTCTACCTGAACAGGGTAAGGATAGTGAACAAGGTCAACAAGATTGGTATTTGCCCTGAGGCGAACACTGTGACCAGAAGTGTTGGCCAGGTAGAAATGGATCTTACTATCTCTTACAACATGTAAGGATGGTTCAACAAAGACCTTTTACTTTGCAGGAATCACTGTCAACTAGGACGTTATCACCATCTGGAACACTAGGAACAACTACAGACACTCTAGTGAGAGCACTAGCCGCAACAGAAACGTCTTTTTTGCAAGACGCCCTGTGACATCAACAAAAGATGGCATTACTAGTTGCAAGAAATTGTTTTCCGACAAGGTGTCCCCTGTGGAGAAAACTACTATCGAACTAGCAGGCATTGCAGGGATAGGTTGTGCACTCAAGGCAATCTGAGCGTCCTCGGACACTTGAGGCATGGACTATCCTGCAAATCTGAAGGATAGGTGGAACACTGATGGGAGTGACAGAATTACCAGTGCCTGACCGCTTGGGTACGCTACTGGAGAATGCATTAGCTTGTAAGGACTTAATCCGTACCCTCAACTCTGCAGCAGTATAACAGATTTCTGATCCAAGCTGGTAACCCCCGAATGGAACGATTAAGGGCGTCAATTTGTGCATGCCATCGATAAGGGTCGAGTACAATGCGTAAGTCTCGCATGGAAGCAAATCCCAGTAGAAGGTCACCAGGGAAAGTAATCTGGTCGACAACAAGGAAGGAAACAGTGAAGTCTCTACCCTTTGGGTAGAAAAAGGTTAGGAAGTCCGACCTCGGACACGCATGTGAGAACCAGATACTCCACTAAGGGAGGACACGGGAAATCGGTTCTACGAGAAGGACATGTCGTAACTTCTTATCCTTAAACAAACTAGACCTAATAATATTGACTTGCGCACCAGAGTCCATGAACAATTGAACGGGCGCATTATAAACAGATGCTTCCATATAGGGGCCCATTGTTGCATTGGAAGTTAATGTTGCAAACAAAAAGGTGGATTGTCATCAGAAAAGACTTGTTCTACTCCATCCCCAAATCCTATGTCAGAGACATGTGAAGCAACATCATCCAACAGGGTTGTCATTCTCGGACTGCTTAAGGGTTCAAAGGAATTGTGAACGGGGATGGGTACTCATTATCACCTACTGTCACCATTTGGGACGGTTTGACTGGGGCGCTCGAATTCCCCGATTGGAAGAACGAGCCTGGTTCTGGTGAGTTTGAGAATTGAATGAATGAGCCTGGTTCTGGTTATTTTGAAAACCCCGAGATCTGTTTCCTCTACGGGTTCTGCGGTTGGGAAAGACCACGGAAAGACTAGAGTACTGAAGGTTTATAGAGAGCATTGCACTCAGATGTGTCATGTCCATGTATTCTATGATAAATACAGTAAGGAAGATCGAGTACTCATCATCAGTACGACGTCTCTTAGGGTAACTATCAGGCAATTAATTGCAAAATGGCCACAGAAACCACAGTTGTAACATTCCGCCGACTATGGTTACTGAATGTACTATGAATACCTAGAGGTGTATAACGACTCTGTACACTGGTTCTTGAATGATCTCTGAGATGGTTGACGACCCCGATTTGTCTCTGTGGCGCAAACAAGAGGTGGTGCAGACTGAGGCATATGTGTGACATTACTTTTAATACAAGGGAAGTACCCTGGGGGCACAAGGAACGTACATGATTTAAGGCTGTAAGTGGTTCCATCGTTACAGTTGGAGGATCAGCCTCAAAGCACAACAGAAGCAGGCGGCATTAGTTCTTAATTGCTCCAAAAGCTGCTATTTTTGCAATTGATTCTGTAAAAGGTTTAAACCCTTCAGGGAGAAAAGATGATGATTGGGCAGCATTGATAAAGATGATAAAAGTTTGTCTAATCTAACGCAAATGCACTCAACGTTCATTACTTTATGGGTGTAGCATTCACTAGTTCCCTAAGAACGACATATGGATTTAGCTGTTTTTACTGGGACAAGGAAAGAACGAATCAGTTCCTCATATTGTGACCACTTAGTAAGAAATTTCCCGAAGTCTCGCATATCAAGGAGATCAACACGTGAACAGCAGCAGGAGAGCTATAAAGAGCTTCTTTAGCAAGTCTGATAAGGCTTTCCTCTGAAGGAGGACCTTTCACCTAGGGCACCAGCACGAGAACGAATGGCTGCAAACCATGCTTCAAGACTATGTACATGGCCATTGAATAAAGGTAACGCATCAAGGGAATCACGAGTATAACTATAGTATCTCGGTGTCTGGGTCGGTCTGTCAGTCGGTAAGGAACTGTGAGGACTGATGACAGGGGCAACAGTAGCCTGAGAGGTCTGAGTATCGACATTCACTAAAGTATCACTTGACGGTATGTGAGACATAATGGCAAAGTAACACGAGAACAAATAAGGCAAAAATAATAAACAATAAAAATGATATAAAATTCTAGAATTGAGATAAAAGATATACAACTAATTCTGCAGAAGTAAAAAAAAAAAAAATGTCTAAACCGCAAGAGGAAGGAAAACTCAATTTAAAGGACTATTGGCCAGAAAACTCAATTTAAAGGACTATTGGCCAAAATAAAAAAAGTTTACATTGAAATATACAAGTAAAAATATTACTGGAGACTGAATTAAATGCAAAATGAGCTGTCTTTACTCTTGCTAATAAAGAAATGAATTAATTAAATTTTTAAATCAATGTGAAAGTATAAAATAAAATTATTAAATTGTTAACTGGGAAATTTAAGTATTTTCTAAGAATGCATAGACAAAATTAAAATATAAATCATAAAAATATCAATAAAAGAAAATAATTCACTGCAGAACAAGTTCAACAAAAATTCACTTCAGAACAAGTGCAACAAATAAAGTGTAAAAATAATCACTGCAGTAATAAAGTGTCACTGGGAAAACTCAGGTAAAATAATGAATTAAAATATGAAGATCAAAAAAAAATAAACTGATTGAACACTTTAACTCTTAATTGTAAATTAGACAAAACAATTTACTCAAGCAGAGTAAAGAAAACACTTTACGTTAAAAGTAATTGAAATTGTATCAAGAGTGAATTTGTTCAAGAATTATAAAAAAATAAAACACAGGAACAAAACAGGGAATATAACACTTACAGTGGCGGGGCACACAACAGTATTAGTTTATTCTTACAACAAAATCCTGCTGTGACTGATACAACAAAATCTTGCTGTGACTGATACGACAAAAATTTGCTGGCAAAAATAATGGTACACAGTCTGCGAAAAAAAATTAGAGGAATGAGACACTGCTGGCATACGAAAAAAAGACACACATAGAAATAAATGGAAAATTTAGTATACTGGGGTGAATATCACTGCATGAAATACAATGACTACTGGAGAATACAACGCTGAAAGAATACAATAAAAAAAAAATGAATCACTTCACACAGGGTGACTGACTGGTACACTACACAATAATACTTACTAGAGACAGGAGTAGCATAAAGAAAAACACAGAATAAAAATATAAGATAAGTGAAAACACTGAAAAAATATTGTAAAAATAATGAGTCAAAGAAAAATACGGGGTTTTTCACTGAAAAACACAAGGTTTAGAGTACACAAGCAATTTACTATAAATGTCTCACACACGCAAATGTCTTTAAATGCAAGAAAATGTCTCAAGAAAATTATCACTGGAGTCTGGAGTAGTAGACGGGCGGTGACGAGTGATGAGGAGAAGGGTGTAGGGTGTCCAGCGCGGTGAGGGCTGACGTCACCTACACTCACTGTTGTGAAGAAATGTGCTTTCTAGGTGAACTCACATAACTGGCTTTATCGTTGGCACCAGCTACAATCTCTTGACCAATTATATGAGCCAAAACAGTACTAGGACCCGGTACAAGGGTGCAAACAACCACAGGTAGATGGGTGGATGGCTGGTGGTGGTGGGAGAGAGTGGTGGTGGGAGAGAGTGGTGGGTGTGACTCTCGCTGGGGTACTGCTGCGCACCCCCTTCTACCCACGAAGGTGGCTTGATAACCCACTCTATGCCACAGGAATGGTGAAAACCACTCTTAGCATCCACAGGGAGCACAAAGCGATATAGACAATACTTCAGAGGAACTTGGCTTACTTCTTACTGCGTGGCTTACTTCTCTCTCTCAGCTGGGTTAGAAGCTGGGTTGGCTGACTGGCTTACACCACGAGAATGGCTGACTGGAAGACGTGTAACGATGCACAAAGCACGGAGGAGCAGTTGGATGACAGGAGACAGGCTGGATGATAGGCTGACTGGCGTTCACTTCCACAGTCTGGCTTACTGACTGGCTTAATTGCAAAATCCGGGTCAACCCCTCGGAGATTGAACCAATTAGCACACGAACTAAGCCAGGAAGCTTGAAATGGCTGCAACAGGCTTGCAGGATGAAGTTGTGAGGGGAGTCAGGCTGCTGGTGTCTGGAGGTGCGCGAGGGTAGAGCTGGTGGCTGGAGGTTCACCTTTGACCCTGGCGCTACTCACGCAAACAGCCTTCTAACGCCTTGAATTACCCTTAAAAAAGTAAATCCACGCTCCACACCGCTGTTAAAACCATTTATAGTGGGAGTTCGATACGGATTAGTAAGAATACTCACGTAGCTGTTTTACGTATTTGTGTTTGTGGAGAGACCCTTGCCCCGCCGTACCTCCCTTGGTTACACTCGAATACTGCTAGCCGGCTGCATACCCATGTGAGGGGCCTTTTGAATTCTGCTGAGGTCAGCACAATGAATTTAGGTAGTACCCAGGGAGAGACGGTTTGGTCGTTGATCACGGAGGTTTAAATGGTAAACTGGTTACTACACGAGACTGGGAACTGGGTTTCTACTACTGAGAACAGTGCGCTCACACAGGGTACGTGCTGTTTACACTGGGGACAGTACTTTTCACATGGGGACGTGCTGCCCCAAAACCGGGACAGTGCTGCTCACAGGGGGACGGTTCTATTACATTAGGTACTGTGCTTTCACACTGGGACTGCGTTCACATTTTGGGGACAGTGCTTTCACACGGTCAGTGCTGCTCACCGGGGAAATCTGTTCCACTGGATACAGGGTTCACACTGGGGACATGCTGTTCACACTGGGTACAGTGCGTTTTACCTGGGGAAGTGCTGCTCACACTGGTTTTAGTGCTGTTCACACGGGTACAGGGCTGTTCACATGGGTAAAATCTGCTCACACTGGAAAAGGCTGTTCAGACTGGGTACAGGCTGCCACACTGGGTTCATGCTGTTTACACTGGGTACAGTCTGTTCACACTGGGGGACAGTGTTGCTCACACTGGGTACAGTGCTGCTCACATGGGTCGTGCGCTCACACTGGGTTCATGCTGTTCACACTGGGTCAGTGTTGCTCACACTGGGTACAGCTGCTCACACTGGGGACCGTGCTGCCCCACTGGGGCGTGCTGTTTACACTGGGTCGTGTTTCTCACCGGGTACAGTCTGTTCACACTGGGTACAGTGCTGCTCACATGGTTTAGTCTGCTCACACTAGGTACTGCTGTTACACGGGTACAGTGCTGCCCACTGGGTTCAGTGCTGTTCACACTGGGTACAGGCGTTCACACTGGGACATTTTTGCTCACACTGGGGACAGTGCTGCTCCAAAAGGGTACATGCGTTTCACACTGGGTACATGCTGCTCACACTGGTTCAGTGGTTTACACTGGGAAAAGTGCTGTTCACATGGGTACAGTGTTGCTCACACTGGGTAAGTGTTGCTCCCAAAGGGGGCAGTGTTCTCACAAATGGGGGGCAGTGTTTTCCACACTGGGGACAGTGTGCTCACACTGGGTCATGCGCTACAGGTCAGTGTTGCTCTCATGGGGGCAGTGCGCTACACGGGTACAGTGCTGTCCAAAATGGGGCGTGCTCTCACATGAGTACAGTGTTGCTCACACTGGGTACAGGCTGCTCACACTGGGACATTTCTGCTCACACTAGGTAAAGTTTGCCACACTGGGGACAGGCTGCTCACACTGGGTACAGGCTGCCACCCTGGGTCATGCGCTCACACGGGACAGTCGTCACACTGGGGACATGCTGCTCACATGGGTACATGCTGCTAACTGGGTACAGTGCTGCTCACACTGGGGACGTGCTGTTCACACTGGGGCAGGCTGCTCACAAGGGGGCAGTGCGCTCACACGGGTACTGCTGTTCAAACTGGGTACAGTGCTGTTCACACTGGGTACAGGCTGCTCAATGGGTACAGTGCTGTTCACACGGGGGACAGTGCGCCACACTGGGGACAGTTCTGCTTATGGGGCAGTGCTGCTCACACTGGGGACAGTGCTGTTTTACACGGGGACAGTGCTGCCCAAAAGGGTACATTCTGCTCCCGGTCAGGCTGCTCACACTGGGTACAGGCTGCCACACTGGGTACATGCTGCTCACAGGGTACATGCTGTTTACATTGGTACAGTGCTGTTCACACTGGTACAGTGCTGCTCACACTGGGTCAGTGCTGCTTAAAAAGGTACAGGCTGCTCACATGGGTCGTGTGCTCCCTAGGTACAGTGCTGCTAAACCCTGGGACAGTTTTGCTCACAACCTGCATAAAACATTAGCTACTGTAATTGGGTGGCACAACAAAGACTGACAAAAAAAGTTTGCAGCAGACCCCCAGGGAACTTCCCAGACTGGACAAAAAAAATGGCTGATGGTTAAATGAATCAATTAGCGATTCAAATCAACAAAAATAAAATGACTGCCTTAATTATAAAATAAATAACACTTTCTAAAAAAAATTTAAAAAAAAAAAAATTAAGTTCGGTTATCAAGATCGCCAAGCCCTGAGGTATTGAGTTTTTGCAATGGGCTGAAGATTTTTTTGACTTATAAAAAAGGGGCAAGGTTTTTTAAACGCCGTGCATATCCTTGAACGGGTTTTATTTAATAAAACTTTTTCTAGTCTCCGTATACGGGAGCTACATTAATGTGGGGAGAACATAATAAAAATTACTTGTTAATTCTTTTTTATCTAACTTTTTCTTTAAGCGGGTTAAAACAAATTTTAAACACTTAGAAAGTGTAGAAATAAGGGATACGGTGAATTCTACAGTATAAGTACAGAAAGATGGAATGAATGAAATCTGAAGATATTTAATAAGACATGACTCGGAGAGGGGTTTCAAATTAGCGAATTAAAATTTATAAGAAGATAGTCAGGCACTGGTTTAATGTTTTTAAATTTTCCTTCTGAAATTTATTAAACTTTTGTTTTAATGTTTATCAAAACCCTTTAATTGAAGTTCTCGATAGTTTTTTTCACCCGATATTTTTCTTAAGTATCTTTGAGTTTAAAAGCAAATTATTCAAGTAGTGGGACGTTTTTTTCGATATCTTTATGGACACTAATGGGCATTATATGATCATTATAAAGAGGGTTATAATTTTTTTCACTAATGAGGATGGTAATGAAAAATTGAAAAACTCATTCCCAAAGGGCCCCAGGGAAAAAAAGTCCTTCGACTTTACTCCAAAACGAAAAACACGATTGCAAACAAACATTCCCCGGGCGGGGTTTAAAAACCCCCGATCAGAGATCTCAAAACTCCAGACCGTCGGTTTTGCCATGGGCCACCTACCCCAATAAAATTCATCCTACTAGATTAATATCACCAAGGGGAAAGGGTTGCATAGGCGCCACTGGACACAAATTTAATTTTTTAAATCCTTCGACTTTTTTTTGGGTTATTCTAGGTTCTCACACATACGCTGCACGTAGATAACTTAACTGTATTTGGTATAATAATAAAATACTAAAAAGGCATTTTAAAAAATAAAACTACTCCAGTAATTTCACTGATGAAAAAAGATAACACTGATGTTTAAAGGGTGCAAACTAACCTGAGGTTTCTTCCGGCAGGCTGAAGAACTAAACAGCATCGTGGGGGACGCCTTTAGGCTCGCCACGCGCTAATCGCAAGTCAGGGCCACCACCGCGATGTGATCCCCCCACACCCACGCCCCCCGGCAATACCCCCCCCACCCCCCCAACACTACTCAAACCCCCACACCCACGCCCACTCACACACCCACTCTCACACGCCTTTGCCCTCTCTACCCCGCACAGCCCACCGCATCCACACCCGCAGTCTTGACCACCTTGCTTCACATAGCAGGTAGTGGGAGTTACCCCAGTCCCCCGTCTTCTCTGTATAAAAAGACTTCAATTGGAAAAGTTAAAATATCATAAAATTTAAAAATTTTGAAGTATAAAAAAATAAAAATGTATAAAAAGGGCCCCTTGATACACTTAAACAATCTAACTTTTATTTTTTTCGAAATGAAAACCCGAGTATACTGAACCCGCAGTGCAGGGACACCTCACCCATATATATAATATATATATATATATATTAATTTTTAAATATATATAAATATATTATAAATAAAAATATATAAAATATATATATATATATAATTTTTTTTTTTTTTTTTCAACAAGTCGGCCGTCTCCCACCGAGGCGGGGGACCCAAAAAAGAAAGAAAATCCCCAAAAAAAAAATTTTCATCACATTAAACACTTCACCACACTCGCACAATCACTGTTTTTGCAGAGGGCTCGAATACCCCAAAAGCATACACCAAAGATACACAACAATCCCCCCAAAAAAACCCAAATACCCCAAACCCCCCTCCTTTAAAGGCAGGCATTGTACTTCCCTTTTCCAGACTCAAGTCCCCCCATATGAAAAAAAACCCGGTTTCCCTGAATCCCTTCACTAAATATTCCCCTGCCACACCCCCAACAGACGTCAGGCCCAATCCCTTCGTCTCCACATCCTATTAACACGCTCACGCCCCTTGCGGGAATCCAAGCCCCTTACCCAAAAAACCTCCTTTACCCCCTTCTCCAACCCCTTTTGAGGGCGCCCCTACCCCCCCTTCCTTCCCCCAAAAATTTACATGCTTCCTGTCATTTTAAATTTGATCCATTTTTCTAAATACCAAACCCCTCAACAACCCCTTTCTGCCCTCTGACTAATGCTTTATTTAAATCCCCACCTTCTCCAATTTCCACACTCCAATTTTGCAAATATTTTCACCACACATGCCCCTTGACAGGACACTCCACTGCCTCCAAGCTCCTCGCTGCACATTTACCACCAATTCACACCCCTAAACAGTGTTACTACTTACTTTTTATACATTCCCTTCTTTCCCCATAGATAACGTTTTTTTGTTCCACTATACCCAACGCCACATGGCCTTTTTTCCTTCTCAATTCTTGATTAACCCCCATCCCCTTTATAAATCCATCCACTGACACACAACTCCCCAAAAATCTGAAAACATTCACTTTTTCCATACCCCCCCAATTTGATATCCAAATTTTTCTTTTTTAAACATTTTTATACCTCATCATCTTACTCTTTTTTTTTTCACTTTCAATTTTAACTTTACACACGCTCCCCAAAATCGCCAAACCTTTTTAAATTTTCTTAGAATCTCCCATAACACAGATCTCACAAAAAGTAAATGTGTCAATTCCCCCTTTTGTATTTTATTCCCCCTAATTTTTAAACCCACCCCCCCTCCCGAAAACCCAGCATTTACTTCTTTTACAACCCCCTCTATAAAAAATATTAAAAACCATGGGGCATTACACACCCTGTCTAAGACCTACTTTTTCCGGAAGTATTCTCCCCCTCTTTTACAACCCAAAAATGAGCCTCACAACCAAAAAAAAATCCTTTCGCATTTAGTAACTTACCACTTTTTTACAAAATGCCAACTCCACTTTTCTCCCCCTTTTCACCTTCTATGCCTTTTCTTAATCCATAAATTTTAATAAAAATTTTTATTTTTAAATATTTTTTAAATATAAATGCAATAAAAATTTCCCCACCTTTTCTAAATACTGTTACAAAATGCTTAAAAGTAAACACTTAAACTACACACCCCACCACTCTAAAACCTCCTTGCCTCCGCATCCTCTTTTCTGTCTACCTCAATTCTTTCAGTAAAAACCCTACCGTACATTTTTCCCTGGAAAAACTCATAAATTTTCCTCTATATTTTTTAAAATCTCTTTTTTTCCCCCTTCCCTTTATATAAAGGGGGACATACTTTCTCTCCCCAATCCTAGGTACCTTTCCTCTTTCAACATTTTAAACAAAAATACCAGCCACTCCAACACTATATCGCCCTCTGCTTTTAACATTTCTGTCATGATCCCTCAGTTCCACTGCTTTTTCCCCCTTTTATTTACATTGCCTCACGCACCTCCCCCACATCCATCCCCTCTTCTTCACTCCAAAGAATGGTAATCCCTGGCCATGCATGAACTTACCGCCTCCCTTTCTTCGTCGACATTTAAAAGTTTTCCCAAAATTCTCGCCCTCTACCCAATACCTCCTCTCCCCATTACTAACCCCCTACCTGTTTTTTAACGACAAATCCCTTTGTCCCTAGGGTTTTTTAACGTTTTAAACTCACCCAATTTTTTTTCTTTTTTTATTAAAATTTTTTGACAGTGCCCTCCCACTTTACATCTGCTCTCCTTTTTCACTCTCTCACCACCTTTTTCCCTTTTTTTTATCTCCATATTTTTCTACTCTTCTTATAACACTTTGCTTTTTAAAAACCTCTCTAAGCTACCTTTTTCTTTTTACACACCCTTTTTCTTCATCATTCCACCAATCACTCCTCTTTTCCCCTGCCCCCACCCCCCCAAACCACAAAATTCGCCCCCCCATTTAATAATGCATTTTTAAAAATATTCCACCCCCTTAACCCCCCTTTACCACTACTCATACTTGCACCAGCCCAACCCCTTTTGAAAAGTTGCTTTTATCTCACCCAACTTCCCTCCTCCCTTTGTTTATCCCTTTTCCCCTCTCTTTTACTTGTTTCCCATTTTCCTTTTGTCCATCTACCTTTTACTCTAACTGTAGCTACAAAAATAATGATCCAAAATCGTTCCCCTCTAAAAACGGACCCCCTGGAGCCTACCCATAAACCCTTTTATCCCCCAATACATAATCTAACAAACTACTTTCATTACTGCTATATCATACCTTTAAATTTTAAATTTTACCTCTTTTTTCAAAAATATTATTATTATTACAAACCTCTTTTACACATGCTCAATTAAAGGCTCCCCTTTTCATTTACCCTGGGACCCAAATTTACCTACTAAAATCCCCCCACAACATTTTTTACCCACTTTTGCATGAAATCCCCCAAACCCCAAGTATCTCACACTTGGTTAAAAATAACCACACATTCACCAAAAATTTCCCAAATCTCTCCCTCCTCTACACTTCTCTCCTCCGTGCAATACGCTTTTATAACCCCTTTTCACATCCAACCTTTTTTTCATCCACATAATCCTTTAATTAATACTTTTTTGTCCCTCTTTTCCGCCAAAGGGTTTTCCTTAACAGATTGCTACCCAATATATAAAAAATATTATATATATATTAAATTATATAAATATATAAATATTATATTATTATATATAATATGCATGCTGAAGACAACCACGGGGGTGGAAAACTTTGCTCAAACTTTTACATTTGCGGGGGTCCAGGGGCTTGCAGTGTTGCAAGGGAAAACTGATGGAGTGAGGGAAAATTTTTTCAGAGAAATGCATGCGGGTTTGGTCGCCTCCCCAGCCCTCTCGAGACTGATCAGTCCACGTTGAAAAGAACGATGGACTTTACATCGATCAAGGCTGAGGGATGATTCCCCAAAACCCTCCTGTTCTTCACCCTTCTCCTTTGTATGGAGTGAGAAGCCACTGTTGGCGAAACTTTCCTCATTAAAAATACCCAAGTGTTGCCCGGCCAAAATTTTTAAAGAATATATTGATGATCCACCTTTCGAAAATGGGAGGCTG
>NC_069429.1:32678279-32697703 GCF_026875155.1 Cherax quadricarinatus
TATGTGGATGTGTGTTTATGTGAGGCTGTATTTGTGTGTTGTGTGTGGTATACTCAACATAAAAAGGGAGAGAGCGGAGCGAGAAGAGGAACAGATAGGGGGAGTAGGGAGTTGGATTAAAGTGAGTGGGTAAGGGAGGGTGATACAGCTGTTGGTGGATAACTTAATCCAGTGTTGTCGACCTTCTGACTCCAGTTCCAGGGAACCGGTAAAAAAATTGGAGTAATATTCGCTGACATCAGAAATAAAAACCAATATTTATATAATTTAATAGTATAGAATTATTTTTTATTGTGTATTAGTTTTTTAAAATCTAATAATATAAAATAGAAAGACTGATAGCTACTTAAAATACCCAGAAATCGAAGAGTAAACAAAAATTCGAATACTATTTAATAATGAAAAGTCTGAACGTTTTAAGAAGCAGTATTTAATCCAATTTTTTTTTTATTATTTAATTCATGGAAAAATTAGTGGACACTCTGCGGCTGCTTCTACCAGTAGAATATTTGATAACGCGTGGTTCCAGGCCGTGGATCCAGCCGTGGATCCAGCGGGATCCGAGACGTGTCTCAGCCGTGGGCTCTATGTCCGTGGCTCCACCGTGGTTAAGCGCCTGGTTTCTGACAGATGAAGCTTGGTAACCTTGGCTTCCACAGGTTGTTTTCTGACAGATGTAAGCATGAATAACCGTGGCTTCAGCGTGTTTACTGAACAGATGAAACTTGATAACCGGGGGGGGCTCTAGAGTTTGTTTCTGACAGATGAAGCATGATAACCGTGCTTCAGCGTTTGTTCTGACAGATGAAGCTTTATAAACCGTGCTCAAGAGTTGTTTCTGACAGAGTGAAGCTGATAAAACCGTGGCACTAGAAGTTGTTTCTGACAGATGAAGCTTGAAACCGTGGCTTCAGCGTTGTTTCTGACAGATTAACTTCGATAACCGTCGGCTCTAGATTGGGTTCTGACAGATGAAGCTTGTTAACCGTGGCTTCACTTGTTTCTGACAGATGAAGCTTGATAACCGTGGCTCAGCGTTGTTTCTGACAGATGAAGCTTGATAACCGAGATGGCTCTAATTGTTTCTGACAGATGAACTTGATAACCGTGGCTCTAGAGATGTTTCTGACAGAGAAGCTTGATAACCGTGGCTCCAGAGTTGTTTCTGCCAGATGAAGCTTGATAACCGTGCGCTAGAGTTGTTTCTAACAGATGAAGCTTGATAACCGTGGCTCTAAAGTTTTTCTGACAATTGAACATGATAACCGTGCTTCATGGGGGTTGTTCTGACAGATAAGCTTGATAACCGTGGCTTCTGAGTTTGTTTCTGACAGATGAATTGATAACCGTGGCTCAAAAGTTTTTCTGACTAAGATGGAATCGTGAAAACCGTGCTCCAGCGCTGTTTCTGACCGATAAGCTTTGCTAACCATGGCTCCCCCAGAGATGTTTCAGACAGATAACTGATAATCGAACCAGAGGCTCCGCGCTGTTCGAACAGATGTAAGCTTGAATAACCTGGCTCCAGAGTTGGTTTCTGACAGATGAAGCATGATAACCGTGCTCCCGAGTTGTTTCTGACAGATGAAGCTTGATAACCGTGGCTCCACGCTGTTTCTGACAGATAAAGCTTGATAACCGAGCTCCCCAGAGGTTGTTTCTGACAGATGAAGCTTGATAACCGTGGGCTCCAGTGTTTCTGACAGATGAAGCTTGAAAACCAGCTCCTGCGGTGTTTTTGACAGACGAAGCTGATAAACCGTGGCTCCACGTTGTTTCTGACAGTGAATCCAAGCTTGATAACCGTGGCTCCAGATTGTTTCTGACAGAGTGAAGCGTGATAAACCGTGGCTCCAGCGCGGTTTCTGACAGATGAAGCTTGAAACCGTGGCTCCAGCGCTGTTTTCTGACAGATAAGCATGATAACCGTGAGCTCTCAGAGTTGTTTCTGACAGTGAACTTGATAACCGTGGGCACCACGCTGGTCGACAGATGAAGCTTGATAACCGTGGCTCCAGAGTTGATTTGACAGATGAAGGCTTGATAACCGGGCTCACGTTGTTATCTGACAGATTGAAGCTTGAAACCGTGCCCAGCGTTGGTTTTGACAGACGAAGCTTGATAACCTGGCTCCAGCGATGTTTCTGACAGATGAAGCTTGATAACCGTGGCCTAGATTGTTTCTGGACAGACTAACTTGATAACCGTCTCTCCAGCGCAGTTTCTGACAGATATCTTTATAACCGTGGCTCCACAGCGCTGTTTTCTGACCCGATGAACTGAAAACACTGGCTCCCGAGTGTTTCTGACAGTGAAGCTTGATAACCGTGGCTCCAGAGTTGTTTCTGCCAGATGAAGCATGATAACCGTGGCTCCAGCGCTGTTTCTGACAGATAAGCTTGATAACCGTGGCTCGACGCGTTTCAGACAGATGAAGCATGATAACCGTGGCTCCACGCTGTTTCCTGTCGATGAAGCTTGATAACCGTGCTCAGCGCTGTTTTCAGACAGATGAAGCTTGGGATAAACCGAGGCTCTAGAGTTGTTCGAGACAGATAAGCATATAACCGTGGCTCCTATGGTTTCTTGACAGATGAAGAGCTTGATAACCGTGGCTCTTATGTTGTTTCTGAACAGATGAAGCGTATAACCGTGGCTCCAAAGTTTGTGTCTGACAGATGAAGCTTGATAACCCGTGGCTCCACCTTTTAGACAGATGAACTTGATACCGTGCTCCAGAGTTGTTTCTGACAGATGAAGCTTGGATAACCTTGGCTCCAGCGTTTGTTTCTCTGACAATGAACATGATAACCGTGGCTCCACGCTGTTTCTGATCAGATGAAGGCTTGATAACCGTGCTCCAGAGAGTTGTTTCTGAACAATATAGATTGATAACTTGGCTCCCACGTATTTGTTTTCTGAACAATAAGCTTGAGTTAACCTTGGCTCCACCTGTTTCTGACAGGATGATGCTTTGATAACCGTGCTTCCAGAGTTGTTCTGACAGATGGAAGGCTTGAAAACACGTGCTCCAGAGTTTTGCTGACAGATGAACTTGATAACCGTTGCTTCCACGCTGTTTCTAGACAGATGAAGGCTTATAACCGTGCGTCCAGATTGTTTCTAATATGAAGCTTGATAACCTGCTCCAGCGCTGTTTCTGACAGATGAAGCTTGATAACCGTGCCCAGCGTTGAGTTTCTGACAGATGAACTGAAACCGTGGCTCCAGCGCTGTTTCTGACAGATGAAGCGTGATAACCGTGCTCCCACGCTGTTTTCGGACAGATAAGTTGTAACCGTGGCTCCAGATGGAGTAATGAATAGAGAGTGAGACGTGTAGTTAGGGGAAGAAAAAGCCACTAAGTTGAATTTCAGGGTTCTAAACATAAATTTTTTTTATGATAATATTAAATAGTGGAAACGGTTAATCGGTTCGGCCGAAAACTTTTGCGTCTCCTCGGCTAAATGCAGTTCGGGATTCTTATGGGTCGGTTTTTCAACTTCGATTAAATTAAGAACTGCGACGGTCCCATGTGTCATCAGCGTCAATACATGATATAGTCAGGAGTCCTGCTCGAATCTCCTGACTGGGCTCAACCTACTCCGGATTTTTTGTTCTTCTGACGAGATGAAGCTTGATACACGAGGCTCCACGCTGTTTTCTGACAGATGAAGCATGATAACCGTGCACCAGCGGTGTTCCTGACAGATGATGCTTGAGAACCGACTCCAGCCTGATTCTGACATATGACCTTGATACCGTGTGCTCCACGCTTTTCTGACAGAGAAGCTTGATAACCGTGGCTCCAGAGTTGTTTCTTGACATGAACTTGATAACCGTGCTCCAGAGTTGTATCTGACAGATAAGCTGATAAACCGTGGCTTCCACTTTGTTTCTACAGATGCAGCTTGAAACCGTGCTCCAGAGTTGTTTCTGACAGATGACGCCGTGATTAACCTTGGCTCCAAGTTGTTTCTGACAGATACGCTTGATAACCTTGCTCCAGAGTTGTGTTCTGACAGATGAAGCCTTGATACCGTGGCCCAGCGCTGTTCTGACAGATGAAGCTGATAACCTGCTCCACAGTTTTTCTGACAAATGAAGCTGATAACCTGCTCCATGGTGATGTAGTCACTGTGCTTGTGATTTCTCTGGGAGACCTAAATTAAACCCATTAATAGGTCACACCTTGCCTTGCAAACCTGTAGCCACGCCCACGTCTGAGGTCTTTTGTTCTTGACGCCTTAGACCTAGCGTCAGTCGTACACGTGTTGTGGAGGTGCTGGAACCAAACCATAAAACCCAATGATGAGCGAGTGATCAGGAGATCGAGCGGAGCTGCTGCTGGATGCAAGCTCTGAGGCAGGGACTTCGATCGAGCTGCTGCTGGTGCAGGCGTGAGAAGGCTGCTGAAATCGTCGGAGGAGACTAGGTAGGAGGCTTGGGCAGAGTACTGGCTTGCGCAGTACTCGTGCTTGTAAGTCTTTGGACCAGTCTTAGTTCCTGTAGTGAACTGTCCCGGTGCCTATATTGTAAGCTTATATTCATTTTTGACCAAGTTGATTGTATTCCCTGTCTCACAGCTATAGAGTACCACGCGGGGAGCCATTATTATCTAGAACCACAATAATGCACTGTTCCCAAATATATGAAATTATGTACAAAGAGCTGGGGGGGGCGTATCAGAATAGAACTAGTTGTTGCGCAGGACCGAATAGTGATAATATCTACCTTATGAAGTCTCCGTTTATTTCTCTCTTCTCTCTCTCCATCTCTTTCTCTCTTATCTATTTTACGAGAGTTTGTTTAATCGAAGATGTAGTTTGTTAATTAGGTTGTAAGTCGTAGTTCTAGTATATTGTGGACGGAGTAGAAGTAAAAAATGAGAAAGGATTGAAGAGAAGTATACACCACCAGACAACTGTCATTAACCATATACCATTAACTCAATAAGAAAATCTCGTCAATCATCTACACTACTAACGACCAAGGGAATCACACTTTGCTCCAGTAGACGCCTCACCAGACGCAAACAAATTTTTGCCGGGTGTGACGTCCACAGTACAGTGATTAGTCCGCATAGGTAAGTCAATGTGATACTTCTGCAGGAGGGGGGGTGGAATAAAGGGAGAACTCAATGAAACCCGTTCCGATCATTATTAACTACAGGGATCGATGGATTACTCCCATAGTCCCCAGCGGTATATCTCTATAGTAATCTTTCACCCCCCCTTCATGAATAGGTGTCTAAGCGTGAGTGATGGTTTCTATTATTTTATAGATATGGTAACGCCAGTCCCATGATCCTTATTTTGACTGCTCGTATCTATGACTTGTTAGGTGCTACAATTGTGCTACCACTTAGTTTGTATTTTCTATGTATGTGTACAAATCTAATAGTTGACAATATGCTGAAAGATATACTATAGATTCCGAGAACTCAACTAGTCCTTTTTACGTGATAGTGGGTCTGATATTAATTGTTTGGGTGTGACGAGAATAGTATTATTAGTGTGGAGTTGATGTAGTGTTGAGTTGAATAAATTGTGGAGAATATTCAGTATTTGGTAGGACTGTTTCGGGTTAAGTCAATGACTGGGACACGATCTATTGAATATTTATCAGAGATTAGATAAGTCACCCTGTCCTTCTACTCTTGTAAAGACTCTCCCATCCAACTGTTCACTCCATTGAAGAGTTCTGCCTATAATTTGCTGTTGCCTTTACACGTGCTTGATGTTTCCCAGTTTCAGCCTTACAGTCTGATGATGATTATCCCAATCACCCAGCTGATTGTGGCCCCTGTAGATGTAAGTGCTGGGTGCCCTGGTTCTGGTCAGAGGGCGGCAGTGGAGTGGGTGGTCCTGATTCTGCCGTCACACCATGCCTGTTTGCAGCTTCCCACGTGCCCCGCTGGCCGCCGGGGGGGGGGCGGCTCTGTAGGGCCATGGGCACGGCCACGGACCGGCCAGTGAGTAGCTGGGCCAGTTTATGGCCAGGGAAGGGAGGGTGAGCCGGCACGCTAGCTGTTGAGGTGACCTGAAGTGGTGTCCTCACCTCACCGTTTCGAGCAGCTACCATGACCGTGGCTATGGACATACTCGGAGAGTGGTCGGTGGCTGGCTGGTGGATACTTGGGCAGCGAGAGATTTGGGCAGTTAAGGCCGTGCTCTATCTGGTGGTGGCCGTGCTAGGATCTGTAGCGCCGTGCGGGTGCAATTCTGTGGCCGTGCTGGTTCTGCTGTGATGTTGATATACTGGCGGCCGTGCTGTGATGTTGAGACGCTCGGCGCGTTGCTGTATGGCTGGGACTGTGGCTGTCTGATGCTGTACCGTGCTGCGATGTCTGTGGCCGTGCTGTTTATTGCTGCTGTGATAGGGCGGCCGTGCTATGTGTGCTGCTGTGAATACGGCCGTGCGGTGTGATGAAGGTGGATATGCTGTGTCCGTGCTGAGATGCTGCGGGGATGCTGCCTAGCTCTCGAGAGGATATGGCGGTGAGTGCTGCAGGTGTGTGTGGAGGGATTCTGGCTGGGTGTGGCCAGGACGGAAGAATCTACTGGATAAGGCGTGTAGGCCATCCGAACGGAGATGTGGAATGGACGTGTAGCCGCGAGATGGACTCCACATGCTGTTGACCAGCCTGCTTTCAGGCGTGAAATGGAGGTGGTTGTCCCTGCCTGTGCAGTCGACCTGTGGCGAGCGTGGTATCGGGGATGCCCTTGCCAGCCATGAAGGTGACCATTAAGTGAGTGTGGAGATGTCCCCGAGCCTACATTGACGGTGTGCCGAGAGTGTTAGTGTAACCTGTGTGGAATATTGTGACCTTAGAAAACCGGTCCAGGGATTAGGAGGCCGCCTTGAGGTTATGAGCCAGTGAATCCTAGTAGGAGGCATAGTGATAATGGAGAGGTTCTTAGCGTGCGATGGCCTGCCCTTCGCGATTTATCAGAGTATTTGTAGAGTGTCATGTGAAGTGTTGCCGAAAATGCGACGGGGTGGGCGTGAAGTGGTCCCAGTTGCAGTTACTTATGAAGAATGCCATCTCCGTTGGAGCAGTTTTTTCACGCCATAGAAGCAAGAGAGGTTTGCCCAAAGGTTGTAACGGCGAGTGTGACTACATTGGCTAGTGCATTTCTATAGTAAGTAGGGAAGGCACTGAGCCCGATTTTTAGGGTTTAAAGGAGAAAATAACGGTAAGGTGAGGCTTTAGCCCCAGAGAGCGGACTATTATGCTGGCCAACTGCAGAGGTACTGATTATGCTGCCTTGTGGTAGTGTGAAGAGGTTTGAGGGAAATAAAATTGTATTAATGTATAATTTTTGTCTTTTGTATTGTAATAAGATTTAAGGGAATTAGGATGAAAATATTCTAATAACTAGACAAATTGTCCTAGTTCTCAGAATTTATATTAAATTGGGGGAGAAAGGATTGATGATAGTCCAGACTGGGCTTGAGAGTCTATGGGGAAACTAATTTAACAATTAAATTGGTCCACACCTTGCCTTGGCAAACGTCGTAGCCACGCCCACGTCGAGGTCTTTTGTTCTTGAACGCCCTTAGACCTAGCGTCAGGTCGTACACGTGGTTGTGGAGGTGCTTGGACCGACCATGAAAAGCCCAATGAAAGTAGCATGCATCAAGAGAATATCGAGCGGAGCTGCTGCTTGGTCAGAGCTCCTGAGTCAGGCTTCGAGCGGAGCATGCTGCTGGGTTGCAGGCTCGGAAAGCTGCTGAAGTCTCTGGAGGAGACTGATGAAGGCAATGGGCAGAGTACTGCTTGGCGCAGTACTCTGTCTGTGTAATTCTTACCTGATGTCTTGAGTTCCAGTAGTGAACTGGTCCTCTGTGCTATATTGTAAGTTATATCATTTTGACCAAGTTGATGTGTATTTGCCCTGTCTCACGTGGGCTTATGTGTAGCCAGCGCGGACCATTTAGGCTAAACCACAATAATGCCTGGTTCCCAAATATATAATTGTACAAAGAACTTCGATAAGTATAACTATGTGTTGTGAGACGAGAGTTGCAATATTGAGCGAGTCCGTCCGGTTTATTTTGTCCCCATTTACTTTTATGTTATAGTGTTTAAAGTTCTATAGAGGGAGAGTCTATGATTTCATTGTGGCGGGTAAGTTATAGAAGGTGAAAGGTGTAGTCTCACCAAAGTGACCATGTACATTACCTCGCGAAAAGCGCTATTTTAGCAAGTGATTCTGTAAATGGTTTTAGCCTCTTCAGGGAGAAAAGATGATGATAGGACACATGATAAATTGAAGATAAAATTTTGTCTAATCTAACAGCAAATGCACTCAACGATTCATTACTCTTTGGGTGTAGCATTCATAGTTCCTAAGAACGACATATGGATCCAGCTGTTTTTACTGGGACAAGGAAGAACGAATCATTCCTCTATGTGACCACTTAGTAAGATTCCTGAAGTCTCGCATATCAAGGAGATCAACAACGTGAACGCAAGCAGGGGATCGATAAAGAGCTTCTTTAGCAAGTCTGATAAGACTTTCCTCTGAAGGAGGACCTTCACCTAGAGCACTAGCACGAGAACGAATGGCTGCAAAACCTGCTTCAAGACTATGTACATGGCCATTGAATAAAGGTAACGCATCAAGGGAATCACGAGTATAACTATAATATCTCGGTGTCTGAGTCGGTCTGTCAGTCGCTAAGAAACTGTGAGGACTGATGACAGGGCCAGCAGTAGCCTGAGAGGTCTGAGTGTCGACATTCACTAAAGTATCACCTGACGGTATGTGAAACATAATGGCAAAGTAACACGAGAACAAATAGGCAAAAATAATGAACAATAAAAATGATATAAAATTCTAGAATTGAAATAAAAGATATACAACTAATTCTGCAGAAGTAATAAAAAAAAATGTCTAAGATACACTGCAAGAGGAAGGAAAACTCAATTTAAAGGACTAATGGCCAAAATAAAAATTTTACATTGAAATATACAAGTAAAAATATTACTGGAGACTGAATTAAATGCAAAATGAGCTGTCTTTACTCTTGCTAATAAAGAAATTAATTAATTAAATTTTTAAATCAATGTGAAAGTATAAAATAAAATTATTAAATTGTTAACTGGGAAATTTAAGTATTTTCTAAGAAAGCATAGACAAAATTAAAATATAAATCATAAAAATATCAATAAAAGAAAATAATTCACTGCAGAACAAGTGCAACAAATAAAGTGTAAAAATAATCACTGCAGTAATAAAGTGTCACTGGGAAAACTCAGGTTAAATAATGAAATAAAATTATGAAAAAAAAAAAAAAACTGATTGAACACTTTAACTCTTAATTGTAAATTAGACAAAACAATTTACTCAAACAGAGTAAGGAAAACACTTTACGTTAAAAGTAATTAAAATTTCATCAAGAGTGAATTTGTTCAAAGAAATATAAAAATATGAATAAAATAAAACAAAGGAACAAAACGGGTAGGTTAACACTTACAGTGGCAGGGCACACTTCAGTATTATAATATATTCTTACAACAAAATCTTGCTGTGGGGTACGAAAAAAATTTGCCGGAAAAATTTTAAGGGGATACACGGGTTGAAAAAAAAAAATTAGGGGAAATGAGTCACTGCGGGCCAAAACCAAAAAAAAAAGGAAAAATTTGGGAAAAAATGGTAATTTGGTTATACGGGGGTGAATTTTGTGCATGAAATTAAAATTTGAAAATTATGGAAATACAACCCCTGAAAAAATTAAAAATTAAAAAAAAATTTGAATCACTTCAAACAAAAGGGGATAAACTGGGACACTACACTTTAATACTTTTAAAAGGGGGGGGAAGGGGGGCGTAGCATAAAAAAAAAACCAAATAAAAATATAAGATAAGTGAAAACACTGAAAAATATTTGAAAAAAATAATGAGTAAAAAGGAAATCCCTGAAAAACAAGGTTTAGATTTACACAAAAAATTTACTATAAAATTTTCACACACGAAAAATGTCTTTTAAATGAGAAAAAAAGGTCTCAAAAAAATTTTATCATGAATTTTCTGGAGTGTAAGGGATTTCGAGTGATGAGGAAAAGGGTTTGTCGGTGGGGGGGTTTGGTGTTTCCTCCTACACTCCCACTGTTGTCGGAAGAAATCCCGGTCCCCCGGGGAACCCCCAGGGTTTTGGATTTTTTTTTGGCGCCAAAGCTACTCTCTTGCCCCAATTATGTGACCCAAAACAGTACTAGCCCCCGGTAAAGGGTTTCCAAAAAACCCAAGGTAGATGGGTGTTAGGGGGTGGGTGGCGGGTTTGGGGGGGTTGTGGTTTGTGGTGGGGAGAGTGGTGGGGGACTGTCGGGGGGGGCACTCCCCGCCCCCCCATTTCTCTACACCAAGGTGGCTTAAGCCACTCAATGACAGGAATGGGGGAAACCCCACTCTTAGCATCCAAAAAGGGGCAAAAAGCGATAAAAAACATACTTCGGGGAAAATTTGGTTTACTTTTATGCGGGGGTTACTTTTCTTCTAAGCTGGGTTGAAGGGGTTGGCTGACGGCTTCCCCACGTGAATGGTGAAGGAAAGGGTGAAACGTTCAAAAGCACGGAGGGAGTTGGAGGGACAGGAGCAGGCTGGTGATGGCTGACGGCGTTCCCCTTTCCCAAAAGTTTTGGTTATGATTTTTGGGCCTTAAATTGAAAAAATTCCGGGTAAACCCCCTCGGAGTTTTGAAGAAAATTAAAGAACACGAACAAAGCCAGGAAGTTTGGGAAACGGCCTTTGCAACGGTGGCGGCAAAGGTTGTGGGGGAGTTAACGGGGCGGTTTTGGGGGAAAGGGGGTTTTGAGTGGGGTAGTGAGGTGGGTGAGAGTTAAACCTTTGCCCTTCCCCTGCTACGCAAAAAAAAACCTTCTATTTTCTTGAATTACTCTTAAAAACGTAAACCCAAAGCTCCACACCGCGGGTAAAGATTTATCATTTTGGGAGTTGGGGACACGTGGATTAGGTAAAAAAATACTCCGTGGGGGTTTTTTTAAACTTTAAAAAATTTAAACAGGTGGGGGTGAGACCCCACCCCCTTTAAAACCTTTGCCTCCTTGCCACTCATCTAACACTGGACCGGCCGCCCACAGAAACCATTTAGGGGGGGTTTTTTGAATAATGCCATTTCCAGCCCCAATATAAATTAGACAGTGCTAAAGGCAGGACGGTTGGTCTTTGGGAAAAAAACCTTGGTACATGGTTTCGGGGAAATTGGTTTATACTTTTTGAGATAGTACCAGTAAACCTGTCTTTTACAAACCTTTTTTTACCTCCGTTAATTTTCTCAATCCTCCCCCTCCCCTCCCTTTTCCCCTGCCTAATAACCCTTTTACTCCCATATTCCCCATTTTTTTCCTATTAATCATTCACCCCCCCTAATGTTTTTCCAGGTTGTTTTGACTGTTTGAAGCTTGATAACGTGGTCTCCAGCGTTGTTTCCACAGATGAAGTTGAAAACCGGGGTTTCAGAGTTGTTTCTGACAGATAAAGGGCTTGATAACCGTGGCCCCCAAAGGGGTTGGGTTTTGACAGATAAAGTTGAAAACCCCGGGGCCCCTCCAGGGGGGTTTTTTTTGACAGAAACCAAAAGGCTTGATAACCTTGGTCCGAGTTTTTTTTGAAAGATGAAGTTTGGGATTTTTTGGCTCCAGGTTTTTTTTGGCGGGATGAAGCTTGAAAACCCGTGGCTCCCGCTTTTTTCTGAAAATAAAGTTTTGATAGCCTTTGGCCCCAGGTTTTTTTGGGAAAAGGCTGAAGTTTGATAACCGGGGCTCCAGCGTTGTTTTGACAGTAAAGCTTGATAACGGGGGTTTCCGGGTTTGGTTTTGACAGATAAAGCTTGATAACCTTTGGGCCCCCAGTCGTTTTTTGGAAAAATAAAGGGTTTGTTGGCCGTGGCACCAATTTGTTTTTTTGCCCGTGAATTGAAAAAACCGTGGCTCAGAGTTGTTTTTGACCGATAAAGTTGAAAACCGGGGGGCTTAGAGTTGTTTTGCAGATAAAGCTTGATAACCAGGGCCCTTAAGGGGTTGTTTTAAAGGGTTTAAAAAAGGCTTGAAAACCCGTGGCCCCCAGCGGGTTTCTGACAGTTGAGCTTGTAACCGTGGCTCCAGCGGGGTTTTGGGACGGGTTTGAAGCTTAAATAACCGTGGCCCCAGGCTTTTTTTCCTGACAGATAAAGCTTGATAACCAGGGCCCTCCAGCGCTGTTCTGACAGATAAAGGCTTGAAAAACCCGTGGCTCCCCCGGGGTTTTTTGGGACAGATGAAGCTTAAATAAACCTTTGGCCCCAAGAGTTGTTTCTAAACAGATGAAGTTTTGAAAAACCGTGGTTTCAGGTTTTTTTTGGACAGATGAAGCTGAAAACCTTTGGCTCCAGGGGGTTTTTTCTGCAGATAAAGCTTGAAAAACCGTGGCCCCAGGGGTTTGTTTCTGACTTTTGGGAAGCTTGATAAACCGGGGTCGGGCGCTGTTTGACAAAAGGGAACCCTTGGAAAAACCTTTGGCTCCAGCGCTGTTTTTGAAGATAAAGTTGATTACCGTGGTTCCGCGGTGTTCTGCAGATAAAGCTTGAAAACCCATGGCCCCGCGCTGTTTCTGAGATAAAGTTTTGTTTAAACCGTGGCTCCAGCGGTGTTTTGCCCGCTGAAGTTGAAAAACCCGGGGTTTCCAGAGTTTTTTTCGACAGAAAAAGTTTGATAACCGTGGCCCCCAAAGTTTTTTTATGCAGTTGAAAGTTGATAACCGTGGCCCCCAGCCGTGGCACCACCCTTTTGTTTTGAAAGGCCGGGGGGGCCTGGTGGTAAAGTCCCCCTTTTTCCACACGGGGGCCCCGGGTTTCGTTTCCCGGCGGGGGGAAAAATTTTCGAAGTTTTTTACCCTATTGTTTGTTCACCTAGCAGCAAATAGGGCCCTGGGTGTTAGTCGAAGGTGGGGGTTGCTTTCGGGGGGAAAAAGTTTTAAGGCCCCCCAAAGGGAAATAATTTAGACAGCCCTCGTGACCCCCTGATTTCTTGGGTTACCCTGGGTGGTAACCTCGGGGTTAAAAATCCGAAAGGAATTTCTTATCTCCTTATTTTTTAATTAACCGTGGCCCCCACCCTTTTGCCCTTGACAGATAAAGGCTTGATAACGTGGTCCACCCGTGGCACCAGCGTTATTTCTGACAGACGAATCTTGATAACGGGGGCTCCCGCGTTGTCTTTGACAGACGAAGCGCTTGCACTGATATCCATTGGGTTTTCTCTTTTTGGGTTTTTTATCACTGCCCTTGGCTAAAAGTTTTCTCACACGTGTTTAAAGACAAGAAAAAGGGCCCAAAAATGTAATAGCTTTATAACTGGGGATGGATATTTTTTTTCCCCTAAAATAAAATTGAGAAAATGATTGTTTTAATTTTTGGGGACCCAAAAGTGAACATCACAAAAACAACTCGATAAAGGTTTCTTTTTATAAGTATTAAGGGGCCCCCATGGTTGATATTCTCTTAAATTGGATTATTAACCCAAAAGGGTGCAGGAGTTTCTTTTTCGCAGGGTTAATAATGTTTAAAAGTTTGAGCAAATGGCCTTAATGTTAAATTTCCTAAAGAAGGGTAAAGATTTTAAGGTTCGGGAAAAGGGGAAACCCCATCATTCTTTTCCCTTAGAAAAATATTTTGGGAATCCCCTTTGCCCCAATGCATGTCAGGAGAAGTTTAGGGAAAAGTGAAAGAATAGAAACCCAAATTGCCAGAAGAAATTCCTCATAGACAAGCACAGTGTCAAATATGAGGCTCGCAGGACCCTGTCTACCCCTTTATACCTTGCCCAAGGTTACGTTGTCTTCATGGTACTCTGCCTTGCCCAAAAAAAAAAACTGAAAGTTGGGAAGCAAAATCACCCGAACAAAATCTTTAAGATTCACCCTGGGTCTGGGACCAAAGGAGCATGTAGGCCAAGGAAAAGAATTACAGCAGTTGGATATGTTGAATGGTTGAAAACCCGAGTAAAACAATTTTAAAACCTTAAAAAACATGTTTAAAAAAATTTTCTCACGAACAGTGTGAATATCTTTTTGTTTAAATTTTTTCAAGGTTGGGAACCCAAAAACAATCATATACTAGGGGGGGGAGAGCCAACTTTGTAGTACCACAGCGTGGGGCCCGGGTTCCCAAAAAACTTTTATTGTACAGCAAAAAAGGAATTTGCAGGAAAAATCTCCCCCATGTCAAAGCCCGTATATATGAACCCCGTTCAAGAGATGCAAAAGGGCCTAATGAATGTGGACAGAAAGGGGGAGAGAATGATTTTTTTTTTTAGCTAAACACATGTAAAAAAAAATAAAAATCATTTTACCTTATTCCTGGTATTGCACTTTAAAAGTTTTAATAATTTAAAGGGGTTTAAAAAGGGCCCCCAAAGGAAATAAGTCCTTTTTTTGATTTTTTTGGGTTTTTTCCCGGGAAAGAGGGACTAGTACCGCTTCACCGAAAAAACATACTAAAACCCAAAGCAAAAGACTTTGGGAGCGATGCCCTTCCCCCAATGAAAAAACCGGGTTGGGCAATAGCACGTTAAGGACCAAAACAATAAGTGTCAGGGGCCCCCCCGGGGTTTTTTCAACTGCCCCAGCATAAAAAGGGGGATTACCAAAAAGCCCCTGGGTCTTCAAACTGGCACTGGACAAGCAAACCCAAAATCGGGGTTTTATCAGCCCGGGCTGTGGGTGTACGTTGGTTTGCGTTTAGCCCGCAGTAACAGCCCCGGGGGAGATCCGGGGTCGATCCAAGGAAGCCCCGGTCCAAAAGGGCCGGGGCCCCGGGGGCTTGCCCCCCGGGAATTTTCCAGGTAAAAACTCCCGGTTTAAAAACAAGTAAAGATAAAATATGTAATGTATTTAAGTTTTTCACCTTTAAAAAAAATTATGTATACCCGGGAGTTTACCTGGAGAGGGGGTTTTTGGGGGTAACGCCCCCCCCGGCCCAAGGGCTGAAGGGGGCCAAAGGCCCCATGGTGGATAAGGGTTGTTAACCAGGCTTTTTACTGTGGCCGCACGCAAGCAAAAAGTAAAGAACCCCAAAACCGATTTGGGCAGGTACTGATTTAGGTGGGTTTTCCGTGCCTTCTTGAAGACAGCCCCCGGGGGCTTTTGGTAATCCCCCTTTGTATGCTGGGGGCACTTGAAAGTCTTGGGACCCGGACAATTTTTGTGTTGTCTCTCAGTGTAAACGTGGTCCCCGTTTTCATCGGGGGGGAATTTTTGCATCTCCCGCCGGGGTCTTTTGCTTTTTGGAGTGTTTTTTGTGTGAAGGTTTGGTACCAAACCCCCAAAGGGCCTTCCAAATGTATTTATCAGGGTTTTTTTTCCCCCTGGTTTTGAAGGGGTTAAGATTTAAGGACCTTAACCTTTTTCCCGTAGTTTTTGGTGCTTATTGCACTTTTTGTGTGCCCCTGATGAAAGGGTTTTTTGTACACTTCCGGTTTGCAATGTCCCCGCCTTTAAAGGGGGGCCCTTGTGTTTTAGCGTTTTCCGCCTAGAGGACCAAACTATTTGAAAGGGGAATCCCTCATGGGTTTGGCATTACCCTTTCCCCCCCTATTAAATTTTTTAGGGATGAGGTTTGAAAACATTTTTTGTGGGGCTTTGAAGACCCAGGGTCCCCAGACTTTTTCCCCTCCCAGGTCCCTTTACATTTCCCTTTTTCCCCTCTATTGTATGGTTAGAATTTTTTGGTATACCTGACACATTTTAATTTCTTCAAGTTTTTTCCCCTATTTTGAGGGAGGGTTTAAATTTTCCTTGTTTAAAATTATATTGTTTTGGAAACCCCCTTTTAAGATTTGGTTTATGCCCCTTGGAAATTGCGGTGTCTTCGGATGGAGGTCATTTCCCTGGTGATCCCCGGGTTTTTAAACCGCAAAAGGAAAAACCCGGAGCTATGGATTACCCTCTCTGGTTTTTCTATGTCAGAAATGGAGGATGAGGAAAAGAATGGGGGGGGGTACTGTTTCCTTGTGGAACGGGGTTTTTAAAAGTGGGTTTCCCGGGACTTTGCTCTGGTTTTCTATTTCTTTTTTTGTTTATTTCCTTAAAGGGGTTGTAGATCCATTACCAATTTTTCCCCTTTTTTCCTTTTTCCCCCCTTTTGGTGCTAATTACACCTGGTCATCCCTTTTCGAAAGCTTTTGCAAAGTCGGGGTATTTTCTACATCTGTTTTTTGGTTTTTCATTTTAAAAAATCCAGGACCTTTTCTTTGTGGTCCAGGAGCTGGGAAAGGGAGGAAATGGGCCCGCTCTAAAAAAATGTTGCCTGGGTTTGGTGTAATATGGGTTGATTAGTTTTTAGGTGGGTTTGGGTATCTTGCTTCTTAGAACCCCCTCAAAGATTTATTTGTTATTGGGGTGTTAAATACTCTCGGTTGTTGTTCTTTGCAATTGCTTTAATGCCCCTTTGTGGAGTGGGGTATGTTTTGTGTTTGTAGTGTAATTGGGGGGTGATGAACCCCGGGGTCCTTGCCCCCCTCCATTTAAAAACCTGGGAAAGGGACGTGTTTGGGGGCTTCTTAAATTCTTGAAAAACGGGTTCCCGGTCTGGCCCGGGGCAGAGTGAATGGGTTGTTTATTAATTGCCTCTTCAAAATTTTGTGGAGTTAGAAAAATAAACCGAGGAGTTTTGGGATGGGCAAAATTTTTTTTTTTCCCTTCAAAGAAATTTTTTGGAAATTTTCGACCCTTAGAAGTGGGCAAATTTACTCGCTAGAACAGAGTATATTGGGACTTTAGTAAACCATCATTTCTTGGCTATATCTGTGTAAATCCATCCGCCTAAGGGGGGCCAATAAATGGATGTTGTTTTTTCCCCTTTGGGTTTGGGATAAGAGAAGAAGTATTTTTTTTTTCAGTTTCCTTTTTGGCTTTTAGTTTTCCCGTGATTTTTGTCTCCTATAAAATTCCTTTTAGTTTTAAATTCGTATTATGCCCCCCTTGTTTTTTCAGTTATTGAAAACCCCCAAAAAGCTCTTTGGGCCCCTTCGTTCTGGGAATTTGGGGAAAGTCTATCTCTTTTAGTTTCATCTTTCTTTTTTTATTTTTTTTAAGGAATGTGTCTTGAGCAGATCTCAAGAACCACAGAATTATTTTTTTTCCCCCAAAGGCCCGTGTTTTAGATTCCCTTTTTGTTTAGGAATTTTTTCCCAAATTGTTTAAAATTTTGTTCATGGTTTACTTGATCCCTTTTTTTGTTTTTGTAGTGAAATTGAATTTTGTGAAGAGCCCTTCAAATTTCGTCCATTTTGTGGGCTGGGCCCCCCTTTAAATCCGTTGGTTTTGTTTTCCGGGGGCCCGGTTGCCCTCTTTTTATGTTGTGATCTAAATGAATTGTCTTTGATTTTTTTTATCATAGCACTGGTGAGAAGTGTTTTCCCAAAGGCCCATCCTTTTTCACCCCGTTCTATGATATGATCAAGAAAAACCAGACCCTTGCAATTTCAATGTATCAATTGTAAGATTCCCGGGGTCCAAAATGCTCATTTTCTGACGGGAGGGGGAAAACGCTAAAAATCGCCAAACCCGGGAGGGCTCCCGGGCCCCCCCATCACCCCCTTTATGAGGGAGTTTTTGGCCTACAGATAATTTATGTTGAATAATGACCCTGCCCGTTTCGAAAAATTTTGGTTGAGCGAGGGCAAACTGGGAACCCCTCAAAAAGAGCACGATTTACGTTCTTTAACAAATCGTAATGCTTCTGGTTTTTGAAAACCCTTTCCCGGTGAGTCAGCTGTCAGTCAGCCCCCCTGGCTAAAAATGCGGGTTTTATACCCCCAGATTTAAGTAGTCTTGCTTTGGGGGGGGGACACAAAAATGCAAATGCGCCCTAACCCGTTGGGGGAAACAACAAAGGTTTTTTGAAACAACAAATTGGGCCCACGAGGAAAAACTTACAAAAGATTGCAAATGAGTACATAAACCCCCAGATTGTTTAGCCATTTTGAAAATGAGTGTGGGGGATGATGAGCAAACGCCGGATTATAGTGGTTTAATTTAAATTTCAAAAAGATGAATTGATAGTGGTGTTAAACAATTTCCCGTGATTTTTGATTAAGGGCAGTGAAGACCCTAGTTTGTCAAAAATTTATGCGTATAAAAGTTTTGATTGATATGGGGTTGGAGATGACCTGTTTTCGGGTAAAGGGGTTTGTTCATTTTGGGCATAATGATGGAGGGGAAATGGGCATTTGAAGATAGTGGGGACTGTAAAAAAAAGTGGAGAGATGAGTGCGAGGGTTGTGTCACCTTCCTTACATTCAAAAGATAAAGGGCACCCTGCCCCCTCGTAAAACAAAGAATCCCAAAAAGGTCTCCTAGTGGAAATTTTAAGTAAGTAAGTAAGTTTAAATTTATTCAGGTATACACCCAAAAACAAATGCAATTTAAGGGGAGTCAAGGGGAAAAGGGTTTTTAAGATTTATATTGATTTTTGATACTGATTTTGTCTGGGTTTTTTATTTAGTAGTTTTTTTTATTTTGCTGAGAAATTGAAAATTTATCCCTGGGCTTTTTTAATGAAAACCAAAAATCGTATAAATTTCTTTTTTAAATTGGGAAAAATTTTCGTCACTTGGAAAAAGATTTTTTTTATTAAAAAAAAGTAAATACTTTAATCCATTGGTATTGGGTTTTACAAGAGTGCAGAGTCCTGAAAATTTCCCCCCCCCCCCCAAATTGCATCATTTGTTGGGATTTTAAAAATCAAATCTACTAATTCTTGTGTTCTATTTATTAAAAAATCACTTTTCCCCCCCAACTTTTTGCAATTTAAAAAAACAAAAGGGGCTTCAGTATCCGGTGTTTGGATTTTTTTGGGAATTTTGCTCTCAAAAATTTTTTTAATTGGGATGCTCTTTTCTGATAAAAAATTTTTAAAACTTTGGGGCTCCCCTTGTGCTCAGTTGAGCCCATCTTTTTTTATTGGTGATTTAATGCAAGACAAAAAAAAGCATTGGAAACTCTCAGTTTGGTAATGTAAATGTAAACAAAATTTTTGTCCCCTCTTTAAACAGGGCATGATAATGTGGGAAATTGTTTGGCGCCCTTTAAACCCACAAAAATCTTATGGAGGGCCGTCCTTTATTGGGGCCCGGGCTTTAACATTCTTCCCGCTAGCGTGGTCTTCCTTTTTAAAAAAGATATATCTTTAGATAATTTCCCCAAAGGGTTTAAACCCCCCTAGATATTGGTAATAATATCCCCCCTGGTGGGATATTCAAACGGAAACCCTTTTTAAAGTTTTCCCCCCGAAACGCATGAGACCCTTTTTTGCAAAATGTGACTGGGCTGGTATTTAATTTGTGTGTGTACCTTTTGTTTGAGACCCTTTTTAAAAATGACCTTGTGGCAGTATTAGAACTTTTAGAGCCGCCCCTTT
>NC_069429.1:32698203-32715094 GCF_026875155.1 Cherax quadricarinatus
ACCACCAAGATTACACGGGTCTGACTGTCACCTGTTAGTAGCCTTCCTTCATGGATTTAATTTCAGTGTATAAACCCATTTTATTACCTTCACTAGATGTCCTCTTGTCCCAGATTTCCTATTGTATTTGCATGGATCACATATCCCAGAATGTGATACGGTTAAGTTTCTTGGCCTAGTTTATTGGCCTTGTATTCAATCACTGGTTGACATGGAAACCTCACATTTCCTCTTTGAAGGCAGCTTGCCATGGTTGGCTGATCCTCCTTAAAATTGTTGCACATTGTTTGTGGGGAGCAGATCTCCAGTCTCTACCACCATTTGTATTCTGCCCTAATCTTGTCAAAGCTGGATTATGGCAACCAAGTCTATTCTGCAGCTTCTCCTGAAACTCTTTCTAAGTTAGATCCCATTCATCATTAGGGTCTATATTTATGCAATGGTTCCTTTCATTCATCCCCTGTTGAAAGCCTCTGTGCTGAGGTGAATGTTCTTTCCTTACCCAATCATCATTACTTTCCTTAGCCTTCATTACTTTGTCCGCTCTCATGACCTTCGGATTCCTTCTATGTATAGGTTGGTCTCAGACATTAGTAGAAGCCCATTAACTGATCGGCACCCCTGCTTAATCCATCTGTTTTCTCTAGGTCCTCACTCACTCAGGTCTTCTCTCCCCTTGTTCCCTTGTATGTTGATACAGCATCTGCCTTTTCCCTTCCTCCTTGGGAGTTCCAATGGTTTGTGTCTGTTCACCTCTACTGCTGTGTGCCAAAGCTCTTTTACCTATGACTGCTTCTTGCTCTCTTTTTCTTGATCACTTCTGGTTGCATGTTCATGCTGTCACTGTTTATACAGGTGGTTCTAAATCTTCTGACGGTGTTGGGTTTGTGGTGGTGTTCCCTGACGATGTTGTCCGGGGTCATTTGTTAGACTCGTCTAGTATTTTTTACCATCGAGTTGTATGTCATCCTCATAGTGCTTCTCCATATTACATATATGTCTCCATTGGCTTTTGTTATCATTTTGGATTCCCTCAGTGCTTTACAGGCCATTTAACAATTTGATTTCTCTTATCCATTGGTCCTTCATATTCAACTTTGCACCATGTAGATAGCAAAAACAAGGACTTCTTTTTCTGTTGGGTCCCTGCACACGTTGATGTACAAGGCAATGAACAGGTGGATGCTGCTGCACGGTCTGTGGTGCATGATCATCTGGTTTCCTATAGAGATATTACATTCAGGGATTATTTTACCATCATCTCTACCCTTTTCATGGCTTTTGGCAGCAATGGTGGTCGAACATGCACAATAACAAATTGCACTCTATTAAATCACTTTTGTGTTTGTGGCCATCCCTTCTTACTACTGTTACCATACCTCAGGAGACAGTGCTCTCTTCGTCCCTGCATTGCCATACGTCTCACTCACCTATGAGCATCACATGAACGATACCCTATTCCCTCTCTGTGAGGCTTGCAGCCCTCTATTTCAGGTTTCTTACGCTTTTCTCGCGGATTATCTGGTTATTACGCATGAGCATTGCAGGATCTATCTTCAACCATACCACTGCTTTATCACTCTTGCGTTATTTTCCTTTTCTTACAGATGGCGCCTGGTTTTGCCTCACTATCAGGTTTAAACTTTTTGTCATCAAACTGCTTTACTATATAAACTTGACAAATACACCTGGCATCCCTTCCAGCCCATTTCTCCCTCTCACTCTCTGATCTCCTCTCACCTTTGGCTGTTTTATATAAACGTCCGGCACTATTTTTCTGTCCACAGCGCAGCATGACCCTTGACACAGTTTAGTGTTTTTAATTGATTAAAATTCTTAATCCAGTGTCTCCATCCGACCAGAACTCATAGTAGTTTCACTAGAACGTGCTCTTTTCTATTTTCCATCCAATAAAGTGATCAGAAAATGTAATTTGGCCAGTTTACATACAAAATTGAAGAAAGTCCAATTACAAAAATAGGTCCAGAGTAAACCAATGCAATCATACCTAGCACTGAAGTAACATTGTGTCTGTTTATTAGTCCTGTCTTCCAGGCCCCTATTTATATTAAACTTGCTTTCCAATAATGAATTTTTTATCACAAAAAAAATAAAGAATTTTACTGTGTTATGAACGACTACTGCATTAGTGTAAAAATGATAGACACCAACCATCCGGACTCACTACGACGTAGTTCGGAGTTCTCGAGAAAGTCCGGTCGTAAGCGAAATGGACGCAAGTCGAACATTACTACTGAATATCAAATCACATATTTGCATAGACTTTTATTTTAATTGTTTTATTTTGTAATTTCATGTTTTACTTTTACATTTTATGCTGATAAACTGTATTATATACATGTAAGGTTTAGGATAAACAACTGAGTACAACACAATTAGTGGTGTTTATTTTCCGCAGCAATTTGTGCAAAACAAAAGACACGTAAGTCTGAGTGCGGTTCCGTAATTCGAGTTGCGAAAGTGTAGCATGTCAATCCGATGGTAGTGTAAATCAATATCAGTGCATTTGTGTACGCATATAAGACCCACCAGTTGATGTGGTCCTGATGCATGACAGGAATTTTTTGCTCCTGAACATCAAAAATCATAACAATTGTACTAAAGTTGAGTTCAACTTTGCAAGCTAACTTTATTGTTTGTTAACCATCAACAAATCATCTCTATTTATGTAATTATGTCCCTCCATTCCATGTCAATACACCGAAAACACCGGAATACAACCATAAATAAATACCATACAAAAATGCCACCAGAAAATATGCTTTTTAACATAAACACAATCCCAGTATTTCTCAAGCACCTGAGTGAGCTGCAGGATTTTGTTTTTTATGCATGTATACGTGACCACTCAGACCCATTCTCCTCAGAACGAACCTAATTATTACCCCCCAGCATCCTCCCCAGAAGGGGATTGGGGGGTCCAATCTCCCATTTCGGGTCAATTCGCTTCGTTGAGGTTCTGTCATGGTGTATGTTTGCTGTGGATTCTGATCACCTGGGAGTCCCATTCCATCTCTGGTCTCCCAGGGGGTGGCTTGGTCTTTTCGGGTAGACGGGTGTATCTCTGAGCTGTGCCTTCAGATTCTGGGGCTAGTACACAGGAGGCATGCTTATGTGGCGGATATCCCGCGCCCCTCTCTTTGTCCCACCGAGGTAGCTCGGCAGAAGTGAGGATGCTAGTCCTGGATTGCTGTTTACTCTGCCATGAAGGGTACAGCGTAATGCACAGATTCTATGCTGAATTTGCACTACTTGGTGTGAGAGACCTCTTGGGTGCGGAGGCGATTTCCGGCCCTTCATCCCTCCTAGGAATATTCCTCCCGGTTCCACCCCTTCCCGCCTTTTCTTATTCATTTTATTTTTATTTTATTTTTTTTTTTTTTTTTTATTTAACAACAAAAAAAGAATAACCTAAACATGGAAGCACACACAAGTCCATGAACCCTGCTACTCACCCGGGCCCTACTTAATACCACACCACCATTCTTGACCCTGTCCTCCATTTTTTGGGAACCGCCACTTCAACAATCCTGTTGTGGGCCCTGACCTCTTGCTGGTGAGCTGTTTCATCCTTGCCTTCAGTACCGGGGTTCAACCTGCTTTCGATTTGTCTAGATCCTCAGCTCCCTTTGACTATGCTGGTCCCAGCCCTCCCTCAACAGTGTAGGAAAAAAATTTTTTGAATCGCCAGCCCGATTTCACGGTCAGACCTACTCCGGTCCCACTCCATAAACGCCATGACATTTACTGATGATGATCCTACACCACCTTTCTTCTCGCTCTCTCGGATAAGATCAAAACGTCATGCACTCCTTTTTCCAAGCTCAGCTTCAGATGCCACATGGGCTAAATTCTTTACTTTACCGACCGACTTCCTCTTTGCCCTATCTTCCGACCATGAGTATTGTCAAGGTGCCTGTACCATTTGGTAGAGATATTTCCTTTCATCTCTTAAATATAGCGGTTAGTGCATCATCACTGTCCAGAATGCAACCGCAAGCTCATGATCTTTTGGTTTTTTCACATATCGAACAATACCTTCACTATTGAAACACATCATTCCCTCAATTCTTGTAGTGGTACAGTCTTCTGCCTCATACCATAGTTCCAACAGAAATTTCCGGACATAGTGGAATGACATTCTTGAACAGCTGAAACATCCAAGAATTCTGCCCAATCCTCAAGGCAAACACTTATGTCCTTCCTGCCAAGGCGGGCAGAGATGAGTATCCCTTGCAATGTGGCACATATTAACTTTTGACAGGATGCCAAGAACTCCCCTCAGTTTTTTAGTAGGTACATTGGTTACAAGTTCGAAAGGTGATCCCTACACGGCAACAGTGTATAACTTGCTGCGTGATTTGGGCCATCCAATGAGAAATACTGCATATACTATACCCGACTGCCCAGTCTTTGTTGCCTATGACATTTCTAATAAAATCTACAATCGACCTTACCTCTGCCTAATTGTCCCCCATGAGGCTCACCCTTTGTAACTCTCAGCCGTTGCCCGGGTCTTCTTAAATGGCGGGAAATCCGTTACCATCCAAAGAGGCAGAAGGACCCCCCCTTCTGCTACGGCAGTTTGGTCATCTCCCAGCCACCAACTGAGACTGCCCCGTGTTTCTTTATCTCTTGTTTTCAAAATTTACCCACCGCTTCTGGGTACCCATCTTCTTGCGAGCCTCCTCTGTTGGTTACCCCTCTCCATAGTCACTCCGGTACCTAATTTCATGTTGCTGTCCAGGCTCAAAATACCTTAGCTACTTCAACCCTCAGTCTGCTGCACATTTTCTTTGTTGTTTCCTCCCTTCATCAAGCCCCGGTATCGGACAAGAGCCTCGTAGACACCTCCTCCCAATTTGTTCCCGCTACATCTCAGAAGACCAAAAATCGTCCTTTAACCCCTCCTTCCTTCTTTCCACCTCTCGATTTTAACCTTCCCAGTCTCTGTACCTGGAGTTCTTCCCCACTCACTGGCTTCTGTTACAAGTGGTGAGTTCAACCCTACTCTTCGTACTGTTGCCTTCCTCCCTGTGTCCCCTCGCCAAGTTTCTTCCTCTCTGCCACCCCCAGGTTTCGCCTCTTCTGTCCCTCCCACACTCTTACTCCAAGTCCCCTCCACCCTTTACGCCCCTCACCTAACCTTGGTACAAGTCCGATTACAGTTCCCAATCTTGACTCATCCTCCTCCTTTCCATCTTCAATAATTTCCAACATATTTCTGAAAACATATTCCAAAACCACATGAAGCAAAATCTCTGCTACTTGCAGAGACCCCAACCATCAATGGATACTGATCCAACCCATTGTTACCTTCTTCTTTCGTCTCCCCATCTGTGCAACTCCATTTGCTTCACGAGCGCACTGGGGGTCAGTTTCCTTACGCTGCTTGAACATTTTCCCCTCTGCCACTTGCCTGTAGGACTTTTTTCCAAACCCCTGTAGTGCCTGTAAGGTGGCCCTTACTTGCGGATTTCTGTATCTTTATCGTTGCCATCATGGCCTATTTGCAGTGGAATTTACCGTAGCCTCAGGGGCAATCAGGGTGAGCTTCAGATGTTCTCTCCCATTTTTCCCCTGTTTGGTGATTTGCTTACAGAGAACCAAAATTACACTCTGCTGTTATCCATCCATCATCACAGGCAATAATTTATTGTTATTCTTTGGATCGCTTTTCCTGAAGGGACCTTTAATGAAGTGCCCTTCTTTTATGCACTACTGATATTCCAATACCCCCAGCTATATTGTTTCCATACTTTCTTGCATTACACAGCAGCCCGTAACCACTTGCATACGATATAATACACTCTGTCTTTGTATACTCACTCCTTCTCAGGCATTAACTCTCCTGGAATATTGCCGTGTTTCAATCATTACTGACTTGCCACCACTTCTGTTAACTTGCGATTTTAATGCCCATCATTTCCTCTTGGGAGTGCCTCACTGGAGATTCCCATGGCATTCGAGTTAGCGAGGCTTTTCCTTTGCTGTCCCACCCCCTTCATGTTTTTAAAATACAAGGTACTAAATCCTCCGCACCCATTTTGATCCTTGTACTCATACAGTCTCCTGCAATCGAACTCTTGAGTGCCTGTGCTCTTCCTCCACTGCAATAGACTTCACCTGGTCAGATTCTCCGCGGATTTACATGGACATGCTCAATTTTCCAATAATTCTACTTCTCCTTCATATTCACACCTCTTTCGTACCCACACTGGCAATTTAAATCAAGCAAATTGGGACGCTTTACCTTTTTACAACTAACTGCTTTTCAGTGAGTCCTTCTTCATTTCTCCATTTAAAAGCTTTACACCTCTTCAAGTGCCTCAGTTTTAACCGCAATTCTCATTCTAATAAACAATACCCAAAAACTTAAGCAGGCATTCTCAAACTGGCGTGCCATGGTGGTCTCCTGCTTTTGTGCACTGTGCAGTACGTTTTGAAACGCGCTGCGTGGTGCAGGTACCGTTAACAGATAGAACCATGGAGCAGACTTCTTGATTTTAAGCATAAGTGTGTGGGCGATCGAATCGCCCGTGTCATCCGTGATGCTAAATGCACTGTGCTGGCGAGATTATGTCTCCATGCACCGTCTGACTTCCTCTATGATGCAGTCCCGGAAAAAAGGTACAGAAAACTGGAGTGGTAAATAATCCTCCATGAACCCTGTACCCGGCTCCTTGGTTCTGCAGGTTGCCGGTGTTGATATAAGCAAACCCACTAGATGTTGGCAAAGAATATTGGCGCAATCTTCTGGTCCGAATTCCTCTGGGGCTCCATCTATGCCCACGTTTTTTTTCCTCAAAGACCATGCCAGAGAGTTATCACCCTTGGACTTTTCCTTCTCTCATAGAAGACGTATAACTGTGCCTTTTACACTTCAAGAAGCTGGATGCAACACTCTCAGCTGCCAATCATCCGGCAGCTTGGCCGGACAACACTCATATTCATATGCTACAAACATTTACATCATTCAGCCCTTGCAGTCCTTTTTAATCTTCCATTGTCCACAGCAGAAGAGATTTCTCCACAGCCTTGGAAATCTGCCATTGTATCTCCCATTCCGCAAACAGGACCGGCACAAGGACTATGAAGCCTCGCCACTATCGGCCCATTGCTCTTATCATGCAGTATGCCAAAGTGATGGACGCCTGGTAAATAGACGTTTAGATGTGATAGTTACGGACACACAATATCTGTCTTCCACTCATCATATGGCTTTCGTAAGGGCTCTCTACCATAGACCCCTTACTACTAACTCGTTGGATACGTATTTTCGTAATGCCTTTTGAGAATAACCACTCAGTTATTGCCGTATATTTTGACCTTTAAAGGCATAACTGACCACAACCTTGATGTATACTTTTTGGCCCAAGCTCACTCCTTAGGATAGCCTCTGAGGCAGTCTATACCATACTTTCTTAAGAACTTTTTAACTAAACATACATTTTCATGTTCGGGGTTAATATTTGCTCTCACCCGGACTTATCAAGCAGAAGGTGTCCCCCCAAGAATGTTGTTCTGAGCACAACACTTTTTATGCCCCTCTCCTTGCTATAAATGATTTGGCCTGCAAGTCTTCCATCAAATATTTTGGTCATCAACTCTATGTTGAAGTACATTCGGCTATTGCCTGTGCCGGTGCTGACTGTCACCTTAATTACATTTTCTTCTCCATCATGAGTCAACCGTGTTTTCTCAATTGGGCCACCACACATTGGTTTAAAATTTTTTTCAGTACCAAAATTCACACAAATTACTTTCACTAGACACATCTGTCCACTCCGATCATGCCTTTGAGTACCAGGTCTAAGGCTCCCGTAATCCCTGAACTGAAAAGTTCAGGATTCCTGGGGCCTCCACTTGACCGTTAGGCTAACCCGGCTGAACCTTCTAAAACCTATGCTCATCTTTCATGGGGAGCTTGAATCGTCGAACTCTCCTTCACCGACATTCCACCCTCAATTTTATCCGAAACTTGATTATGGTGAACATGAGTCTAATCAGCGGCCTTTCTGCTACTCTCTACTAGCCTTAACCCCATGCATCACATGGATTACGTTTATGCCTAGGTGCGTTCTTCGCTCTTCCCTGTTGAGAGCCTTTATGCAGAAGCGAACGTTCCATCCTCATCTGATCGTCGTGATGCCCCTTGTGCCTTTGCTACTATGTACGCTCTCATGATTCCGCAATCCTTCCATTTATAGAATGTTCACTGGGGGATATAAGTAGACATTCTTTTTGTTCACGACCAACCGCAACCCCTGTTTACCTCCCCATCCCCTTCTCCTTCCCTACATTGCGCTCTTGTCTCTCTTTCAATTACCACCTTCTATGTTCATGGTAGCATCTCATCTGTCCCCTACAAACCCCCCCTGGAAGTCCAGCAGTCACGAGTCTGTTCTTTCTCACTCTCCCTTGCTCGAAAGCCCAATTGTCAATGGTCCGATCCCACGTCACTTGTTTCCTTGACGCACTTCCAGCTCTCATTCTCAAGGCCATTAAGCAGTGCCCCCAGAAGTCCTCTAAGACTTCTGACAGCAGAGGAGTCCACAGCAGTTTTTCCGAGACAAAGCGTCGTACAGGGCATTTACTATCTTTGGCTAGCGTAATATTTTACTGCTGAAATTGTATGCCATTCTTGGCGGCAACTTATCTTATTTCATCTAATGGCCTGCTGTCCACATTTGTGGTTGTCTCAGACTCCTTAGATGCTTTACGAAGGCTGTAACAGCACTTTGATATACACCTCACCCCTACCCCACATTGGCTACGTCCCCATCCTACCAAGCATAAAGATATTGCTTTTTGTTGGGTCCCTGGTCCAGTTGACATACAGGGCAATGAACAGAGCAGACACTGCTGGCAGCACACGGGTCAGCAGTACATGACCTAACCATTTTTCATATAGAGGTGTTCCATTTAACGGGACTATTTGCTGCAATAGCTACCCACCTTCACCACTCCTTTGTTCAAAAACTTGGTCTACTCTCGCTTGTAACAAACATCAGTACTGTTAATACCGTATAGGTTACTGGCCGTCTTCCTTGTCAACCACGTGTCGAGGTTGGGAGACTAATCTCTCCCGTCTTCCGCATTGGCCACACACTTCTTACTCATGGGATATCTCCTGGAGAGGCGCTCTGATTCCCTCTTCTGTGAGAACTGTCAGGTTTCCAGTATCGGTTAGCCACATTCGCGTGGGCAGGGCCCTCTCTTCAACGAGCACCGCAGACATTACCTTCCAAAGTCGTGTCTGTGCTCTACCTACTCTTCTTTACCTTCCCTTCTTGCTGATGGGCCCCTGCCTTCAAATCCCTGACTCTCTATCATTGACCTTTCATGACAACATTGATTTAACTCCCAAACTCTGAAGATGATACCATTCCTCCGCACTCCCCTCAGCCCTTTCTACCTCAATCTCTTGCTACCACTGCTACCCCTTCACTATCCACTGCCCCAGTTCGTCTCCGTACCTAGATATTCATCCCCTCTCCGCTTTTGTCCACCTGATAACTCCTCAGCTTCCTTCACTGCCCTGCAGCGCTGTAAAGCCCTTGTCGTTTATCGCTGATCTTTTTATTATATTAATAGAAAAATAATAATAAATTATAATCAGACCCTTACTCTCATATTTAGTGGCCTACAGCTATCTCCGTGCAAGATTGGAAAGCTAGTACTACGGGATTGAAAGCATAGTACTAACGGGATTGACACTGGCTTCTAAGCCGAAATAATATGGGCCGTGATCAGAAAATGGGGTTACCAGTGACAATTTTATGCAGTGAAATGCGTGTTGTAGTGTATGTAATGTGTGGTATGTCGTTGTTTGGTAATTAAGTGGAATATTGTAAACTATACTGACTCCATGTTTCTATTGCAGAAGTATTTAGTGGAGACTCCAGGTGTGACTTGTCCATAGCACTATATCTTCATTATTTCAAGAAGCACCCGTATCAGTGTCTTAAACAACTCTGATATTGCAGAAGTTTTTGTGGTAGATTATCAAGTTCTGTCATGCAGAGTTTATGTCTTCATACTACAAGAAAGGCAACATCTGGTTAACCTTTGAATTTTCTTCAAACTAGCAAAGTAGTCCTAAAATAAACAATTTTAACTTTTGATATGGGAATATCTATCAAAATATCATGGTAATTAATAGAAACATACAGCAGTAAATACTGTAATTAATAAATTTCAGAAAAATCTCTTTAAAAAAACAAGAGAAAATGAATGAATAAAAATGAAGTTGAGTACATGTTATCTGCAGTGCTCTAGTACATATTATTAACTCTTTTAACACAAAAAACAAAAATTATGATAGTGTTTAAATACACAATATAAACTTTAGTTAGTGCATATAAGGTAGGGAAAGTTTTCCATATATAAATCTTAAAACATGGGAATATAGTGTCTAACAGAAAACTTGTGTGTTATCAGCATCCAAAATAGTTGAAAAAAATAACCTAGAAATAGAAATATGTGAGTACATAAGAAGATAAATATACCATGTTGTATGAATAAAGATATTTTAAATTTAATATACCATTGTTTTAAAATATAAGGAAAAACATAAAGAAACAATAAACCATATCAGTGTTCAGAGTGTCTGAAATGTTTTAGTGTAAAAAGCCGTCTGTAAAACATTTGAGAGTACATACAGGAGACAAACCATATCAGTCTCAAATGTCTGAAATGTTTTTTAGTGTAAAATTTAGATCTTGCGAGACATATGAGAGTACATTCAGGAGAGAAACCATATCAGATGATTCAGAGTTTTTGAGAAATGTTTTAACAAAAAGGCAGTCTAGTGAACACATAGGAGAGTACATACAGAGATAAACCATAGTCAATGCGATCAGAGTGTATGAAATGTTGAAGATACAAAGAATGCGCAACTTGTGACACCATTAGAAGGAGTACATGCAGGAGATAAACCAATCAATGTTCAAGTGTTTTGAAATGTTTTGGTCCAAAAAGTCCAACGTTGTGACATCATATAGAGCACATACAGGAGCATAAAACCATAACAGTGTTTTCAGAGTGATTGGAAATCGTTTTAATCAAAGGCCATCTTGTGACACATATAGGCGTACATACAGGAGATAAACCAATCAATGTTCCAGAGTGTTTAGAAATGTTTTAATTCAAACATGCAGTCTTGTTGACACATATGAGAGTACATAACAGAAGATAAACCAGATCAATGTTCAGAGTGTCTAAATGTTTTACTAGGAAAGGCCGTCATGTTGACACATAAGAGAGTAAAACAGGCGATAAACCCTATGCAATGATTCAGGAGTGTCTGAAATGTTTTTCCATAAAATCAATCGTTGTGACTCCAATTATAGAACATACAGGATATAAACCATATCAATGTTCAGTGTGTTATGAAAAGTTTTAGTCCTAAAGGCCAGCTTGTGAACCATATGAGAGTACATACAGGAGAAAACCATATCAATGTTCAGAGGTGTTTAAAGATGTTTAGTCGAAAAGGACCATCCTGGAACCATTTAGAGTACAAACAGGAGATAAACCATATCAATGTTCATTGTCTGAATGTTTTAGTGATGAAAATGTAAACTAGTGAGACATATGAGGAGTACATACAGAGATAATCCATATCAATGTCAGAGTGTATGAAATATTTTAGTGTGAAATGTAAACATGTGAGACATATGATAGAGTATACATACAGAGATAAACACCATAGTTCAAAGTTCAGAAGTCAAGAAATGTCTTTGTAAGTGTGAAATGTAAACTGGTGAGATCATATGAGAGACAAACAGGAGATAAAACCCTATCAATGTTCAGATTGTATGAAATTTTTTAGTGTCATAGGCGATTGTGACACAAGAAAGTACATACAGGAGATAAACCATATCAATGTTCAAGTGTATGAAATGTATTTAGTGTCATAGGCATTATTGTAAAGACACATATGAAACTTACATACAGTAGATGAAACATGTTTAGTGAGTGAATGTTAACCCATTGAGGGGTCGACCGCACCTCTCCGCAACATCGTCTCAGGTCGGCCAATTTCAAACAAAAAAGAAAAACTTTATTTTTTCTAAGAAAAATAGAGTATTTTTTTTTCTATAACATTATAGCTAAAACAAAATCATTTTAGCGTCAATACTTACCACCCGACTCTGGAGGAGTTGAAATTTCCCAAAATTGAACAAGCAATATGGTAACATCGCCGACTGCCAAGTCCACCCGTATTTTTCTAAATTAACTTTTTTTCTATTTACAATTTTTCAATTTTTCTTTTTCTGATAACTTTATGGCCTTCAGATGGACCCAACATGATCAGGGTATTTTGTAGTATATTTCATTTATTCAATACTACACAAAAAGGTCGTAAACACTGTTTGTCATTATTTTTGTTTACAGAAATATTACACAAACAAACAATATGAAATTTGTTTATTACTATTTTTTCTATAAATTATATACACATATACAGTCACGAGGACGCAGTTTCTAGACGTTCTGGCAGCCTGTGGAACTCTTAGAGAAACATGGTGCCAGCACAGTGGGAGTTTTGCACCCTCTCACATAAAACGCGTGTCTCTGCTGTTTGTCGTGGGCGTTGTTTTTGTATGTGAACAGCACGTAACAACCTCTTCTGAGCTTTTTCTTCAAGCAGTAGCAGACAGTTTTACCAGGAAGATGACACCATGCTTCAGACGAGCAGGTAGTTGTTGATAATTTAAGATGGCGGATCAAATTGGCAGGTGCATTTCGCTTGGAGTACATGAATACTATTTGTCTGATTGACAGACAAACAAATTTCGCCGAACTGTGGTTATTTCTGGTGCTCATCTTTTATACATATTATAAGCATTGAGCATGGAAATGTCCAGAAGATGGAAAAACAGTTTGATGTCGCACTGTTATAACTCTTTGCGAACAAATACGCAGCAACCCAAATCTGCATGCCCCCCTTATATCCACTGGAACGCAAGTTGAAGTGTAATCTAATGCAATCACAGGCTGCAGGTTTTAGAATGGGTTCATTTCTCTCTCTTATGCTGCCTGCCACTGTCTGTGCCATTTCATATAGGTGAATTGATGACAACAGTGGTGACACTTCGTTTGTCATAGCCACCAAAATGCCATGATGTCATTTGGCACGAAACGCCCTGCACCCTCACCTCTGCGAGTTGCACATCAAACCTGGTCATATGTTTTCGATTTGCAACGCACTGTGACCACATACATCATCTGTCATGATTCACTGATCGCACAATAAATCCCAGAGTGAGGGGCTTTAGTACCAGTTATCAGTATAAAAAATATGCCCTAACCACGGTATGGTTCTAATCCTTGTTTCGACCACATCACCATCGAGATGCCACAATACATTCCGTGTATTTTTTGCAATGTATAAAACATCCATTGTACAACAATAATATCCAATAACCAGACCAACTGAAACAAACCACAAAGCACAAACAACTTTATACCAAAAAAAGCGTTACCTCCTCTTTTCTTGGTATGTACTGCTGGAAAGAGTGTCTTCCTTTGAACAGAAACAAAGACTCGTCATTACAATCGTTCCTGAAGGATAAAAAAGAGTACTGAATTGTCCTGTTTCCAGATACACAAACACATCCTAATTAAATATAACCTGTCAGTTTCTGTCAGCGCTGGGTTTTATTCTGAGAGTGCTAAGCATACGTAAACATTCGCAACAAATCGATTCACGGCATTATACAACTGAAACCTGGTGGTTGAATCAGGGTCTGTTGACCAGTAGATTTCACTTTGTGCTTATACACATGTGGCATAAAGCATTATTGTGGCAAAGATAAGATCCATCACAGGGTGACCACCGTTGCCTCCTTTCCAATTGTGGTCGTTTGATTTAGGTGAAAGTATTGTGTTTGCCATGGTGTACCGTAGTATGTGTTGCTTCTCCCATGACAATACATTCATCAGTGGTTTCGTCAAAGAATAACTCGAAACATTCCAGTTCATTGGCATTGATCCCAAGTGCACAAGATGGCCGTATTCCACATTGGGCTGCAACAAACTGTTGGGGATATGAGAACAAAATTGAAACGCTTCCTGCCGAATCCCAGTGCGGTCCTGCTGTGGTACTGGACAATGACATTTGGTGTAGTGGTTGTGGAGGTTGTGATTGAGGAGGTTGTGTTTAGGAGGCTGGTGTGGTGGGAGGAGTGGGGGACTGGTGGGCCTTGTTCAATGAACACTGATGCCAGGGCGGGCGTGGCGTGGCAGCGAGGGTGGCAGCATGCCACAGCTGGTGCCTCACCTCCGGCACCACTACACCACGCACCATATCCATCGCCAATTGCAACCGTAATCCTTCGTCATTTTCACTGTCTGTTGCCTGTTTGTACAGCCACGGGATGTCAGACTCCGAGATACCCTCCTCCCCTCGGAATAGCATATGGCACACTTCCAGAGCGCATATATCGTCGTAAATACAGACGCTTCACTGGTAAGTTTGCACTTCACTATCACTAACTGTGAACTAGTAGAAGATCTTGTAGGTTCATATTCACTATCACTATCATCAATCCAAACCCATTCTCTGCATCAGATGTCTGGGATGTTGGGAGAATAAAGTTTCCCTCTTGGGTTCAGGAACAACTGAAACGTGAACACGAGGCCCAGCACCAAGTTGGAAGGCTTAGGGTCGTCAGGTTTTTTCTTCACTATTACCGATATTATTGTCATATAGAGTTTTCGGTCACCAACCTCACAAAACCACGAAACTCATCTTCACTGGAAGCTTCCATCACTATTAGAACTGTCAACTGGGGAACAAAAGTGTCCCAATTCGTCGAGGAGTGAGACATCATACGCGAGGCATGGTGGAACAAAGTTTACTAGAGGGAATTCCCACAATGCACACACTGGAACAGATATTTTTTCTACCCACCGCTCACCTACTGACCACGCCAGACACTCCTTCACTCCCCCCCACACCTAGGCCTATCAGCCTTTATCGCGCGAGATTTGAGCCGCTAGAATTTATATGCGTACTAGATACGTCAAAAAAAAACCCCTACCGCGAGACTACTATTAGACTACTAAACCCTCAAAGGGTTAAAGACTATTTTAGTTATAATCTCTTCAGAATAAATAAAATAATGTACCAAACAGTGTAGAGAGTGAAATATTTACAACTAATAATAAGTAAAATCTTTATTAACATACAAGTACATGTAACAGAGGTATACAGGCCTAGCTGGCTCAGTGACATTCTAACAATACAGAAAAGACCCTTTTTATCTGAGCATTTCCTGCAAATTAGGAGCCTTTGGCCCAGGATGCACCCACAAAACCATCCACTAACTCCTAGGTACCCATCTTATGTGATGAGTGTAACAAAGGAACAACCGGTGTAAAGAAATACGCCACAGTGTATTTACCCACACCCTCTCAAGGGGGGCTCCTTGACGTGGGTAAAGAGAAGGCTCTTGTTCTGAGGAAATATACTGTTGTCTCCTTCCTCAGACCGACCTAATTATTATCCTCCATTTCCACCCTTCCCTATCCCATTATCCCCATCCTCCCTTTTTCCTTTCCTCCTCCTCCCCGCCCCTCCCTTATTCCCTTCCTTTTTTTGGCCTTTGGGATTCTTCCCACAGGCACACTAGTTCCTAGGTAGGGGGAAGGGTACCAGGGTCCACCTCATTCCATTGAGGTTCTTGGTGGTGGTGTAGTTTGCCGTGGAATCTGGATTGTCTGGAGATGTCCCAATCCCTCTCCGGTCTCCCAAGGAGTGGCTTTGGGTATCTTTCTGGTGACGGGTGTATCTCTGGAGGCCGCCTTTTGGATTCAAAACATCAGAGATCGTGCTACTGAAAGAAATATCCTAATTGGGGTTATTATGCTCAGGCAAGCCCATTCAAACTGATGCAAAGAATCCCTTTAAATTTTCCTCAGCAGTGGTGAGCACCCGATGGATCTAAAAAACAACCCAACCTCCACATGAACCAGATACATGATATACGTCGAGTAAGGCAACAGGGCACTTCTCCGCTCCATGGAATATTACCCTATTCCAAAATACCATTCCTCCTTTCCCCCCCCCCAAATATTTCTTAAATTACAACCAAAGCTTTGCCTTACCTGGAGTTTACCTGGAAAGGGTTTTGGGGGTCAATGCCCTCGCAGCCCGGTCTGAGACCAGGCTTCATGGTAGATCAGTGTCTGATCAACCAGGCTGTTGCTGCTGGCCACACGCAAGCTGATGTATGATCCACAGCCCCGTTGGTCAGGTACTGATTTTAGGTGTCTGTCCAGTGCCTTGAAGACAGCCAGGGGTCTATTGGTAATCCCCCTTATGTATGCTGGGAGGCAATTGAACAGTCTTGGACCCAGGACACTTATTGTGTTGTCTCTCAGTGTACTCATGGTGCCCCTGCTTTTCATCGGGGGAATGTTGCATCACCTGCTGAGTCTTTTGCTTTCATATCGAGTGATTTTCGTGCGCAGGTTTGGTACCAATCCCTCCAGGACCTTCCAAGTGTATATCACGTATCTCTCTCACCTGCATTCGAGGAAATACAGATCAAGGACCTTCAACCGTTCCCAGTAGTTTAGGTGCCTTATTGCACTTATGTGTGCCATGAAAGTTCTTTGTACACTCTCCAGGTCTGCAATGTCACCAGCCTTGAAGGGGGCAATTAGTGCACAGCAGTATTCCAGCCTAGGGAGCAAATGCAATTTGAAGAGAATCATCATGGGCTTGGCATCCCTAGTTTTGAAGGTTCTCATTATCCATCCTATCATTTTCCTAGCAGATGAGGTAGATACATTTGTTGTGTCTTTGAAGGTGAGATCCTCTGACATTATCACTCCCAGGTCCTTCACATTACTT
>NC_069429.1:32715594-32731617 GCF_026875155.1 Cherax quadricarinatus
TTTGGTAGGGTGTGCAAAAAAAAAAAAAATTTTTAAAGGTGATACAGGAAAGAGTAAGTTATGAGGATAACAAAAAGATTAGGTGATGAAAGATTGAATATCAGATTGGAGGGAGAGAGTATGGAGGAGGTGAACGTATTCAGTATTTGGGAGTGGACGTGTCAGCGGATGGGTCTATGAAAGATGAGGTAAAATCATAGAATTGATGAGGGAAAAAAGAGTGAGTGGTGCACTTAGGAGTCTGGGAGAAAAGAACTTTGTCCTTGGAGGCAAAGGGGGAATGTATGAGAGTTTTTGTTTTACCAACGCTCTTATATGGGTGTGAAGCGTGGGTGATGAATGTTGCAGCGAGGAGAAGGCTGGAGGCAGTGGAGATGTATGTTTTGAGGGAATGTGTGGTGTGGAATATAATGCAGAAAATTTCGTAGTTTGGAAGTTAGGAGGAGGTGCGGGATTACAAAAACTGTTGTCCAGAGGGCTGAGGAAGGGTTGTTGAGGTGGTTCGGAATGTAGGGGAGAATGGAGCGAAACAGAATGACTTCAAGAGTGTATCAGTCTGTAGTGGAAGGAAGGCGGGGTAGGGGTCGGCCTAGGAAGGGTTGGAGGGAGGGGGTAAAGGAGGTTTCGTATGCGAGGGGCTTGGACTTCAGCAGGCATGCGTGAGCGTGTTTGATAGGGTAAAATGTAGACAAATGGTTTTTAATACTTGACGTGCTGTTGGAGTGTGAGCAAAGTAACATTTATGGGGGATTCAGGGAAACCGGCGGGCCCGGACTTGAGTCCTGGAGATGGGAAGTACAGTGCCTGCACTCTGAAGGAGGGGTGTTTAATGTTGCATTTTTAAAAAACTTAGTGGTAAAGCACCCTTCTGGCAAGACAGTGATGGAGTAAAATGATGGTGAAAGTTTTTCTTTTTGGGCCACCCTCCCTTGGTGGGAATCGGCGCGGTGTGATAATAATAAAAAAAATAAAATATATATTATATATATATATAAAATTATATTATTATATTATATATATATATATTATATATATATATATTTATATATATATATAAATATATATATTTATATATATTATATATATTATATTATATTATATAATATTATATTATATATATTTTATATATTTATATATATATTTTTATTTAAAGACAAAATACATTGACAAAAATTCACAAAAATATGATACAAAGTAAACAACATAGGTAATCAGAGCTACATCTCGAATACTTGTCCAGCTCCCCTGCGGTGGGCCGCGTGCCCAGAATGCTGCGGGCTTTTCCCTCTCTGGATCGCAACACTGAGTCTCTGAAAGAGGAAGCTGGTCGCCCTGTGGCCCTTTGGTTTCTATGATGAGTTTTTTCACCCAGTCTTTGAGGAACTTTAGAGCACACTTGCCCATGCTCCAAGGGTCTCCGCCCATATTGGAATGAAGTTATAGCAAGGGGGAAGGTCTTCATATTTTCGGATCTTCTGGGTCTCCTGTGGCTGGCAGCTCCACCCTTCCCACTACAGAGTATGGCAAGTGGTGTCTCCCAATGTGGCAGCACAGGTGTGTCCCAGGCAATCTGCTTTCCATCCTTCCGGGTTTAGCATAGTGGCTCCATCAGGACGCTTTTGATTTCCCTTTCGCCCTCTGTACTTGGGGTTTTCCCCGTTGGCTGGGCAACGGGCTGTGGCGAGGCTTCTCTTTATTATGTCATTGATCCCCTCATGTCTGGCATACTTCCCTTCTGCGGGTGTGGCACACGAGACCATGGAGCCCGAATTGATCGCTGTCGCCCTGCCGCAAATAACCTATGTTCGGTGAGGATGGGGGCGGCTAGGCGAGAGCAACACCAATCCGAATGGCCTGTGGGTCGGAGGGTGCCCAGGGAGGAATTGGGAACAGCTAACAGGTAAATCTCCTGAGTGTGGTGCCTTCATGCCAGGAGACGAGCTTTGTTCTTTCCTGAAGCTTTTGGAGAGCATTGTGTTGGCGATTTTTCCATGATCGGTTTGTCCCAGTGGGACTTTTTGTGCTGTTTGGGAGGAGCTGGTCTACTGGAGGAGTCTGTAAGGGTGTCCCACCGAATTGCTGCTTCAGAAAAACCTGGGGTCTTGAGCTCCTACCAAGTCTCTCAAGCGTTCGGGCATATCTTTTTGACTAATGCACTGGAAAGCCAAACCCCGAAGACAGAAAGCAGGTAAAGCAACTTTGCGTTGCTTTACGAACCCTATACCTCCCAGTCGCACGGGGAGGGTTGCCTGATCCCATTGCTCATCCTCTAGTGACAGGTTCAGTGCCTTTTTAAAAAGTTGATCTCAGGTGTGCATCATATTCATCAAGTGTTGGGTTGTAAAAAGAGGGTGCACACCTCAAGAGGTAAGTGGGGTCTTGGCATAGAAAGACACCTTGTGAGGAGATACAGAGCATCATGGGCATAAAGATCGCTTATTCTCCCCTCCATTCTCATAAGGTCATTCAATTTGTCCCTGAGGACAGTATCGATGGCCTGGTGACCCAGCGGTGCCCAAGAGGGTACTGTTGGACGGAGTTGTAGTTGAGATTTCCGGGAGGATTCTTCGAACCAGCATTGATTATTTCCTGGTTCGCTGTGTTTGATTTCACACTTAGAGGTATTGAGGATGAGTCCCAAGTCTTCTCCTGTGTTTTCACCAGTTGTAGGTCCCCCACGAGGGACTCTTCAGTACCTGCCAGAGTGCCGTCATCCAGGTACCATATTTGAGCTCACTGCGTAGGCTGGAAAGTTGTTCTCTTACTGCCAAGCAGAAGAGAAGTGGAGGGAAGTGGGTCACCCTGTGAACACCCTCTGATGATTGAATTTCATGTTCTCCAAACAAAAGAATTTAGGGTTTGGGTGTAGCCGGCTGAAATGAAGGGAAAAGGACTGGGAACCGAGCCGAACAGCTGGCAAAACAGCATCTCTCCTCACCATATTAAAGGCATTTCTAAAAACAAGTTTGACTATGGCCTTGTCTTCTGGTAGGTCCCTGATGTAGGCCCTTGCCGCATGGCTGCCGCTTCACTGCCTTGAGAGACTCCAAAGCCCAGTTGGTGTGGTGGAGTAAAGTGGAAACTTCTAGGCGAATGTTTCTCACTGCTGCTTTGGCAACGAGACGGCGGGGGAGTGTTTCCAACTGCAATGGGTTGATTCCCCATCCCTTTCTTCAAAGCACATAGTGAGGCTCCAAAAAGAAAGGTTTAATTTCTTCTGGGATTCGCCCCGCCAGGCAATTGTTGACGAAAGTTGTTAACTCGGTGAGAAGAATTGATGCAGATTCACGAGTATGGATTTACCATCTCTTTGAGGTGCTGAGGTCGAATTTTCCAGTGTAACCTCCTGCAGATCCTGCTGGAAAAAGACCGATCGCCTTATAGACTTCGATTCTGGCAAAATTAATTGTTCAGTGATAGGGTCTTCCTCAGGGTTGTCGTTGATGGCTGTGGTGTCCCTGGTTGGATGCTTGTCTCTTAGTGCTTGGGCCGTGGTCTCATCCTTGGGGGCTACAGTGTCGTCAATTGTAATTATTCTTATTGCTCCCCCTGTGTTACCTTCCTCAATTTTTTGCTAACCGTGCGCAAAATTTTCTCGTTCTCAGTAGGACTTTTCTTGGGTCTGCCCCTTTGATTCCTGCGATGATGGGGAAGGGGGAACACAGTTATCCGTTTTGGGTAGTTGCGCACTGCCTTGATAAAATGACGTGGTTAGCAGTTTGCCTCGTCTTTCAGGAACTGCAAGACAGACATTGCCGAACAAGAGAAGGTTGCGCCCTGCTTGGTGGTTTCCTGGGGTTCTAAGTAGTGGAACCTCCATTCACCGCTTAAGAAGGTCTGTGAAAATTTTCCCCGCTGCATATGGGCGAGCTGCTTTAGGGATGTGGGATAGTGTACTGCTAGCAGTGGATTTGAATGCCAACAGAAGGTTATCGCAAGTGCGGGTTGCCATTGGGAAATTTTCATCTGCCCGTGGAGGCTGTGGGCTGCTTCTGCTGGGGGCATATGTGATCCCGCCCCACCCATTGTGTGCACGAATACGGCCGTCCCTGTTGCGTGCTCGAAACTCTCCCCACACCTGACATGTGCCTCTTCTTTCATTGTTGGGTGCATTGTTTCCCTGGCTTTGTGGCTGGCTGGCTTCATCGTCTGCCATACCTCAAACTGTGTGATAAGCACAAGCTGAAGGGAAAATGGCGCATGGGCACATTCCGCATGGGGGTTCATGGTGGTGGTGGTGGGGGGGGGAGGGGTGTCCAGTCCTTGTGGTGGGCGGTGGGAAGATGTGTGCTGAGGCGGGTAGGGCATCACTCCCTCCCCGGACAAGTCACTATACACCCGATGCTCAGTGCACATGTTACTATTTCACCCCTATGCTCAGTGCATATATATATATATATATATATATATATATATTTTATATATATTTATATTATTTATATATATATATATATATTTATAAAATATATATATATAAATATATTTTATATATGTCGTGCCGAATAGGCAGAACTTGCGATCTTGGCTTAAATAGCAACGCTCATCTTGCCATATAGGACTAGTGAAAATTTGTGTATGCAATAATTTCGCCAAAATCATTCTTAACCTAACGAAAAAAATTTTTCACTGTGTTTGTTTAATATTAAATTATTGTAAAAAATCTAAAATATATTTAGTTGGGTTAGGCTAAAATAAATAAATTTTTTTATAATAAGGTTAGGTAAGTTTTCTAAGATTCTTTTGGTGCAAAATTATAAATTTTACATTAACATTAATGAAAAAAATATATCTTTAAACGTATAAGAGGAAATTTTAGAAAGGACTTAATTTTAAATGAGTTCTTGCTAATTGACCAGTTTTACATATTCGGCACGACATATATATATATATATATATATATATATATATTATATATATATATATATATATATATATATATATATATATATATATATTATATATATATATTATGTCTTGCGAATAGGCAGAACTTGCGATCTTGGCTTAAATAGCAACGTTCATCTTGCCATATAGGACAAGTGAAAATTTGTGTATGCAATAATTTCGCCAAAATCATTCTGAACGTAACGAAAAAAATATATTTCACTGTGTTTGTTTATTAAATTATTGTAAACAAATCTAAAATATATTTAGTTGGTTTAGGTTAAAATAAATTGAGCTTGTTATAATAAGGTTAGGTAAGTTTTCTAAGTTACTTTTGGTGTAAAATTATAAATTTTTGCATCAACATTAATGAAAAAAATATATCTTTAAACGTATAAGAGAAAATTTTAGAAAGGACTTAATTTTAAATGAGTTGTTGCTAATTGACCAGTTTTACATATTCGGCACGACATATATATTCCACGTCGTCCATCATTGAGCAGAATTATTGGAAGCCGGCTGAGCATGGACGTGACCCCGTCGCTGTTGTTTCCTCGGCTTTCTTCACCGTTGTGGCCGGGAAAGTGGCTCTGGTTCCGTCTTACTGTAGCCTCCTCTAAATAAGGCTTCTGTTCAGTGGTGAAGGTTCTACTTGATACCGGAGACCGACAACCGGGGCTTTCCCTGCTGCCTTAAAACGATGGAACTTATCTGGGCAGTGCAGGTTCCAGGCTTGATGCTTCTTGCTGCAGTTCAGACACTGAAGTTCTGTAGCTTCACCTCTCTTCAGTTTACCTAAGCATTCCTTGGACAGGCGAGACCAGCTACAGATGCCGCATATATCATTAAACTGACATCGGGCGCTGAAGCAGTTGTACCTCTGCCTCCTGAAACACCTCAAAGATTCTGAATTGTATGTCTTAACCTGGTATTTTCTCCAGCAACAGAGTTCCAGTTGAGCTGGGAGAGGTCTTATATACTGGATCAAGACCTGCTTTGTGAGTACGTTTACATCCTTCTTGGCTCAGAGCCGCTCAGCTTTCAGAATGTTTTTTTTACTGTGGATTGCATTTTGAGGCATGTCTAGTAGATAGCGCATTAGTACTCCTTTTGTTAACAGCTCTATAGATTTAAACTCTGTGAGAATAAGTGATGATTCGAGGTTCTTCATACGACTCTGTGTTCCGGAGAGTGAGAATAAACTTTCCTTTCAGATTTAGGGACACTGATATCTTCAGGCCATATTACCTCTCGAGGTGAATTACAGCAGCATACGGGGTGTCGTGATGTTCTTTGTTTATTAACCTGAATTTATTGCCTCTGGGAGACTGGATTCTTAAATACTGTCGAAGGTAATGTGGAAGATCTTGAAAATTTTGCAGGGGATGGGATTCACTAATAGAAGCAAGAAGGCAAGAGCTGTGGAACACTATAACAAGCCTGTTGGCCCCATGTTAGGTAGTTCCATCTGCAATCCAATCCCTCTCACTCATATATAGTAGATAAGCAATGAGGTTGTGAAAAATGTCCTCTTTACCGAGATACAGTTGTGCTGCTGTGTCTAACGCTTTTTGTTGAAAACGGTTTAAAATACCGACTGGGTAGAGAGGATAGAGTGTCCATAGCTGCTGTGCAACATGGAGGTCGCAAACCAAGAGCCACAGGCTCCGTGGTTTGACAGGAAATACTAAATGCTATAGAGAGCATGCTTACAGAGACTCGATCCCTTCAGCCACAACTACATGAGTACAGTTAGATGAATACACATACGTCAGTAGAGATATTCTCTCAGGATATATAAATATTACTTATTACTCTGCTTGTTAGGGTTCAGTGTTTTTAATTTGTTGAATGCATATAATTATGGTGTGTTAATTACTTTAGAACTAAACTTCTAATTAAGTATCCTCCAAAGGGAGACCTTTAAGTGGCTGCCAACATTTTTTTTCCTTCTTCTCTCTCTCTTTTTCTGCCTTCAGCTTTTCGTTTTGATTTTGAACTTAACAAGCAAAGGACACGTCCGATCGGCTTCAAATTTTCAACGACAGTGTACAGTTACTTATGTCAGATGTAGAAGCAACCGGTTCGTGTAGGTGACTTATGATAAAAACTGAAGAATCTATTTCCTGCTTCCTGAAACAGCTCTCAAATGTTCCAAAATCTTCGAATGTTTCAAAATGTTTCAAAATGATGTTTCCTCATAACTGCCAATTTTATACGCAAAATAGCATGAATTTCTATTTTAATTTGTAAATTTTAGATTAGCAAATTTAATAAATAAAACTAACGTCTTTAAAACAGTCAGCCAACACATGATTCTTCTCTAGAATATTCTTTAGTTCATTTTTCAGTTCAATATTCCGTCAGAGAGTCTCCTGGAGATCGCTGACTCACATCATAATGGAACACAAAGTCCTTGTGATGTTATCCTCATCTTTTCTCACATTTTATGAAAGATGCAAGAGTTCAGAGCCCCTGGCCATGACGACACTCACAAATGAGATCGCATCTTTTCCAATCACTGGCAGTTCCGGCTGAGAAATTGAGAAGCCTGGTTTTCCAGATGTATTAAATAATCAGTTATTCCATTGAAATTATCTGCTTTTAGGCAAGTTACAAATTTCACAATACTATTAGAGCTTGTGCTCACTCACTGAACACTGGCAAACACTTCAACCAGTCAACGTCATAATTTAAAAAAAAGTCCTTTACAGTGTTCAAGACGTCTTCTTTAGTGCTTGCGCCTGACACAACATTGCTGAAAACAAATTCTTCTAGCATGTCTTTTCCTTCGTACCTCGCAAAAACGTGAGCACAGGATTTTTTGTAATGTCCGCTGATTCACTCGTTTATGGTATACAAAAATAATTTTTGTCCGCACCACAGTAAACTGAGAGGAAAATATCATCTAACATGAGGCTTAACCGGCGTTTGATGTAATTGTTGGAGATTGGTATTGTTTCCACCTTCATTGTTGGAGTGTGGTATTGATTCCACCTTCATTGTTGGAGATTGGTATTGTTTCCACCTTCATTGTTGGAGTGTGGTATTGATTCCACCTTCATTGTTGGAGAGTGGTATTGATTCCACCTTCATTGTTGGAGATTGGTATTGTTTCCACCTTCATTGTTGGAGTGTGGTATTGTTTCCACCTTCATTGTTGGAGTGTGGTATTGATTCCACCTTCATTGTTGGAGATTGGTATTGTTTCCACCTTCATTGTTGGAGTGTGGTATTGATTCCACCTTCATTGTTGGAGAGTGGTATTGATTCCACCTTCATTGTTGGAGTGTGGTATTGATTCCACCTTCATTGTTGGAGAGTGGTATTGATTCCACCTTCATTGTTGGAGTGTGGTATTGATTCCACCTTCATTGTTGGAGAGTGGTATTGATTCCACCTTCATTGTTGGAGTGTGGTATTGATTCCACCTTCATTGTTGGAGAGTGGTATTGATTCCACCTTCATTGTTGGAGAGTGGTATTGATTCCACCTTCATTGTTTAAGAGTGGTATTGATTCCACCTTCATTGTTGGAGTGTGGTATTGATTCCACCTTCATTGTTGGAGAGTGGCATTCATAGCGCCTTCATTGTTGGAGAGTGGTACTGATTCCACCTTCATTGTTGGAGAGTGGCATTCATACCGCCTTCATTGTTGGAGAGTGGTACTGATTCCACCTTCATTGTTGGAGAGTGGTACTTATTCCACCTTCATTGTTGGAGTGTGGTATTGATTCCACCTTCATTGTTGGAGAGTGGTATTGATTCCACCTTCATTGTTGGAGTGTGGTATTGATTCCACCTTCATTGTTGGAGAGTGGTATTGATTCCACCTTCATTGTTGGAGTGTGGTATTGATTCCACCTTCATTGTTGGAGAGTGGTATTGACGCCACCTTCATTGTTGGAGAGTGGTATTGATCCCACTTTCATTGTTGGAGAGAGGTATTGATTCCACCTTCATTGTTGGTGAGTGGTATTGATTCCACCTTCATTGCTGGAGAGTGGTATTGATTCCACCTTCATTGTTGGAGTGTGGTATTGATTCCACCTTCACTGTTGGAGAGTGGCATTCATACCACCTTCATTGTTGGAGAGTGGTACTGATTCCACCTTCATTGTTGGAGTGTGGTATTGAATCCACCTTCATTGTTGGAGTGTGGTATTCATTCCACCTTCATTGTTGGAGAGTGGTATTGATTCCACCTTCATTGTTGGAGTGTGTTATTCATTCCACCTTCATTGTTGGAGTGTGGTATTGAATCCACCTTCATTGTTGGAGTGTGGTATTGATTCCACCTTCACTGTTGGAGAGTGGCATTCATACCACCTTCATTGTTGAAGAGTGGTATTGATTCCACCTTTATTGTTGGAGTGTGGTATTGATTCCACCTTCATTGTTGGAGAGTGGCATTCATACCACCTTCATTGTTGGAGAGTGGTACTGATTCCACCTTCATTGTTGGAGAGTGGTACTTATTCCACCTTCATTGTTGGAGTGTGGTATTGATTCCACCTTCATTGTTGGAGAGTGGTATTGATTCCACATTCATTGTGGGAGTGTGGTATTGATTCCACCTTCATTGTTGGAGAGTGGTATTGATTCCACCTTCATTGTTGGAGTGTGGTATTGATTCCACCTTCATTGTTGGAGAGTGGTATTGACTCCACCTTCATTGTTGGAGAGTGGTATTGTTCCAACTTTCATTGTTGGAGAGAGGTATTGATTCCACCTTCATTGTTGGTGAGTGGTATTGAATCCACCTTCATTGTTGGAGAGTGGTATTGATTCCACCTTCATTGTTGGAGTGTGGTATTGATTCCACCTTCATTGTTGGAGTGTGGTATTGATTCCACCTTCATTGTTGGAGAGTGGTATTGATTCCACCTTCATTGTTGGAGTGTGGTATTGATTCCACCTTCATTGTTGGAGAGTGGTATTGATTCCACCTTCATTGTTGGAGAGTGGTATTAATTCCACCTTCATTGTTGGAGAGTGGTATTGATTCCAACTTCATTGTTGGAGTAGCGTGGTATTGATTCCACCTTCATTGTTGGAGAGTGGTATTGATTCCACCTTCATTGTTGGAGAGTGGGATTGAGTCCACCTTCATTGTTGGAGAGTGGTATTGATTCCACCTTCATTGTTGGAGAGTGGTATTGATTCCACCTTCATTGTTGGAGAGTGGTATTGATTCCACCTTTATTGTTGGAGAGTGGTATTGATTCCACCTTCATTGTTGGAGAGTGATATTGATTCCACCTTCTTTTTTGGAGAGTGGTATTGATTCCACCTTCATTGTTGGAGAGTGGTATTGATTTTACCTTCATTGTTGGAGAGTGGTATTGATTCCACATTCATTGTTGGAGAGTGGTATTGATTCCACCTTCATTGTTGGAGAGTGGTATTGATTCCACCTTCATTGTTGGAGAGTGGTATTGTTTCCACCTTCATTGTTGGAGAGTGGTATTGATTCCACCTTCATTGTTGGAGTGTGGTATTGATTCCACCTTCATTGTTGGAGAGTGGTATTGATTCCACCTTCATTGTTGGAGAGTGGTATTGATTCCACCTTCATTGTTGGAGTGTGGTATTGATTCCACCGTCATTGTTGGAGTGTGGTATTGATTCCACTTCATTGTTGGAGTGTGGTATTGATTCCACCTTCATTGTTGGAGAGTGGTATTGATTCCACCTTCATTGTTGGAGAGTGGTATTGATTCCACCTTCATTGTTGGAGAGTGGTATTGATTCCACCTTCATTGTTGGAGTGTGGTATTGATTCCACCGTCATTGTTGGAGTGTGGTATTGATTCCACCTTCATTGTTGGAGAGTGGTATTGATTCCACCTTCATTGTTGGAGAGTGGTATTGATTCCACCTTCATTGTTGGAGAGTGGTATTGATTCCACCTTCATGCTAACATCTGCTCCTCAAAATTTACTAACTACATGAGGGTCATTAGGGCTGCAGTTAACCAGCTCACCAACAATCAAGTCCTAAAAGAGTCAAAATAAACTCTAAACATATATACACTGAGGGACATACATTTCGATGTATATAATATTTTCAGAGTCAGGAGTCCTTATAGCTAGGTATCAGGAGCAGTATTTATTCCTCACGAAAAAATTATTAACATTCCTTTATTAGTGTTGATATTAGTGAATATTGAAGACTTTGGGAAACTAAAATGATAAATAATTTTTGAAGTAAATATTTAAAGATATCAAAATGTATTAAATGTGAGAATCGAATTCATAGATCTCTCACTACCATAATAAATCAGTGTTGAGTAAACATGGGTCTTGACAGGATTACATTTCTCTGAGTGTCGGATAACTATTGGTCTGGGATGGAATAATTCTCTCGGAGTGTCAAGTAACCATCAGTAGGGTAAATAACTAACCCTGTTAATCAGTGTTGCGGGAACACTAGGCATAAGAGGAATACCTACAGTAACTCAGTTTTGTGTTGCGGGAACACTGGTCGTAAGAGGAATACCTACAGTAATGTAGTTTTGTGTGGAGATCCATCCAAGTGTGTGTGGATGACATGTCCAACTGAGAGAATTTTATTACTAGCCTATTACCCTTCTAATATTTATGAGGATGGAATATATCTTACACTAGAGAGGTCAAAAATCCTTTCGTGAATAAATCAATCCAGAAATAAGCAAGACTGCACAAGATTGCACTGCAATATATTCAGTTGAGAGAAATAGATTTCCCAGTTGCATATTTTCCTAGAAATTTTGGGGAGGAAATAATTCTTACAGCAGAACATTAAAAACACCATTCATAGTTAAATTAATGCAGAGATAAACATGAAAGGGCAAACGAAGATATCCTCTATCATATATTATGCGAGCACAAGCGTCTTAGTTTAATATTTTTCGAGAAATATCTCGGTATTATTTAATTATTGTTCATAAATGATACACAATGTCTAAACGGTTAGGAATTAGACTCATGCGCAACATGTTGGTATCCTTGTTTATAGACGTTCCGTCATCTAGTGTTTTTATCAGTACAAATTCAAGGTCATAACTGGATGACTGTAGAACTCCATGCAGAAGATGAAGTAATCAGTCCCCCAGCCTTGGATATAGTGATGACCACCGTAGTCATGAAATATACGAAGCAGTGGCAGGACGATTGGCGTTCATAAACTGGCATAAGACATGCAGCAGACGACGGCATTATCACTGGTAGGCGGGATTTCCCATTGGAAGTAGATCATACCTGAGGTATGAGCCAAGAGAAAGCAAGATGGCTGTGACTCCGAGTCTTAAGACCACGGTGCTCATCACCAACTCCAAGGTTGAGGGACTGATTACCTCGTCTTTTGTTTATAGTTCTACAGTCTTCCCATTATGTCCATGAATGTGTATTGATAAAATCGCTGGATGGCGAAACATCAAAAAATGAAGATAACCAAATGTTGCAAATGCACACACGCTGATGGGTCATTAGTGACACTAATCACCTTAGATGACGTGAAATTGTACTCTGCGACGGGAAAACTGGAAACAAGGAGGTGCCAAGTGGCACTGATGTATTGATAAAGCCACTGGATGGCCAAACGTCTAAAAATAAAGACACCCATGTGTTGCAAATGTATCTAATTCATTAGTAAAATCATAAGAAAATAAATTTAACTGTTAACATTCACTAATAACGTCAATAATTTAACCACATGGTTAACTTGATACTTAGATACCAATGCTAGAGATATAAAATTTAACTATAGTTAACCAATATGATTAGTAAGCATTTCAAAAATATTAGATAAAGACAAAAATTATATTCCACGAGATAATTTTCAAATGTAATAATGTTGGTAGAATTACCGACAATATGTAAAGTAAAAGGACACAAGTGTAACTAATGTGACATTTATTGTGGCAACGTTTCGCTCTCCAGGAGCTTTGTCAAGCCGATACAAGCAGTATATGGACACACTAATTGGGCGTCCCTGAATTTCTCATGAAATTCAGGGACGCCAAATTAGCGATCAAAGAAACTAATTTCCTCCGACGCAAGTGCCTAGAATCAGCACTGATCGCTGTTTCGAATACAATTAAACAAAACAACAGCAGCTTCACCATCTCCGAAGTCTTAGCAAGAATCCTCCTGAAAACAGTAAACCCTGCCATCACATAGTCTCTCCTGTTATACTACACAAAGCACATTACAGAGAGTGAACACTGAAACAACCTGCCTCTATCCAGTCTATATTTGTCCAACCTATTTTTATGTTACCCAAGTAATAGCTTTTATATCCTTTTACTCATGTACGAATTAATTGCTCTACCATATTGTATTACTTTTGTCACTACCACTACTACTACTACTACTACTACCACTAGTGAACATCGAAATGTTGTTGAATCAGACACATGTGCAACTGTGAAAGTTAAGACACATGCGCAACATCTGGATATCTTTATTGTAGACGTTTCGCCATCCAGTGGCTTTATCAATACAGATTCTAGGACATAATAGGAAGACAGTAGAACTATATACAAAAGATGAGGTAATCAGTCCCTCGGCCTTGGAGTTAGTGTTCACAGCATCGTGGTGGAGGAGAATCTGGAGCAAAGGCAAGAAGACTGGCGTTTTTATAGGCGTCAGTGGAAGGGACGGGCAACAGACGAGGGCAGTCACTGGTAGGCGGGATTCCCCAGTGGAAGTAGGTCCTTCCCAAAGAGATGGGTTAGTTGCAGCAGCCGTGAAGAAGGTCTTGTAGATGTCCTCTGAACCAAGATTCCATGATGTTGCAGTGTCTGACAAGTTGTGCAAGAAAGGTATAAAATACCGACAATATGAGAGTTAAGACACATGTGCAACATCTGGATATCTTTATTGTATTCTTGCACAACTTGTCAGTCACTGCAACATCATGGAATCTTGGTTCAGAGAACATCTACAAGACCTTCTTCACGGCTGCTGCAACTAACCCATCTCTTTGGGAAGGACCTACTTCCACTGGGGAATCCCGCCTACCAGTGACTGCCCTCGTCTGTTGCCCGTCCCTTCCACTGACGCCTATAAAAACGCCAGTCTTCTTGCCTTTGCTCCAGATTCTCCTCCACCACGATGCTGTGAACACTAACTCCAAGGCCGAGGGACTGATTACCTCATCTTTTGTATATAGTTCTACTGTCTTCCTATTATGTCCTAGAATCTGTATTGATAAAGCCACTGGATGGCGAAACGTCTACAATAAAGATATCCAGATGTTGCACATGTGTCTTAACTTTCATATTGTCGGTATTTTATACCTTTCTTGCACAACATGTGCAACTCTTGGGTATCTTTATTGAGGAAACGTTTCGCCACTCTGTGGCGAAACGTTTCCTCAATAAAGATACCCAAGAGTTGCACATGTGTCTAATTCAACAACATGTCGGTTCTCTGAACCATTCATCTACAACATCGAAATGGTAGTATTGCACCTCACTAGTATTGCACCTCACTCTGAGCCTTTATATACCCTCTGTGTCCATATACTGCATGTATCGGCTTGACAAAGCTCCTGGAGAGCGAAACGTTGCCACAATAAAATGTCACATTAGTTGCACTTGTGTCCTTTTACTTTACAATTTACAAATGGTTGGTCACATAATTTTAAAACAAAAACTTATAGTTGATAATGGCAGAAAACTAGAGTAGACGATCTGTCCAAACCTTTTAATGTCTATTATATATAATATGAGGATGAACCAATCAGCAAGTGAGAACAAATTCGGAAAATCGGAAAATGCAAATATATTGATCTTTATTGAGTGGGTTACTAACTCACAAAGCATTTTTTTTTATTAAGGCCAAATACTGGAAGATAATTGTGAGGTCTGAAGAATTCATAAAAAATGATCGACATTAAATATTATTAATTACAGAAGTCGTCCAAAAGCAGTAGTTACATTTGACGACTTTAAATTATATTTGAAATATTCCACAACATTTATGGCAAGTAATATGTATTTTTAAGGTAATAAATGCAATATTACATCATAGTAAATTCGCGGCGTCTTTCCCCTTCCCCCCAAAAATAATTAGATTAATTACCTCGAAAAACATTGTGTGTCGAGTAAATTTATTCCAAACTTTTAAAAATTTATTAACTGAAGTTAGTCAAGTACAGAGGAATGAATATTATAGGGCTATAAGAAGGCATTTTACGGTGTACGGTACAAGCAGCTGGTTAAACATAAGAGAAAACCGGAAGATGAACACTGTCAACTACATTGCAGCAATTCCAGAATACTTAAGAGGTAATTAAACTGAGTAATTGTCCAAGCAGAAGAAACTCTTTATCCAGTCGTAAAAGAATTGTAGACTTCTTGGATCCCCGTTATAACCACTACTGATCCTTGCATATATAAACGAGATTCTTATTTATTCCTGTTTATGGCGAAGATAAATAAAAATATTAAAATGCAAGGAATAGTTAAAGCAGTTCCTGGATAATGTGAAAGATCAGTGAGAAACAACAACTAGAGTTCAGTGTCAGTAAATTCAAGGTTATGAAGAATATTAGTAATAAGATAAACTGAGCAGAGACTCCAGAAATAGCAACGAAATCTCAATAAAGAAGAATTTCATTTGGGTGAGAACAGTTCAAATAATTTCATTAAAGTTGCACATCAACCAGATAATCTCAGCACAGTATTTACGTTCAACGAATCTAAGAGTAACATATAGGAATCTTAACATAAAAAAAGGTCTTCATGACCTTGTACACTAAGTATGTAAGATAAAACTTAAAGTTCATCCACCGACGTGTATTATTGTTAATAGAATTACCCACAATATGTTAGGTGAAAGGACGTTTTATTGCAGCAACGTTTCGCTCTGGCTAAATTAAAAGTGGAGATCCTGAGGATGAAAGATGATTGTGTAATAGAGAATTACATGAGAACAAAGTACAAAATACTCTAATTATATCACTCAGACGCATAGATCAGTGGCCACAAGTGGGGAAGGAATACACAATGAAATACGTGAATCCTGAAGATCATGGTGAAGCTCCTTAATATTCAGGAATATTTCTTCAGCCTCAGGAGAATAAAAAAATGGAAAGATCTGGATGAAGGTGTGGAGGCAGGCTACACAATACCCTTACAACAAGTTGGT
>NC_069429.1:32732117-32749210 GCF_026875155.1 Cherax quadricarinatus
CTTTTATTTAAGTCTTCTTTGCTGTTCATAGCTGCCCAGGAGAAAAGTAGTCTACTTTTTAGCATGACTGTGCTTTTGGCACGGTGCTCAGGAGTCCAAATAATGCTGAAGCCTGCGTTGAAAAGTTTTTGTCTGATATCGATTGAGGTGTACGCTTCGTAGGAATGTCTGTCAAGAAGGAGTTTGAAGCCTGAGTTGGTTTTGAAGACTTTAAGTTGAGGTGCACCAGTGATCTGATATAATAAATTTTCAGGACAGATAGTGGCATCAGGATTAGAGAATTTGAGGTTTAGCGAGAAGTAATTGGATTTAGAAGAAGCAGAGGCAGGTGTGGGAGGTTGGGGGAGAGTGGAAGGGGGGTTACCTGGAGGTTACCTGGAGGTTATTCCGGGGATCAACGCCCCCGCGGCCCGGTCCATGACCAGGCCTCCCGATGGATCAGGGCCTGATCAACTAGGCTGTTACTGCTGGCCGCACGCAGTCCGACGTACGAGCCACAGCCCGGCTGATCCGGCACTGACTTTAGGTATCTGTCCAGCTCTCTCTTGAAGGCAGCCAGGGGTTTATTGGCAATTCCCCTAATGCTTGATGGGAGGCTGTTGAACAGTTTTGGGCCCCCGGACACTTATGGTGTTTTCTCTTAGTGTACCAATGGCGCCCCTACTTTTATTGGGGCATTTTGCATCGCCTGCCCAGTCTTTTAAACTTTCGTAGGGAGTGATTTCTGTGTGCAGATTTGGGACCTTCCAAGTTTTTTCCAAGTGTAGATTATGATATATCTCTCCCTCCGCGTTCCAACGAGTACAAGTCAAGTGCTTCCAAGCGTTCCTAGTAGTTAAGGTGCTTGACAGAACTTATACGGCAGTAAAGGACCCTCTGTACACTCTCTAGATCGGGCGATTTCACCTGCTTTGAATGGAGATGTTAATGTACATCAGTATTCCAGCCTAGAGAGAAAAAGTGATTTGAAAAGGATCATCAGGGGCCCTTGGCATCTCTCGTTTTGAAAGTTCCATTATCCATCCTATCATTTTCTTTGCACGTGCGATCGTGGCACTGTTGTGATCCTTGAAAGTGAGATCCTCAGACATTACTACTCCCGGTCCCTTACATATTTTTCCGCTCTATTGTACGGCCGGAGTCAGTAAATACTCTGTTCTATTTATTATCTCCCCCAGTTTTCCATAACGGAGTAGTTGGAATTTGTCCTCATTGAAAAACATATTGTTCACCGTTGCCCATTGGAAAACTTTGTTTATATCTTCTTGGAGGTTTAAAACCGCGTCCTCAGCAGATGACAGCCTCATGCAGATCCTAGTATCATTCGCAAAGGAGATATGGTGCTGTGGTGTATTCTCGTCTATGTCTGATATGAGGATAAGGAATAAGATGGGGCGAGTACTGTGCCTTGTGGAACAGAACTCTTCACTATGGCAGCCTCCGATTTAACTCTGTTGACCACTACTCTTGTTTTTCGTTTTGTTAGGAATTGAAGATCCATCTCCCCACTTTCCCAGTTATTCCTTTAGCACGTATTTTATGGGCTATTACCCCATGATCGCTTTTGTCAAATGCTTTTGCAAAGTCTGTGTATATTACTCTGCATTCTAAATTTTTTTTCCAGTGCACCCAAAGGGCCCATGTCATAGTGATCCAGTAGTTGTGAGAGGCAGGAGCGACCTGCCCTGAACCCAGGGTTGCCCTGGATTGTGCAATTTTGGGATCCAGGTGATTTGCAGTCCTGCTTCTTAGCAATCTTTAAAAAGATTTTATGATGTGGGACTCAGAGCTATTGGTCTATAGTTCTTAGCTAATGTTTTGCTGCCACCTTTATGGAGTGGGGCTATATCCGTTTTTTTTAAGTGACTGTGGAATTTCACCCATGTCCAAGCTCCTCCTCCATAGTGTACTTAGGGCACGCGAGGGGGGTTTCTGCAGTTCTTAATGAAAACAGAGTTCCACGAGTCGGCCCGGGGCTGAGTGGCATAGGCATGTTGTCAATGGCTTTTCGAAATCTATCGGAGTTAGGGAAAATGTCGGAAATCTGGCATACATTTATGGAGTTTTGAGGCTCATTCATGAAGAAATCATTTGGGTCGTCGATCCCAGAACCGTTGTGGTTCACTAAACACAGAGTCGTACTGGGATTTCAATATTTCACTCATTTCCTTGTTGTCATCTGTGTAAGTCCCATCCTGTCTGAGTAAGGGCCCGATACTAGATGTGGTATTTGCCTTGTTTTTGGCATATGAAAAGAAATGTTTTGAATTTCTTTCAATTTCACTAATAGGTTTAAGCTCCTCCTGCCTCTCCTGGTTCCTGTAAGAGTCATTAAGCTTAAGTTCGATAGTTTCCACTTCCCTGGTCAGCGCCTCCTTTCGTGTATAAGATATTCTAGCACTCCTGAGGAGCTCAGTGACTCTTCATCGTCTTCTGTAGAGGGAGCGTCTTTTTCTCTCCAGTTTACTCCTGCTTCGGCTACCAGGAAGTTGATCCTTTCAAGGCACTGGTTTGGATCCATGTCATTTAACACATCTTCCCAACATGTTTCGTTTAGGACATGGTTTACCTGGTCCCAGTTGATGTTCTTGTTGTTGAAATTGTATTTTGTGAAGACACCTTCACAGGTACATGCATTCTGCTGTTCAGGACCCCTATGCATGTACGTCTGGACTTCGATTAGATTGTGATCGGAATTAGTTGTTTTTGATATTCTTATGTCTCTTATCAGGTCCTCATTATTTGTGAAGTTAAGGTCAAGTGTGTTTTCTAGTCTTGTTGGTTCCACTATCTGCTGGCTTAAGGTGTGTTTTTCGCAGAGACTTAGTAGCTCATGTGTGTGTACCTTTCGTCTGCGCTACCTCCGGGGATTGTTTCAGCTATAACATTATTTGCTACATTCTTCCTTTTTTTGTATGCCTTAGATTGAAACACCAAGCAGAAGATGTTTTGGGGATGGAGCTGGAAGGTTTTCCAAACAGTAATCGATTTTCAGTAGCTGTTCCTTGAACTGTTGTGAGGTTACATCTGGTGGCTTGTATTCAACCACAATGACTAGGTTTGGTCTCGATCTTTATGATAGAACTTCAACTACCTCATTTGGGGTGTTTAGCAACTCCATGCAGATAAGGGACCTTTTGACATACAGGCCAACCCCCCCTTGTTGCCTGTTTTTTCTGTCGCATTTAAAAAGGTTGTAACCACTTATCCATATTTCACTGTCAAAGTGATCTTTTGTGTGAGTCTCTGTGAAGGCTGCAAACATTGCATTAGACTCCACTAGAAGTCCACTGATAAAAAGGGATTTTGTTGTTGGTGGATGGCTTAAGGCCCTGTATATTAGCAATTAAGAACGAGGTTGTAAATTTTGTGTTTGTTGGGGGGATTTTGTTATTGGCATCAGTAGTTGTAATTCTGGAGGGCCATGGGTGGCCACTGGCTGCGCCTCCAGTCCAAAAGGCTCCAAGGTGGGGGACTATTTTTGTTATTTCCTTCCGTTTTCTTTTTTCGTTTCCTGCCACTAAAAAATCACCTGAGTGGTTGTCGTCTCTATTGTTTGTCTTGTGGGTCTGTGCCTCTGGTCCCTTTTAGATGGTATGCAGGGCACTCGATTGTAAACTGATTCCCGAGGACCGAGAGTGCACATTTTTGGGTTTTAAAGGAAAAATTACAGGAAGAAGAACGACCATCCTTTAGACAGGGGTCGCTACATTTTTTGGGATGGCAAAGTTGCATGTCCCCTTTTTTTTCCCCCGTTATTCCATGCTTACAGATGCCCCAAGTAAAATTTGCACAAATTCACCTTTGGTTTAGAATTGTTGGGAGGTTGTTGTCAAATTTCTGCAGGTTCTGGGACTGCACTATAATCCTCGTATCAAGCCAGGGCACCGTCCTGGATCTATTGCTTTCCCATAGAGGAAGAAGGAGGAACTCCCCTCCAACATCTGTACTGTGGGCCACGTCTTGTGCAATGATAGTTGTATATTTACGGTTTTTAGATGGTTGTATATTTACGTTTTGTGGTGGTTTGGGTAGTGTCCCTAGGGGAGTCTGGGCTGGAGTAGGCCCGGATGGGCTGGTCCTGGGTCCACTGGGCTGGGGGGCTGGGGCTGGGTTTTTGGGTCAGCGGCTGGGCCTGGGCCAGCACCACACTGTGGGTATTAGTGCCCATGACTGGGGGCCTGGGCCAGCACCAGCACTGTGGGTATTGGGGCTATGCCTGGGGGAGCCTGGGCCAGCACCAGCAAATGTGGGTATTAGTCTATGCCTGGGGGACCTGGGGCCCGCACCAGCACTGTGGGTATTATGCTATGACTGGGGGAGCCGGACCAGCACCAGCACTGTGGGGATTGGTGCTATGCCGGGGAGCCTGGGCCAGCACCAGCACTGTGGGTATTTGTCTACGACTGGGGATGGGTCTGGCTTAGCACCATGTGGGTGCTAGATAGTTTTCGAGTCATCTGTTGTGGTATGGACATTCTGCATTTTTTGATACACTATCTCTTGCTTCCATGTTTTATATATTTTTGGTAGACTATCCAAGAGGTCATCCTTGTTTTCTTGATTATTTTTATCATTTTTTACTCTCCTTAGACCTTTCTGATACCTGCCCAAAGTTCTACATCTTTATTGCACAACCAGAAAGCACCTAGCTAGTTCGACGTCATTTTTTGAGGCGTATTTAGTCTAGTAACAAGAGATAGGGTTTGGAAGAGAATAGGTTGCATTTTGATTCTGGATTTCCTTCCAAGGATTTTTTTACATGTCCCACAGATATGCTGTGCTGACATCCCGTCTGTATCCCACTACACTCTGTATGCCATGGAAGAAAACTGTTTTCCACTTTACCTTTCTCTTTCTGGTGCCAGTAATAGCAAAATGTATTTATATGAACCCAAATTTGCAGTATGTGGGTGGTGGTGTAGGGTGGGTGGGTGTGGGTTTAGGGTGGGTGCCACACTTCCTATTATTTTTTTATTACTATTATTATTATTTATTATTATTATTATTATTATTTAAATTTCTTTTTATGTAGTGCTGTACACTGTTTATCTCAAAGGGTATACAAGTATTATTTCAAAATAACACTTTCACTGTGTTATACTGGGATCATTGTTTTATTATTTACAGAGCAGCTAGGCCTATGCTACTTTACCCTACACTTCTAGGAAAAGATTATTTCCTGTTTAGTAGAGGTAACGGTTGTATGCTCAATTTATGTATCCTGTGATTCCCTGCACCTCAAAGCTACCACCACTCGTTCATATCTTATGACTATAGTAGTTACTTTATCCGTTATTAACACTTCACTGGACCCCTGGCAATAGTTCGCTATGCCAGTCGCTTTTAAGATATTCCCCATCCTACACTATATTGTACGCTATAAATTGGGGAAATTAAGATTACTCTTATCTACAATTTAGTTCACTATGTCACTGCACATAATATCCTTGTCACTCACTATATTACTTATAGATAGATCGATATTTGTTTATTTCCACTTGTGTCGACAACCGCAATATTTCACTAGTGCTGGTCAGGTCTATTTCCAACGGTAACCGTTTCTCCACCGCACTCTCCATGTGACACTATAATCCATATTTTCCTATTTAGCGTTTTACTGAAAATTCCTTTTTTTTTTTTTTTTTTGTTCAAAGGAGTATATGCACTTTAGGGTTGCACACGTTATTTCCCGATTCTTTTCCTTCGCTACTACAAGGCCGCATTTTTTGACGGAGAAAAAAAACGCGCGGGGCGCCCCTCCCCAAAGCTTGGGTGGGGGTTGGGGGTGGAAGGAAAACAAAGGGCATCGTCTAATTACAAAAGATGTTTTTTGGCAGTGAAAATTTAGGCCAAAAAGTGAGAGTATCAGCTGGGCCAAGGGACTTTGAAAATAGACACCGTAACTTCCCTGGGGGACACTGAGGGGTAAACTGTGGGCTTAAATGGGAAACGAAAACCTGAGGGGGGCGAACTGGCGTATGGCGTGCAATCAAACGAAGAGAATTCGGGCAGCAACAGGCTACCTCCCCTTTGGGGTAGGAAACCCCCCGACGCACCAATCCTGAGGTGGAGAGGAAGATGGGGGTCCAGGGAAGCACTACCTTTAAACGAAGTCCTCCCAACAGGGGAATTCGAGAGAGAAAAGGGTCGTCGATGGTGAGTGATGGGTTTTTGGGGAAGCACCGGGCACCCCTCGAAACTAATTTACAAAAAAGGAATGAAAGCACAGGGTAAGGGGACTGGCCCCTTATATTTGGGGTCAGTGAAAAGAGACGGGGTAGCAGACGAGGGGCCCTAGTCACCGGCAGGGGGGTTCCCCCGTGGAAGAGGTCCTTCCCAAACCGATGGGCTGTTGTAGAAATGTGAAGAAGGTCAAGTAGATGTCCTCTGAATCAAGATACCATGATGTTGCAGTGCCTGACAAGTTGTGCAAGACAGGTATACAATACCGGGATCTTACCTGAACTTTCGTTCGTTCTTCGTACCTGTGCTTCAGAATCTCTACAACCATGGTGCTGTAAACACCACCTCCAAGGCTGAGGGACTGATTACCTCATCTTTTGTATATAGTTCTTCTCTTTTCTAATTATGTCCAAAAATCTGTATTGATAAAGCCACTGGATGGCGAAACGTCTACAATAAAGATAACCAGATGTTGCGCAAGTGTCTTAACTTTCATCTTGTCGGTATTGTATACCTCTCTTGCACAACTTGTCAGGCACTGCAACATCATGGTATCTTGATTCAGAGGACATCTACTTGACCTTCTTCACGACTTCTACAACTAGCCCAACAATTTGGGAAGGACCTACTTCCACTGGGGAATCCCGCCTATCAGTGACTATGCCCTCGTCTGCTACGCGTCCCTATTCACTGACGCCTATATAAGCGCCAGTTTCCTTACCTGGACCGTCGTGCTCCGTCCGATCACACAGTTGCTCTACACTCAAGAAGCCTCCCTTCGACCCCGCCGGGGTGGGGAATTTATATTCTACAACCGTCACATCCTTTTCACAATGCTGTCGCATCGTGTTAAAATCAAGCCTGTGAATGGTGCAATAAATGACTCCTCGAAGTTACCTTTAGCTACCGTCGTTAGGACCTACCTGCAGGTCAAATTTACGGCAATCCACTCTTTGAAGGACTCCTTCATTGTCGTTTGCACAGACGACACGGAAGCATCAAAACTAATGGACGACTCTTCAGTCAGGGCCCTACAAACACAGCAATTCACTCTGTCCCCGTCTCCATTCTTGAAGTCGAAACGTTCGGTCTTTGTGAAAAGACTGGACAATATCGTCACCTCTCTCTCTACTGAAGCACTGAAGACATCTATTGAGGAACAAAACACCTTGGCCTCGGTAGACAGCATCTCCAAGTTCCCCAACGCCTCATCTATGCTAAAGATTATTTTCTCAAACATCTCAATGGCTGCCCAAACTCTCTCTGACGGTCTGGCCATCTCATATTGAACTTTACTGCACTTACAGACCTGTCACCTGCCCAAGCAACTGCTCCAGTAACTTCTATAATCACTTCCGCTGACAACGTTGATCATGCTACCTCAACCACTGTCTCCCACCTCTCCCTGCCTACTGTTACACAACCGTTACACCTCTCCACTGCTCCTGTCGACCTTCAGTCACCTGCTACCGCCATTGTAGATTCGTCCATGAATCCACTCCAGAAGAGGAAAATAGCGACGACTCCAGTAAACCCTCATGGGAAAACCTCACCTACACTTCTCCTTCAAATACTGACACCATGACCTGTACTGAACTCTACAAAAGCCTCGGTGCTGGAACGGTCAAATATGCATGTGAATCACCGCTAAACTTCACACTCACACAAGTTCTTGAGTTCATCAAGCCTCTACGTTTCACCTTCAGTAACAAGGCTAAATTATACCACCTATCTAGAACCAGCTTCAAAAAGCTCGAAAATGGCTTCATTGCTAACCTGCCTCCTCAGTTACTCATATAACTCCCATATGTGTTCTACCCTCTGATGTGACCTAGCCTGCTGCCAGCTACTTAAGATTCAAGACTTCAACTACAACAAGTTCTAAGCAACAGTCCCTGCTATTCCTGTTCTCAAGTCTGCCCCACGATCGCCTTAGCTGCTGGGTTAAGCCCTGGCTCTATTTCTCTGACTAAGAACACTCCTCTCCAGAGCTATTCTTCATCTGTCCCGTCTTCCCCGCTCATCCCATTGGGATCTTACTTGAACTTGTTTGCTTGCTTGCTTACCTGTGCTTCAGAATCTCTACAACCATGGTGCTGTAAACACCACCTCCAAGACTGAGGGACTAATTACCTCATCTTTTGTGTATAGTTCTTCTGTTTTCTAATTATTTCCAAGAATCTGTATTGATAAAGCCACTGGATGGCGAAACGTCTACAATAAAGATAACGAGATGTTGCACAAGTGTCTTAACTTTCAGCAACTCCTTGGCTGGTTTGATTCCTGACAAAATTTAATCTTTGTTTGTCGTTGCACCATTTTGTTCCCTAAGTTGTTTTTATCATTAAAGTTAGAAATTTTGGCAACAATAGGGCTCAAAATGTCAACAAGCCATTTGGATAATTTATATGAAACTGATCCTATGGAGCTAATAATTGGTCTGACTGGATTACCCTACATGTATGGGCTAATAAAAACACATAAACCCGGTAATCTAGTCAGACCAATTATTAGCTCCATAGGATCAGATTCATATAAATTATCCAAATGGCTTGTTGACATTTTGAGCCCTATTGTTGCCAAAATTTCTAACTTTGTGTATTTATTTATCCTCTTTTTCATAAAATATGAATTACTTATTACCAAACCTCTTTCTACACATACCTCAATTAAAGGTTCCCCATTTTCATTTATCCCTGGAACCCCAAATTTACCTACTACTCCCCCCACAACATTTTTACCCACTTTAGCATTGAAATCCCCAACCACCATTACTCTCACACTTGGTTCAAAACTCCCCACACACTCACTCAACGTTTCCCAAACCACTCTCTCTCTCCTCTACACTTCTCTCTTCTCCAAGTGCGTATACGCTTACTATAACCCACATTTCACATCCAACTTTTATTTTACACAACGTAATCCTTGAATTAATACATTTATACTCCCTCTTATCCTGCCATAGCTTATCCTTCAACATTATTGCTACTCCTTCTTTAGCTCTAACTCAGTTTGAAACCCCTGATCTAATCCCATTTATTTCTCTCCACTGAAACTCTCTCACCCATTTCAGCTTTGTTTCACTTAAAGCCAGGACATCCAGCTTCTTCTCATTCATAACATCCACAATCATCTTTTTCTTATCATTCGCACAACATCCACGCACATTTAGACATCCCATTTTGACAATTTTCTTCTTATTTTTAGTAATCGGTACAGGGGAAGGGGTTACTAGCCCATTGTTCCCGTTATTTTAGTTGACTTTTACAACACGCATGGCTTACAGAGGATAGATTCTTATTCCACTTCCCCATCGATATAAAAGGAAAAGTAATAAGACCAAGAACTATTAAGATAAAATCAAAGAAAACTCAGATGAGTGTGTATAAATAAACGTGTACATGTATGTGTAGTGTGACCTAAGTGTAAGTAGAAGTAGCAAGACGTACCTGTAATCTTGCATATTTATGAGACAGACAAACGACACCAGCAATCCTTCCATCATGTAAAACAATTACAGGCTCTCGTTTTACACTCACTTGGCAGGACGGTAGTACCTCCCTGGGAGGTTGCTGTCTACCAACCTACTACCTATAATATATATATATATATATATATATATATATATATATATATATATTTCTTCTTATCTCCATGGGGAAGTGGAACAGAATTCTTCCTCCGTAAGCCATGCATGTTGTAAGAGGCGACTAAAATGCCGGGAGAAAGGGGCTAGTAACCCCTTCTCCTGTATAAATTACTAAATTTAAAAAGAGAAACTTTGCTTTTTCTTTTTGGGCCACACTGCCTCGGTGGGATGCGGCCGGTTTTGTTGAAAGAAGAATATATATATATATATATATATATATATATAATATAATATAATATATATATATATATATATATTATATATATATAATATATATATATATATATATATATATATATATATATATATATATATATATATATATATATATATATATATATATATATAATATATATATATATATATATATATATATATATATATATATATATATATATATATATATATATATATATATATATATATATATATATATATATATATATATATATATATATATATATATATATATGTATAATTATATATATAATATATATATATATATATATATATATATATATATATATATATATATATATATATATATATATATACGCACACACACTCTAGCCTTACCTTTTCATAAGAAACTCGTAGTAGTCCACCTTTGAGAGAGGTTATAGGGCGATGGAGAGAAGACTTGAGAAACAGTTGTCCTTGGTGGAAACATCCTACAGTACGTAGCTCGTATCTGCCACCGTCAGCAAGTCTTGCCTCTCGCAAGAGTCCCTGGCACTTCTTTGTACTTTCCTATATCATCGTTCGTTGAGACAGTTCATGTGTCAGTAGCTGGTTCTATGTGTTAATAGTTATTGATATGTAACTGGATGACAATAAAAGATCATTTGTCATATATCAAGAGGAAACAAAATTAAAAGTATGGTCTGCAGCTATTGTGTGCTCCAACATTGTACTCACCTTATCATATGTCCCCTCAAGAAGGACCAGACGTACTGCTAGAGGAATGAATGGACATAAATCTCTTGCCAAGATATTACTTCCCACTGGGGCCAGCATCAGTGTGTCCAACTAAAATTATGCTTAAATAAGAAATATCTTCAGCATAATTAATGAGCACATTCTGAAATGGACTTCATGAAGACGAGTCAGAATTAAAACTGTGTATATGGTATTTACTAACTAGTGTCGAGGAGATGTCAGTAAACAAATGCATTTAAAAAAACCTGATTGTGAGTACTAGAACTTGAAAAAAAAATTAGTATCTGACGGAAAGAAATGGATTATACATTTTGTTCTAATCATGTTAGTAGCAACATTATTTTTAAACGGATTTGTTACACAATATTCAATAGTAATTAATATTATGAGTATGTATATTTTTAAGTAAGCATTCACAAAGTTATGTTAATAATCCTCACTATCCAGATACTTGTACATCAACCTTCTCGCCCCATATACTTAACATTACCTTCCTCAACAAGTAACACCAACTAGAGTTTGTTGGGAGATAAAAAAATATGTAGTTAATCTTGTCTGGCTCCTTTTTAGAAATGACTGGAACATAAATTATTTATCGTATTAGTTCCTATGTTCACATAATATATAATTCAAGCAACAAACATTTCAGGAAGATATTGTACAGTAAGTAATGTGTCAGGTGATGTTGCTCTCAATAAATGCTGCACAAAAACTTCAAGAAACTTTATACTTATAATTCCAAATATTAAAAATATTTTACACCCCAAAATACCCCTCTAAAAGAAGCTGAAAGAAAAAAAAAAAGAATTTTAAATTTTAGTTAAACGTTATATATTTTTTATAAAAATAAAAAACGAATTTTACATAAAAAAATAAGGCAAAATTTTTTTTTTCACGTTTTTTGAATTTTAAATTGAGTTTTTTTTAAAACGAATAATTATTTTGTTCTATGAAATCAAAAAAATGATAATATCAAGATTCAGCATCCCATATTAATGATATCTTCATTTGGAGGTGTGAAAACTAGATTAATAGCACGAAATTTTAAGTCTAGGGATGACTACTTAAGGGGATGTAGAGGGGACCAGTAAGACATATATTAACAAACAATGTAATAAACTCTGCCCAATGATAACGGGGCCAATATTTTTAAACAACTGAAGAATAACCGAGAGCTATATATTTTCCCTATCACAAAGGCAAATATCAGGAAATAAATAAACACACAGACAGAAAAACGACAGGCAGACAAACAGCAGACGGGGAGGGAAGACAATCGACGACGACAACAGACAGCAGACAGAAGACAACAGACAGACAATCAACAGACAGACGACAAACAGACAGACAGACCAGAGACACACAAAAGGAGGAGAGGATAAAACCAGAAGGCTGGACTTAGTATTCCCCTTGAGTAGTCAGATATCGGGGACATAAAAAGAAAGACCCCTTGGGGGGCCAGTGACCAGGGGGTTTTAAGCTTCGAAACACAGAGAGCCAAGTGGAGGGAAAGCGGGAAGGGCAGAACGAATGAAGCCAAACTACAAAAAGGGGACTACACAGGAAGGGGAACACCTGAACGGGTTTCAGTGGGACAGAAAATGAGGGAACCCAGTTAATGAGAAGGGAATATGCAACAAAATCAAGGGGGGTGAGGGGGGTTTTGAACCCAAGGGTAACGGGTTTAAGAAAAAGCCAGGATGACCCAGGTTTCCCCAAAGGTGCAGGGAGGAAAAAACCCAAAGGGTTTGCAAGGGAAGGAAGAAATATAGAGGGGCAAAGCCCCAGGAGAATAAGGGAACAGTCGTAGACCCCAGAAACGAATATGCCAGATAAAAAGGGGGGCCCAAAGACAATAGAAAATCATAGCAGCGAAACCAAATCTGACCCAAACTGTTGCCCCACATCAGGGGGGAAAAAAACAGTCAAGGCCCGGGAAATCGGCTAAGGAAGGAAGGGGGAGAGACAAAAGAAATGAGTGAAGTATGTAAAAAAAATCAAAAGAGATTCAAAAAAGTGTTCCAGGGGAGACGAAGGGACTCCAGAAAGACGGAGAGGTGGGGCACACCACCAAGGCTGGACACAGTGCACACCCCCAGGAGGAAGTGAAGGGGCTTCTGAGTGAGCTAGATACCTAAAAGGCAATGGGCCAGATAACATCTCCCCATTTGGGTATTGAGAAGAGAGCAAGGCCTATGTGTACCCCAAAAAACAATATTCAATACATCTATCAAACAGGGGATTGCCTAGGAGGGAAGACAGAAAATGTAGTCCCAATTTTTAAAAAAAGGAGACAGACAGAACTTAAATACAGACCAGTGTCACTGACTGAAAAGTAGAAAAAACAGGAGAAATTATCAGGGAAGAGTTGGAACACTAAAAAAGGAAGATTCATCAACAAACCAACATGGTTTCAGGGACGGGAAATCCGTGTCACAAACCTATGGATTTTCATGACGGTGACAGCAGAAAGACAAGAGGAGAGGGGGGGGGGTTGCATTTTTTTGGGCTGCAAGAAAGGTTTGACACAGTTCCACAAAGAGTTTGGTGCAAAAATGGAGGACAAGCAGGGATCAGGGAAGGCACTACAATGGATCAAGGAATATGTCAGGAAACCAGCGAGTCATGGTATTTGGGGCGAGGTGTCAGAGGGCACCGTGCCCAGCGGGGTCCGCAGGGCATCCTAGGACCAGTGCGTTTCTGGTATTTGGAACGACAAGGGAAGGAATAGACTCTGAGGTTCCCCTGTTTGCAGATGACGGAATTTTGATGAGAAGAATCATTCACGAAGACCAGGCAGAACTAAAAAGGGGGATTGACAGGCTGCAGACCTGGTCCAGCAATTGGCTTGAGTTCAATCCCCCCAAGTGCAAAGTCAGAAGATTGGGGAAGAGCAAAAAAGGCCGCAACGGGTACAGTCTAGGGGGGCAAGACTACAAACCTCATCAAGGGAAAAAAATCTTTGGGGGGAGTATAACACCAGGCAATTCTGAACGCACATCAAACCCAAAAAACGGCAGCATATGGGCGCCTAGCAAACCTCAGAACAGCATTCCGACATCTTAATAAGGAATCATTCATACCTTGTACACCCTGGCTTTTTTCCCAATTGGGGTATGCAGCCCAGTTTGGAACCCACACCTAGCCAAGCCGGGAAAAACTAGAGAAAGTGCAAAGGTTTGCAAAAGACTATCCCCGAGCTAAGAGGTATTTCCCCGAGGAGAGGTTTAAGGGAAAACACCTACGACCTGGGGACGGAGAAAGGGGGGACAGATAACGACATACAAAATACTGAAGGAATTGACAAGGTGGACAAAGACAGGATGTTCCGAATTTTAACCCGTAACAAGGGACACTAACAAGGGGCACGTTCTTTGTGAAGACACAGATGAATCACGGGATTTGGAAGTAATTTTTTTCGCCACAGGTAGCAGTAATGGAATAGTTTTTGGGGAAACGATTTAGTGGGGGGCAGATCCTACAAGCTTTACACAGAGGGATGATAAAGCTCCGGCTCAGGAGAGTGACCTAGTACGATCAGTGAAAAAGGCGGGGCCAGAATCGGACCTGACCCCCGCAACCCCAAATAGGTGAGTACACACAGAAAGACCACCAAAACACACACACACCCCACCACACACACACAACAACACACATCACACCAACACACAAACACACACACATACCACACACAAAAAACACACACACACACACAACACACACACCACACACACCACCACACACCACACCACACAACCACAACCACCACACACACTGTTGCCACACAGAACAAAAATAAAAAGATCAAAGTGAGGTGGAAACGGGGATCAAAAATTTCCAGGTTTTGGGTTTAAAAAGCGAAATGTGGGGCACCGAATGTAGAGTGAAAATTAATAAGGAAAAGGAGAAAGAAAAAAAAAAATAACAACAAGGGAAGGGGGCAGTAGGCCTATGAAGCGTGACGCACAACAGTTGTATGCCCTTATACATAAAAGTGTAACACCGAAAGTGAATGTATTCTGTATAAGTGAAAAGTGAAATCACCTGGGAACGCGGGAGCATGAGCATATAGATTAAAACATCACGGGTGAAGGATTAAAAAAAGGATAGAAGGCCTATGTCGACGAAAACGCACACCCTTCTGGCAACTTGTCATCACAAAACCGTCGCGCAAGATTTCCCCTGTTGAGGTTCATTTTGCAAGGGGTTTAGTTGGCCGCATCAAGTTAGAACTGGTCACCACCCTGCAAACCATTTCCAGAAAATTAGAGTAGAAATAGCTAGAGGAAGTGCAAGGGGTATATCGGTAGTGAGGGATAACGTCAGACACTTAAGCTAGACATAGACGGAGTTCAAGGAGTAAAACGGGATGGGGGGATAACGTCAGCACTTAAGCTGAGACTAGAGGAGAGGCAAGAGTAAAGCGGGGAGTGAGGGATAACGTCAGACACTTTAAAGGGACATAGAGGGGATGCAAGGAGTAAAGCGGGAGGGAAACGTCAGACACTTAAGCTAGAAATAGACGGAAATGCAAGGGGGGTAAAAACGTAGTGAGGGATAACGTCAGACACTAATGACACAAGCTAAATTTTACAACCCAGCACTTTTGAATTTTATAAGTAGAATCGAAAGTGTTAAATATTGGGAACTTAGAATTACTGTATCTCCGTATTTATTATATAGAATACTTTGAAGTGGGGGCCACCACCACACACCCACACACACAAACACACAAACCCCATACAAACACAAAACCACACACACAACACCACACAACACACACACCCAAAAACCCACACACCACACAACACACACACACACACACATACACCCTCACACACACACACACACATACACACCACATACACACACACAACCCACACATACATACCACACACACAACACCCACACACATACACTACATACACACACACAATACCACACCACACATACACACCACAATACACACCCACTACACACACACACACACACACACACACCACACAAAACATACACACACACACACAACACACACGCCACACATACAATAACACAACACATACACACACAACCCCCAAAACACACACCACACATACACACACCAAAAACACACACACACACAACACACACACACACTACACACACTACACACCACACACACACACACACACACACACACACATACATACACCCACACACACACACCGCACACACATACACATACACACATACAAATACACACACACACACACAAAACACAACACACATACAACACACACACACATACACACACACACACATACACACACACACACATACACACACATACACACACAAAACCACACACACACAACACCCCACATACACACACACACACACACATACACATAATACACACACACACACACACACATACACATACTACACACACACAACACACACAAAACACATACACACACACACACACACACACAAAACAAGGCAGAAGCGACTCGGACCAGGATCCTGCAGGAGAAAGCCGTTTAAAGGGGACATGACGGCATACAGGAGGGTGTATCTCGACCGCGACAGAACACAAGAAGAAAGGAAGAAACTGAGAGAGATGGTACAAAGGCGAAAGGAGGAAAGAGAGGGGATGGAGAAGACAGACAGGAGATCCCAGACCAGGAAGAAGATCTAATACAGCCTCCCTCACAACTTTCTATAGAAGCCTCCCAACCAGGTCAACCCCCCGTGCAACCAAACACTCTAAAACAAACACCCATGCCACATCCAATGCCCCCACCCACTACATTACAAACTTCACCCCCCCAGCAACAACCCATAGTTCCCTTTCCAGGGCTCCCACTTCCCCAACCCCAATATACTTCCCAGACCACAGTCTTAGAAAAGAAGTTGAAGGTGTGGTATACAAATGCAGATGGAATAACAAACAAGTATGAGGAGTGGCACGAAAAAATCAAAGAGACATCCCCCGACATAAAAGCACTCACAGAAACAAAAACTCACCAGAATAATAACAGATTCAATCTTTCCATCCGGATATCAAATCTTCAGGAAAGACAGAGGGAGGAGAGGGGGGGGAGGAGTTGCACTGCTCATTAAAAACCAGTGGGGTTTTTAGAAAATGGAAGGAATGGTGGCATGGGCGAAAGGGACTACTTAGTAGGAACAATCCAGTCTGAGGGACATAAGGTGTAATTGCAGTAATGTACAACCCACCACAGAACTGCCCGGAGGCCAAGAGAAGAATACGATGAGAGCAACAGGGGCAATGATCAACACACTAGCCGAGGGAGCCAGGGGAGACACTGGTGGG
>NC_069429.1:32749710-32767016 GCF_026875155.1 Cherax quadricarinatus
ACCTACAAGAGTTACAGAGACAGTGTTTCCCACTTGACCACATCTGGACCAACACCATTCCCCTTTAAAATCAGGCATAATTACGATAATACCACAGACCACTACCCTACTTTTCCTCATAACAACTCTTGGTAAACTACCCCAAGACACTACTAAAGTCACCTTCAACTTCACAATGAGCAGCCATTAATAACTTCACAACAGCAATAGCAAACATTGATTGGCACACTGAGCAAGAAACCATACAGATATTGACGAATGTTTTTAAAAATTTTCTAAAAAAAAACCCAATACCTCTATAACAAGCACTGCCCTAAAAAAACTAAACAGATGACAGCAAAGAGACTGAACAGTCCCCTGGCTAACACCCAGCATTCTCAAATCCATAAATCCCAAAACACCAATATAAAAACAGTACAGAATGGGTCACAAAAACCAGAGACCAAACAAAACTTACTCGCAATCCTAACCAGCCTAAATAAGAAGGGCCCAAAAAAATTGTTTTAATGAAACAGATTATCCAACTTACGAGGGGGATATAAAAAAACCTGGAAAACCCTATCAAAAAATTCGGGGGAAAAAAAAAAGATATCACGAAATAGCGAAATAAAATTAGCAAAAACAGATGAACCCCAACTCCCACCAACAGAAACGCAAACAGACTCAATGATTTCTTCTCCACTATAGGACAAAACCTTGCCAATAAAATCCCAAGCTCAGATACCCCACCAAATACTACCTCACCGGCAACAAACCCAACACACTGTTCCTAGCTCCGACTAACCCATACGAAGTCTCCCTTATATCAACGCACTAAAAAACAAGGCAGGAGATTTAAATACCTTACCACCCCTTATATACAAAAAAGTGTCACAAGTGCTATCACCAAACATTGCAACACTCTTTAACAAATCCATTGAATCCTCCACCTTCCCTACAGTACTCAAAATAAACAAGGGTCACCCCGATCCACAAAGGAGGAGACCAAAAAGAGTTGAAAAACTATAGGCCAAAAATCCAACTTACACCCTCTCTCAAAAATCTTCGAAAATTAATTCATAAACGAATCTACTCCTACCTTAACTCCCAAAAAAATACTCAACCCCTGCCAATTTGGATTCAGGCCTAATAAAAATACTAATGATGCTATTATACACATGCTAGAACATATATACACTGCAATAGAGAAAAAAGAAGTCCCACTGGGGATCTTCATTGACTACGTAAAGCTTTTGATACAGTTGACCATGACTTGCTCCACGTAAAATTGTCACACTATGGTATAAGAGGGCACTCCCTCAACTAACCTCAAGTCTTACCTCAGCAACAGAAGCCAATATGTGTACGCAAATGGGGCAAACACTTCCCGCACAACCAATTACAGTTGTGTCCCACAGGGAAGTGTCCTTGGCCCTCTTCTCTTTCTCCTATACAAAAATGACCTTCCAAATCTTCGCAATTACTCCAAACCCACACTAATTGCAGATGACACCTACATACGCTTCGCCTCACCCGAGCCCAGGCACGCGAGGCCAATACTGTAAATACCGAATTACAGAAAAATATCTGACCCCTGGATGAGGACTAACAAACTTAACACTAAACATTGACAAAACCTACTTCTTTCAGTTTGTAACCAGAGCTACAGATGTCCCTCTTATCATAATGTAAATGGATCACCTATCACAAAAACTAACAGAGGAAAATTCTTAGGAATCCACCTGATAAATAGACTCAAATTTCATAACACATATACATCAAATTTCTAAGAAAATTTTCCAAGACTGGTAGGCAATACTATCGAAGATACGGTACTAGTCCACAGTCAGCCCTCCTGGCCCATATCACTCTCTTATTTACCCTATCTCACCTATGGAATTTGTGCATCGGGGGCTCCACAACAATAACCAGCTCAGTACGCAGCTAATTACCCCAACAAAAGGCTGCAGTTAGAATGATAACAAATCTCACTCCAGCAGCACACTCCACCCAATATTCAATACACTAAACCTACTCACCAACAAAACATCCATACTTATTACAGCACCTAGTACATACATAGAACACTTAACTCTGATATAAACCCTCCCTCAAACAGTCAACTCCTGCCAACCTCAACAGAACACATGTACCAAAACACAAGGCACAGATCACTCTTTGATGTTCCTCGTGTCCATCTCACCCTATGCAAAAACTCAATGCACATAAAAGGCCTAAATCTGGATTTCATTACCTGTAAATATAAAAGAAACACTACCTGTTTATAAATTAAGTCTCTTCTCAAAGATTACTTACTCACCCAAACCAAATAAATACTGAATAACTGAACATTATAAATTGTATATCTTTAAAAGTTTCTCACAATTATATCACATAAAGTTAAACCTAAAACCCAATCTAAACTTATTATTTTTTAATACACCTACCTAACAGAATCACTACCTAACTGAATCAACCATATGACCTGTCTTGTAATACCCACTTGTGCTTTGATAGTTACTGTTTTACATTATGTTTTTATATCAACAGATCTCATCATTGCTTAGTAGCAGCGCTGTATAGTCCTTGTGCTTAGCGCTTCTTTTTGATTATAATAATAATAATAATCCTTGCTTAGTTAATCTTAATTAAATTTAAGCCACCCGTAATGCTATGCATAAGTTAAGTGGGCTTTGGCTCTGCTCTTATCTGTATTTTTTTTGTACACTGATGGTGCACAAATTGGAAATAAATTATAAATAAATAAATATAAATAAAATAGTGCAGTATGGTGCTACCTTTGCAACAGACTCGACACTCACTGAGCTGGGTGTCACAGTCTCGAGGAAAGAGTTCCCCACAACATTTGGAAGCAGAGACCTCACCTCCTTTAGTCTCAGTTTTGCCTACTGCTCATGTTTTTATATATGGTCCGAGCAACTCGTGTCTAGCGTGTTCGCCTCACACGCATATTCTGGCATGAGTGCCTCTGAATTCTGCTTAAGGTTCTTAACCTTAGACACATCTTACCATAAATACACCCAATGTTAGTCTATGAGCTTTAGACTGATCTCTCCCATATCTTTGAGTGACTGTCTGGGTTTATTATGTGGTGATGGTGGCGACACCTCTCTCACGCCTATACTCATATGAGAAACGAGATCTCCCAACCCCTCAACAATTTGTTGTATCGTGAACCCTGTTTCGTTCCGATATTTTAAGTGTAATTCAATGCACTGTAGTGCTCCCCCCCGCCCCCAACCATTTCACTCTGAATCACCTGACTGAAGAACCATTCTGACATATCCCAATCATTTAAATCTTTAAGACTATTATTTGTCAAACTCATAACTTCGATTCGAACTTCTCTAGCTCTGGCCGGTCATGGGACAACCTCCAGGTCCAAAAGCCGATATAGTTATAGCTACTTTTATTTCCTCCGTGTTGCCGACATGTCCTTAATTGGTCTTTGGCATGTTGTAATTGAATGTCAGTGTTTGGTAATGCGGACCAAGTCCAAGGCTTTACACCCTTGAGCTGTGAACGATAAAATACTGTAATTTGACGGCATCTGACAAATCGTGTCTGTCATCTATCTGGGCCTTTAAACTGATCCCAGAAAGCAATGTCCTTCTGTTAGGTTCCGTGAACGTTGGTAAATTCAACTGGGGTATCAGGCAACACATTAACAGGCGTGCTGCTGTTTCTGCTCCCTGAAATATTTGCTGCCCTGCTGTACCAGATTGCAATCTTGCTTGGCAGTTAGCAGTTTTATTTGAGAACAATAATAAAATAACTACAACTGAATTTTATTGACTTAAAAGACTCAGGAGATTGCACCATGAGTCCATCTTATTCATCATTCTATCATGCAGGAGGAGCCACATGTCTATGGTGCATCCAACAAAATAAGCAGACTCTTGGATGTCACTACCGCCCGGCTCTGGCTGGGTTACAAGTATCTTTGGCAGGTTAAATCACCACCATCAGATGTAGACCAAACTATATGTAAACTTTGCCAGATGGACACTGTCCAACACTTGCCGTCATTATTTACTGGAGTGCGATCAAATTAATGAATTTAGAGACAACTCATTCAGAAATGTTCAAGAAATTACAAAGTATTTTATCCACAGTGGTATATTGTGATGAATAGTTTGAAAAACCGACAAGTTGAAGACTGAGACACTTATGCAGCATATGGGAATCTTTATTCAGGAAACGTTTTCGCCAGAAAAAAAATGGGGGGGGAAAAAAAAAAGAAAAAAAAAAAACACTGGCTTCATCAGTCAATACAAAGAAGGAAGGCGTAAGGAAGGAGAGTATGAGTAGATCAGTCCCTCGGCCTGGAGGGACTCAATCTTCAACAGTGGTATATTACAGACATTCCGGAGAATACCCTGACTTTGTTTGCTAGCTGTAAGATAAAGCATACCACATGTGTGTGTGTTGTGTGTGTTGTGTGTGTGTGTTGGTGTGTGTGTGTGTGTGTGTGGCGCGCGTGTGCGGTGTGCATGTGTGTGTGAGTGGTGTGGTGTGTGTGTGTGTGGTGTGGTGTGTGTGTGTGTGTGTGTGGTTGTGTGTTGTGTGTGATGAGTGTGTGGTGAGTGTGTAATGAGTTTGTGTAGGATATGTGTGTGTACACTCACCCTAATTGTGGTTGCAGGGGTCGAGACTTCAGCTCTGGCCCCGCATGTGAGTGTGTGCGTGCTTGTGTGTGTATATATGAGTTTGTGTATGAGTGTGTGTGGTGTTTGTGTGAGGTGAGAGTGTGTGTGAGCATGCAGGTGTGAGTTATGTGTGTGTGTGGTGTGTGTGTGGTGTGAGAGTGTGGTGTGTGTGTGTGTGTGTGTGTTGTGTGGTGTGTGTGTGGTATGAGTTTGTGTATGATGTACTCACCTATTTGTACTCACCTTATTTGTAGTTGCAGGGGTCGAGTCTTAGCTCCGGGCCCCACCTCTTCACCGGTTGCTACGGGCCCCCCCTTCTCTCCGCTCCATGAGCTTTATCAAACCCGTCTTAAACTGTGTAAGGGTTCCTGCCCCACAAACGCCCTTTTTGGCTATTTTCCACTGCCTTACAACTCTATGGGGAAAAAACTTCCTAATATCTCTCTGACCTTTTGTGTTTTAAACTAAATTTTTGCCCTTGTTTCTGTGTCCCCTCCCTGGAACATCCTGTCTTTGTCCCCTTGTCTTTCCACACAGATTTTATTTCGTTATCATTCTCCCCTGCCCCTCCTGTCCTCTATGCGTCAGGCCGATTTCCCTTTAATCTTCTTCATAGGACTTCCCTTAGCTCGGAACAAACCCTTTTTGCGAAAACCTTTTGTATTTTTCTCTATTTTCTAAAAGTGCTTTATCAATGCGGTTCCAAACGGGGTGCTGCATACCCCATTTTGGGCCTGACTAAGGGGTGTCAGTGTCTTGAACATTCCTTACAAAGGGTATAAATGCTGTCTCAGTTGCCAGGCGCCCATATGCTGCAGCAGTTATCTGATTGATGTGTGCTTCCGGGGACATCTCGGGGTTATACTCACCCCAAGATCTTTTTTCCTTTAGTGAGGTTTGCAGTCTTTGGCCCCCTAGCCATATTCTGTCCCCGTGGCTTTTTGGCCCTTCCCCTTTCTTCAACTTTCATTTTGGGAGGGTTAAATTCAGAAGCCCTTTGCTGGGCCAGGGGGGTCCAGTCTGTCCAGGTCTCTTGAAATCCGCCTGGGCCTCATCAGATTTTAAATTTTCCCCCATTAACTTCACTCATCTCAAACAGGAACTTCGAGTCAAAAACCCTTTCCCTCAGTCGTTTACAATACCAAAAATAGCACTGGTCCTAGACCGCCCCCTTTGGGACCCCGCTCGTCACAGGTGCCCCTGTGGGTACACATTATTTTCCCGGGCCTTGTTTCCTCCCCCAGGTTTCCTGATCCTTGCAGTGCCCTTCCCCTTATAGCCCCCGATGCTCACTTCTCACTAATCTCTTTTAGGGAATTTTGCAAAGGCCTTCTTGCAGTCCAAGAAATGCAATCAACCCACCCCCTCTTCGTGTTATTTCGTTTTTTTACATAAAACTCCAGAAGGTTTGTGACACAGGATTTGCCTTCCATAAAATCCTGCTGGTTGGTTTTTAAACCCTTTTGTTTCCTTTTCCAGTGCTCCACCACTCTCCCCTGAAAAATCTTCTCCAAAATTTTTTGCATACATACACGCAATGACCAGGTCTATATTTTAGTGCCTCTTTTCTTCCCCCTTTTTTAAAAATGGGAACTACATTTGCCGTTTTCCCATCCCTTTAGGTATTCCCCATTTTTCCGGGGACGTTTGAAGATTGTGGTAAGTGGCATCACAACAAAACTGCTCCCTCTCTAAGGACCCACGGGGATTTTGTCCGTCCCATTGCCTTTAGGTATCGATTCCCTTAGCATTTCTTACCTCCTCCTCATCTTATGTATGTCGTCCAACACTTGTTGGGTATTCCTTGCAGTGTCCCCATCGGGTCTGCCCCCCAGAGTCATTCCTGTCTCTACGAAAATATTTCCTTTAAACTGTGTAGCTCCTCCTACCTCTTATCGTTTCTTGGAGTTCTCCACCTTCTTTCCTCACCTTTATCACCTGCCCTTTGACTGTTGCCTTCCCCCTAAGTGGCTTACAGCATTTCGGGTCGATTTGATTTTCGATGCTATTCGTTTTCTACTTCCCTGGGCCTCCCTCCTATCGGGCTCTTCTACTAACTCCTTGTTTTCCGGGCCCATGCCTCCTGTACCTTTTCCATTCTCTTTTTCACTTTTTTTTTTTGCCCCCACACCTTCGGAAAACCCAAGGACTCTTTTTGGGGTTTTCCCCTATTATTTCTGTTTCCCTTGGAACAAACTTTCCTCTGCCCCCTTTGCACTTTTTTGCCACATACCCATCATCTCGTTACGGTTTTCCTACCATTTCTCTGTCCCACTGAACCTCCGCAGGAAGTTTCTCATACCTGTTAGCCCCCCCCTTTTTATATTTGGGGGCCTGTCCCCTTCATTCCTTTACCATCCCACTTTAACTCTACTTATAAAAAACTCAGAACCACGTGATCGCTCTCCAAAGGGGGCCTCTCGTAAGTGAGTCCTTAGTGTCTGACTGCTCAGGGAAACACAAGACCGTCTTGCGGCTCATCCTCCCCTCCCTCTTTGTGCCCCCTACTGTTGATGCAGAGGTTTTCAAGTACCACACCATCATTTTGGCTCTCCATGTTTCGGGACCCCCCAGTGGCTCCAGTTTTCCTAGTCGATCTCCCTGGGGTTTTTGAAATCGCCCTTTACCATAACTTTGCTCTGTCAGCGAGCTCTTCTTGCCACCTCAGCCATGTGTCAACCATCACCCTGTTGTTTTCTTCGTACTCCTCTCTTGGCCTCCTGCAGCTCGTGGGGGGGTTATACATCACTCCAATGACTACTTTATTTTCCCCGGGACTAATTTGTACCTAAAATGAGTCCTTTCCCAATCATTTCCTCCCTTTCCATTTCCTCAAATCCCCATGGGTGTTTTATGAGAGTGCAACCCCTCCTCCCCCTCTACCCCTTCTATTTTTCCTCGGGATCTGAATCCCTTGGGGGAAGATTGGTCTTTTTGTCTCAGCGAGTTTTTTTTTCTGTGACTGCATGATTCTGGGGTTTTTTTCACTGATTCTATCGTTCCACTCCTCTTTTTATTCTTTATTCCATCTCGTTTGTGTCCCAAAACTTTCAGTTTCTTTTCTATCATTGTGGTCATGCAAAAATTTTTGGGGGTTGGGGGAAGCGAGACCTTGGGGGGCCTATAGGAGCTGTGGTGTAGGGGGGGTTTGTGAGAGGGGGGTGGGTCAGAATGCCCAAAGGGACAGCTTTGGGGGTGAGGTTTGTGAATGGGGGTTGGTGGCAGAGGGAACAGTGAGGGGGTTGTATATAGGTTGCTTTATTTGGGCGTTGGAATGCAGGGGTGGATTTTTTTGGGGGTGGGAATTCTGGGGGGTGTGTTTGCCCTCCCCCCGTGTCTGGGTCCCTATTTCTTCATTTGCCTCCGTTCCTCCTTGCGCCTTACCCTCTCTTTCAGTGTGTCCTTTCTTCTTGGTTCGTGCAGTCGAGGTAACTCTCGGTCCCCCCGTTGGTCCCTCAGCTTGCTTTTTTTGCAGAACCGGGTTCGAACTGATTCTTCCTTGAAAATTATTTTTGTCTTTTGTGTGTGTGTGGTTTGTGTGTGTTGTTGCCACCTTTTTGACTCACCTTTTTTTGGGTTGCGGGGGTCGAGTCTAGCCCCGGCCCCCCTCTTCCCCCGGTTGCTACGGGGCCCTCTCTCCCCCGCCCCATAGCTTTATCAAACCCGTCAAAAACTGTTAGGGTTCCTGCCTCCACTACGCATTTTCTAGGCTATTCCACTCCTTACAACCCATGATGAAGAAATACTTCCACTTCTCCGACTCTTTTGTCTTCAACTTCCATTTGGGCCTCTTGTTCTTGTCCCCCCCTGGAAATCCTGTCTTTGTCCACCTTTTTTCCACCCAGTATTTTATATGTTTTTTATCATGTCTCCCCTGACCCCCTGTCCCTCCAGTGTCGTCAGGCCGATTTCCCTTAATCTTTCTTCATAGGACATTCCCCTTCTCTGAACTAACCTTGTCGCAAACCTTTGACTTTCTCTAGTTTCTTGACGTGCTTTACAATGGGGGTTAAAAACAGGTGCTGCTACTCCGTAGGGCCGACATACACGGTGTACAGTGTCTGAAGATTCCTTACAAGGTATCGAATGCTGTTTTCCCGGTTTGCCAGGCCCCAAGCTGCAGCATTATCTGATTTTATTGGCTTCCGGGGACATGCTCGGGTTTTAACCACCCCAAGATCTTTTACCTTGATAGGTTTCAGTCTTTTTGGGCCACCTAGCCTAACCTGTCGTGGCTTCTTTCCCTTTCCCCCATCTCATACTTTGCATTTGGCAGGATAAATTCGAGAACCATTTGCTGGGCCAGGTGTCCATCTGTCCAGGTCCTTTTAAGTCCTGCCTGGTCCTCATCAATTTTTTCTCCTCATTAACTTTACATCATCTGCAAACAGGGACACTTCGAGTCTAACCCTTCCCTCATGTTGTGTGTGTTGTGTGTGTGTGTGTGTGTTGTGTGTGTGTGTGTGGTGTGTGTGTTTGTGAAGGTGAGTAGTGAGTGGTGTGTGTTGTGGTGTGTGTTCTCACCTATTTTTTCTCACCATTTATGGTTGCAGGGTTGAGTCCCCAGCCCTGGCCCTGCCTCTTCCTGATTGCTACTAGGTCCTCCTCTCCCCCGCCCCCCTGAGCTCAAACATACCTCGCCTTAAAACTATTTGGTTCCCTGCCTCCACTACATCCTTTCTAGGGTATTCCATGGGCCCGACACTCTATACTGAAGAAAACTTCCTAACATCCCCCTTTTATTCAATGAGTCTTTACTTCCAATTGTGACCTCTTGTGTCTTTTCCCATCTCTGGAATATCCCGTCTTTGTCCCCCTTGTCCATTTTTTTGTGCAGTATTTTATATTCGTTATCTTTTTCCCCCCGACCCTCCTGCCCCTGTCGTCAGGGCCCATTTCCGTCAACCTTTCTTCGCAGGAAATCCCCGTACTCGGGGCATCTTGTTGCAAACCTTTCACTTTTTCTAATTTTTTAGTGCTTTACTAGTTGGGGGTTTCCAAAATGGGGCTCTACTCCAGTATGGGGCCCGAGTAGATGGGAACAGAGTCTTAAACGAAACCTTTTGTGGTGTTTGGAACGCTATCCGTAGGTTTTCCAGGGGGCCCTATGCGCAGCAGTTTTCTGATTGATGTGCACCCAGGAGTATGCTCGGTGTTATACCACCCCAGATCTTTTTCCTTGAGTGAGTTTGCATCTTTGGGGCCCTGAAACTATATTGTGTCTGCGGTCTTCTTTTCCCTTCCCCAATCTTTTATGACTTTGCATTTGGCAGGGTTAATTCAAAGGGGCCATTTCTGGCCAGGCTTTAGCCTTCCATCTCTTTGAAGTCCGCCTGACCTCATCCGTTTTCGTGTGTGTTGTGTGTGTGTGTGTGTGTGGTGTGTGTGTGTGTGTGTGGTGGTTGTTGTGTGTGTGGGGTGTGGTGTGTTATGTCCAACAATCAAAATTTGCACTAATAACCATTATAGTTGTGACCGTGTGTGGGGGTTGAATTTCTTATTACTCTACAATTTTTCATTATTGAGCCAGCATAAACGAATAAACCCTTTTTTACAGGATTCATTACCTTTTTTAACTTGTAATTCGTTACCTTTGTACCTAGTTCGCTATCAAAATTTTTGGGGGCCCTCCCTGGACCCCTTACGTACCTCGTAATCGTAAAAACCTTTTTAACTTTCATGATTGTCCAACCTACCTGGGGTTCATTTCCTTTTAAATTTTTGACTTTTATTACCTTTTTTAAATTGGATTCATATCTTTTTAACTTCTCACTATCAAAACTTTGAGGCCCCAAACCCTGGACCCATTATGCACCTCTGTAATCTTTGACTACCGCCCACAGGATGGGATGTGGGGCATAATAAAGTATTAAACTAAAAAATGCGTACCGGCCTTTTAAAGTCTTTATTAACTGCCTAGAGCTTCGCCCTATTTACTCTCTGCCCTTTGTTCGTCAAGTCCTTCCGACTAAACTCGACTGTACGCCGACTCACCTCAACATAGGCCTCGTCTCATAAAGGATAAAGATCTCTCGAAGGCCCCCCCTTTTCCTCCGAAAGGTTTTTAGGCACCTCTCTAGTTCCTCCACCTACACCCCGATCTTGCCTGGCCATACGACACTCCTCACGTGCTTTGTTTAGGCATCCCTTATAGGTTTCCCAGGGGCCCCTTTAAGTGCTTAAGCTGGAAAACGGTACTCCATCTTCATCCCCCATAGTCGGGTTTAATTTAAAACATTTCACTAATTTTGTACTTCAATACCCACCTCACAGCACAAACGGATTAGGCAAGAATGAACGAGTCCAAGGCTTTTCAAAAGCTTAACAAATTCCCTTTTTTTATTGACTCTACTCTGACTAAAATGTAAACTGTTTTGCTCTCAAACCCAACTGAAATGTATATCAATGTAAAGCTTAACCAGCAATTTCCTGTACAATGTCAGCAAATAATTTCAGGACTTAACCAGTCCGGGGTAACTCACAATTCCCACATAAAATGAGTCAAAGACAATGAAAAACACAAAAAAAAAAGCTATACAAATTAAAATCACTTGGTTACACTAATAAATTTAACAATTCGACTTGTGAAACAGTAAAAAATAAAGTGTAAACGCTTGCCTAGCTGTGCCCCTACTCAGTCTAGCGTGGATGGTGGGTGGGTAAATCCTAACCCAACAATGTGCTATACCTAAAACCCGACTTTAGAACTCCCTTAAAAAATAAAAGGTAAATCTTTCCTAGACTATCCTGTTGAATATTGCACAACCTAGCCTAAATGTGGCTACCTTCAAAAACCACTGAAAGTAATTAACACACAAGTCCCTACTCTGGTTTACATGTAACACTGTAAATAATTAAATCACAAACTTCCTAGCCTACCTGGCCTGCCCCGTAAATTTCTGCAAATAACAACTTTTTGGTATAGCCACTTGGGCCCAGCTTCTGTATAAAACCGGGCCCGGGGGGTAACTTTAAACTAACTCTGTTAAACTGGTTTCCCAAAGTGGGCCCACTAGCTAATTTTAACCTAGCAAATTTCCACATCATGGTTCAAAGGACCACTTGTGAAAATTTGTCTGGATTGCCTCCATTTGAGTTGTCTACCCTGGCAAGCTCTGTTGACACCGAGCCCTGAGGTCGGTACCTCAGCCTCACATGTGGCTTATAGGACAGATTTTCATGACTGATGCTGCAAGAAACCTCGCCTGCATGCACGTATGAAGGACTAACTTACTTGGTGTTGGAGAATCTATTCTGGTCTTCAACCTCCCTAAGCTTTAGCCCCATGGACTTTCCCTCAGAACCACGTGCAACCAGAAGCCTTAATTTCTGCAAAATTCAATCGTTATTAGTGACCTGCCTGCACCTCAGAAATTCCTGTTTCCAAGGGGGTGTGAATCCCCTAGACTATTATGCAGAAATGGACACTAGCTTCTAGGCTGACAAGAGACGCCGGTACATACTGGTCATGAACTGCCGGCTGACACAAAGGCCACAGCACGACTCACTCGCAATTTTCCCCAGACACTGGCCAGGATCCTAAGAAAAATGGGAGGTCTTGTCTTACTGTATGGGCCTGATGGAGGAGGACATCTACGGTATGTCGAGGTGCCTCAACCAGATTTCCCCAGGTCTAGTATGTGAAGACATGTGGGGGCACTGTCTGCTGATCACAGCACTTGTTGCTACAATGGTGTCTAGTCTTAGAAGAAAGGGCACCATGGTCCCAGACCCGTGCCCCAGTATTCAAACTAGGGCTGCCAGTTCTCCCTGGCTGACATAACCTAGTGCTTGCCTACATTATCGACCTATTTACTACCTATGTTAAGGTCTTAGTTCTACATTATTATTATTTACAGTTGCCTCAATAATCCTAATATTAGTTTACTAACAGTATAAACTACCTACTTCTTCCCTGAAGGGTAAATCTATCAATTAAGAAGTACCTTCCAACCACCTTCGCCAACCCAGGTGTGTGTGCGCGTGTGTTTTGGTTGGGTTTAAGGGCCACCCTATCCAGCCATTCCAGATTAGATTTTGCCACCGAAGTGGCTAGTTTATTGTGCACCCCATATCCATCCTGTGGACGGTAGCGCGAGAGCATATGGATACACAAAAGGCCTAGGAACTAGGCCCCAAAGGGTTAACAGGAATACATATGGATTTATATCTACATATCTATAGTTCACTTATCTGTTACAAGCAAATTTAGGAAATTTGCTTAGTATATCTGGTATCTTATTTTCATTAATAAGATATCTTGACATGTCACATAGGTTATTATACTGTCTGTCTCTGTATTCCTCAATAAGTGGACAATTAAGCACATAGTGTTCAAGAGAGTGACCATATGCCTGATCACATAATTTACATTTAGTTTGATCATCATCTGTGTGTCTCCCAAACTGCCAGAAGTACTTTTAACCAAGCCTAAGCCTGGCCACTACAACATCAGTCAGTCTGTTCACATTGCAAGTTGCTCCATAAACATACTTATCTACGTTCATGTTATCATAGTGGGTTATAGATCTACTCGGGCATCTAACTGCATTCCTATAACAATCATTCTCATTATTTACTTCTCTAATATTATTCCTAATGCTAGACACAGTTATACCAAAGTTATATTCTACATTCTCCTTCTCGATACTCTTGCTAGGTAAGACACATATGCAACAGTTAGACAACTTTATTCCGAAACGTTTCGCCTACACAGTAGGCTTCTTCAGTCGAATACAGAAAGTAGGCAGGAACAGTAGAGATGTGAAGACGATGTAATCAGTCCATCACCCTTAAAGTCGTAGAATTTTACGACTTTAAGGGTGATGGACTGATTACATCGTCTTCACATCTCTACTGTTCCTGCCTACTTTCTGTATTCGACTGAAGAAGCCTACTGTGTAGGCGAAACGTTTCGGAATAAAGTTGTCTAACTGTTGCATATGTGTCTTACCTAGCAACCTGTCGGTATTGTATACCATTTTGATGTTCTTCTCGATACTCTTCTTGGCTAACATATCAACTTTATCATGAAGGAGTAATCCAATGTGTGATGGGATCCATAGCAATTGTACATTAATTCCTTTGTCCCTAATTTTTGAGTATCTATACCTGGCTTCCTCAATGAGCATGTTGTTGGAGTCATTATATGAGCCAAGAGCCTTCAATGATGACATAGAATCAGTAATGATGATAGAGTCAAGCTCAGTGTCATAGGTTAGCTTTAGCGCCATTAGGATTGCAAACAATTCAGTTTGCAGTGTAGACGCCCAGTTGTTAATTCTTATGCCTAACTCAACAAATTTATTATCGTTCTTAACTAGGGAGGTGGCAACAAGAGCAGATGCAGCCCTGCCAGAAGACTCCTGTTTAGATCCATCAGTGTATATAACTTGTGATAACTTGTTACTACCAGCTAGGTGAGAAATTTCTTCTTGAGCAGTTGCTCTAACAAGAGATTTAAGGAAGGGATTACTAGCAATGAGCTTCTTGGGAGGGACTTGTAGGTATGTGATATTAAATGAACACATCTTCCATGGAGGGGTGAAATGCTCTTTTTGCCTACAGTGATACAGTTCATGCAGGTTATAAAACTTAATGCAATTGCAAGTTTTCACAATCCATTTAGATATGTGTATTTACCTCTAGACACTTGGTAAGATTCACTGTGACAGTGTCTGGTTCGTTTCTCAACATTCTAATACCGAGTACAGCGTTAATTTCAACAATCCTATCACTGATACTAGAAATGCCAAGCTCCTTCCTCATGTTAAGAACTTTTGTAGATCTGGGACAGCCAAGAATAATCCCGAGAGCTTCATTTTGCATTAACTCCAAGGGTGTCAGTGGAACGCCTTCCAACTGAACAAAAGAAATTAATGGAAAAATAAATAAAGAAATAACTTAGGAAAAAATGAGAAAAATGATTTGAGAATTTCTTAAAATTTAAATAAATAAAAAAAAAAATGGCCTTCAGTTCTTTTAGTTGGGCAGGAGTAGGTATGGCCCTGGATAGTTCCTCTGATGTTATTTATGTAGGTTATCCTGGGCAGATGGTAATCCGATGTTCTGGAATCTCCTACCACTTGGATGGAGCACAAGTAGAATAGGTAAGGGCCGGTAGAAGTAGAATAATGTTAATAAGTATTATTAACATACGTCTTGCCCCTTTATCTGGCGTCTATCCTGGAAGACCACGCCAGGAACAGAGCTGGTAAATAAGAGAAAATAAAACTGGTTACCCATAGTCATGATAATATAACATTTAAGAAAGAAAAAGAATGATAAATGCCAAAATCATTACTGGTAACCAGCAAACACTAGAAAAGAACAAACAGTAATACTCCTGGTAGATCACCCTACCTGATTAGGAGAAGAGTGGAGGCGAAGTGACTCTCCAAACTTCAATCCACACCAGGTAAGGTCAATATAACCAGGAGTAGAAACTTTAACAAATCGGACACCAGGAACTAGTTTTGCCCCAGCCCGCCAGAGGGGGGGGGGGGGGGGGTGCGCGCGCGCGCGCGCAACGTAACTCGCTAATGGTTCCTGGTTGCCCGAACAACCTTAACCCCACTTACACCTACTTTTCCCTCACAATACCCCCTTCCAAAACTTATGGACGGAGTCAATAAGTCCACGAACAGAGGGAAAAGAACTAAATACAACCTCGGCTCAGCCAATCTGAAAAGTGGTTTTCAGAGCCAGAAATATAAACGACTTTAAACTTATAGGGCTGAATAGCCAGAGCCCATCTCAAGAGTCTGCTATTTGACCCTTTAAAGTTTTCCAAGTACATCAGTGGCTTGTGATCTGTTTCAAGCACAAAGGGTTTTTCCGTATAGGTAGTATTTAAATCTACTTATACCCCATACTAAAGCATAACATTCTTTCTCCACAGTGGAATATCTTTCTTCTCTGGGCAGAAGCTTCTTACTGGCGAAAGATACTGGGAAAGGTGTCTCCTCATAATATTGAAGTAGTACAGCCCCGAGTCCAGAATGGGAGGCATCTGTTCGGAGACAAAATATTTTATTAATATCTGGTAATTTTAGGACAGGGGGGTTTGAAAATATACTCTTAATTTCTTCGAAGCTTTGGTTGGCTTCCTCAGAACAACTAAGAGGTTCCTTGACACCCTTTTTCAAATAGTCTGTAAGAACTGAAGTTAAGCTACTTAGATTTGGTACGAAATTTCTATAGAAGTTTACAGATCCAAGGAAACTTCTTAATAACTTTTTGGTAGCTGGGAACGTACTTTCTAAAACAGCTTTGGTCTTATATGGAAGTGGTGAGAAGTTGTTATCAGAGATAATGAACCCAAGGTATTGTACCTTATGATTGCCAAGAAAGCACTTTTGTGGTTTAACTGTAAGTCCATGAGCTCTTAGTCTTTTCAAAACAAGCGCTAGTGTATTTAGATGGTCTTCCCAGACATTTGTCATGATATAAATATTATCAAAATACACTGATACATTCTTACATTGTCTGCATCGCTATTGGGCCGTGCAGACCTGCGCAAACGCTCTTCAGTTCCCTGACAGCAGTAGTGTGAGGTGGTGCTGGTCGCGCCTCTGTCGTCAGACCAGGAGAACTACTATTAGTCAACATGGCGTGCAGTTACAGACGCAGGATTAACACTGTCGGTGTTGAACTTCTCAGTGGGGCAATAACGCCAGCCTCAGCCCAGGTATTACTACCTAAAATAATCAGAGACACGTATGGCATTCAGGATGGAGAGTTGTACGGCGTAGCATTGAATGGAGCACGTAGATTTTTTGTGAAACTGCTCTCAGCAACGGTTTACGAGTCGTTGGTCAACCGTTTTCAGGACGTAAGTCTTGATGCAACACCAGCTGTGCGTGTGAGGATGATCGATGTATCCAGACATTATACATGGATTAAATTGCGTAATGTCCCCTTTGAGGCGGATGAGGCAGATATCAGAAACGTATTTGAGGAATACGGAACTGTTCATTTGGCCAGCATGGTAAGGGTGTCGGGTGCCTAACACAGGTATGCCGGAGGGCACTTTTAAAACCTAAAAATGTCATTGCGACACCCCATACCGTCTTACGTGTACCTAAAGAATTCAGGACACAGGTCATGGTGTCATACGCGGGGCCAAAGGCGTACCTGCCGACTATGTGGGGAATATGATCACATAGCGGCGGAGTGTGGGAAGCGGCAACGAGCTCCTGGCCCAGAGGCGGAGACATCCGCTTCTACACCAGGGGAAGCAGGTGTTGATCAACGACGTGAAGGAGGGCGTGGTCGTCTATGGAGCGAGATAGTGGATGAGGCGTATAAGGCTGGGGGAGAGGGTGAGGCCCTTGACCAGTTACCTGGTCCAGACACACTTCTAGTGGATCGAGTTGAGCAAAAAGTACAGGAGGAAGTGTTTTGGAAATTGAGGAGGAATTAGCCGAGGTTTTGAAGTCCCCTTTTCACCGCCTGAGGAGGTGGCTGCTCCTGGCAGGGTAGTAGAAGATGAGGTGAAGGCTGTGGGGCATCAACAACAGAACTATTCGGACGAAGGGAGTGACAGCGTGACTGAGGTGTCACCGAGATCTTTGTCACTGTGTACAGTGGAGGTAAGGTAATTGGGGAGGCCCCCAGACCAAGCCATGGGGATGCGCCTGTCACAAGAAGAGAAGC
>NC_069429.1:32767516-32898340 GCF_026875155.1 Cherax quadricarinatus
AGAAGCAATTGCCTACAATGCAACAAGGGAAGATGCCATATAGTTATGTGCAGTGTTGTATGTAATTCTTATAATAATGGTGACAATAATGATAATGTTAATAACCCTGACACTACAGTGACTGACGTAAAGGTTGCAATAATGATGGCCTAGCTGATTATTATAATAAAAAAGAAGCGCTAAACCACAAGGGCTATACAGCATAGAAGGGCAGGAAGGGAGGGTATCAGGTGGCAAAAGGAAGAGGGATGATTACTAGGTTACGGAGAACAGTGGGGAGTGGATAGTGAAGGGGTAGAGGGTAGCAAGAGATTGAGGTAGAAAAGGCTGAGGGGAATGCAGAAGGTATCATCAGAGTTTGTGGAGTAAATCAGTCACTGTCAAGAAGTCAATGAGAGAGTCAGGATTAAAGGAGGGTCCATCAGCAAGAAGGGAAGGTAAAGAGAGGGTAATAGAGCGGAGACAACGTTGGAGATAAATTCTGTGTGCTCGTTGATAGAGAGGGCAGCCTAACAGAATGTGGCTAACCGATACTGGAACAAGACACTTCTCACAGAGAGGAACAGGGTGCCTCTCCATGAGATACCCATGAGTAAGATGAGTGTGGCCAATACAAAGACAGGAGAGAGTAGTCTCCCAACCTTGACACTGGTGACAAGAAGACGGCCAGGAACCTATACTCAGTTTAATAGATTGAAGTTTGTTACCAAGCAGAGTAGACCAACGTTGTTGCTAATGGGTGTGAAGGTGGGTAGCTATTGCAGCAAAATAGTCCATAAATGGAACACCTCTATATGAAACTGGTAGGTCATGTACTGATGACCGTGCAGCAGTGTCTGCCTGTTCATCGCCATGTACGTCAACATGACCAGGACCCAACAAAAAACAATATCTTTATACTTCGTAAAGATGCGGCATAGCCAAAGTTGGATACGGAGGACTAAGGGGTGAGGTGTTTCAAATTTCTGTATAGCCTGTAAAGCACTAAGGGAATCTGAGACAACCACAAATGATGACACAGGCATAGATGCAATATGGTTAAGTGCTGCAAGAATGGCATACAATTCAGCAGTAAAAATACTAGCTGAAGATAGTAAATGACCTCGTACAATGCTGACCGGAAACACTGCTGTGAATCCTATGCTGTCAGAAGACTTAGAGCCATCTGTGTACACTGTGATGGCATGAAAATGAAAGTGGAAGTGGTCAAGAAAAAGACAGAGGGAATCTACCGTAGACAGTTGGGCTTTCGAGAAAGCGAGTGAAAAGGAACAGACTTGAACAGCTGGAACTTCCAAGGGGGTAGGGAAAAGTGAGATGCTACATGAACATAGAAAGGTGGTAATTGAAGAGAAGACAAGAGCGAATGTAGGCGAAGAGAGAAGGGACGGAGCAAACAGGGGCGGAGAACAAATAATGTCTACTAATATCGGTGACCATTCTATAAATTGAAGGATTGCAGAGACCTTGAGAGCATACATAGTAGCGAAGGCAATGGGCATCACAGCAATCGGATATGGATGGAACGTTTGCTTCTGCATAGAGGCTCTCAACAGGGAAAGAGCGAAAAGCACCAAGGAATAAATGTAATCCTTGATGATGAATGGGGTTAAGGCTAGAGAGAGTAGCAGGAGATGCCACTGAATAGATCTGGTCACCATAATCAAGTTTCGATAAAATGAGGGTGGAATGTAGGCGAAGGAGAGTTCAATGATCAGCTCCCCATGAAAGATGAGCAAGGGTTTTAAGAAGGTTCCGCCGACTGTGACAAGTTACTTTCAGAGAGGTAATGTGAGGTTTCCAGGATAACCAATGTCAAAGAGGAGGGCCAGAAACCTGACTTTATTACGTTCAGGGATAAGGGAGCCATAGAGGTACAAAGGATGATAGGAGATGAGAGAGCATCTAGTGTAAGTAATTTGGTGAGTTTTGGTACTGGAAAATTTAAACCCATGCATGGTGGCCTAATTGGCAACACCGTCGACTGCATGCTGGAGAGAAACTGTAATGAGGTGACAGTCAGCACCTGCACAGGCAATAGCGAGGTCATCAACATAGAGTGATGACCAAATATTGGATGGAAGACTAGAAGCCAAATCATTTATAGCAAGGAGAAAAAGTGTTGTGCTCAGAACACATCCCTGGGGGACACCTTCAGCTTGGATTAAGTCCGGGGAAAGCACATTATTAACCCGAGCATGGAAATATCTGTCAGTTAAAAATTTCTTAAGGAAGGATGGTAGATTGCCTCAGAGGCCTAAGGAGTGGGCTTGGGCCAAAATATTATACCTCCCAAGTTGTGTCATATGGGTTCTCAAGGTCAAAAAATATGGCAATAACTGAGTGGTTAATCACAAAGGCATTATGAACATACGTATCCAAGCGGTAAGGGGTCTATGGTAGAACAGCCCTTACAAAAGCCATATTGACGTGTGGAGAGACTGTTTTGTGTCTCTAAATACCACATTAAACATCTATTTACCAGGCGTTCCATCACTTTGCAAACTGCACTGGTAACAGCAATGGGACGAATAGTGGTAGGCTTCATGTCCCGTAGTACCTAGGTTGTGGAGAGGGAGAACAAATGCAGATTTTTCCACAGCTGTGGAAGAACTCCTTGTGACCAAATAAGATTGAAAAGGAGTAAAAGGACTGCAAGGCTGACTGATGTAAATGTTGTAACATATGAAATATGAATGCTGTCGGGCCCAGCTGGCCGATAATCGCAAGCTGAGTGTGTTGCCTCCAGTTTCCCGAAGTGTAAAAGGCACATATAACTGTTCTTCCTCTGAGAGCAAGAAATGTCCAAGGGTGGCTAACTCTGTGGCAGAACTTTGAGGAAAGAAACGAGGGTCATAGATGGAGCCCCTGAGAAATATGACCAGATGATTGCCAATTTCATTTGGCAACATCTAGTGGGTTTGCAATATCAACACTGGCAATCACGCGTACAGTGCCAGCTCAGAGATATATTTACCACTCCAGTTTTTTTCCGTACTTTTTTTCCAGACTGCATCATAGAGGAAGCAGAGGTGATGGTGGAGACATAAACTCGCCAGCAATGTGTTTAGCGTCATGGATGACATGGCTAGTGATCACACGCTCGCTAATACCAAGGAGTCGCTCCAAGGTTCTATTGTAGCCATAAACCTGCCCCCCCGCCGCAACGTTTCAAATGGGTACTGGCAACGAGCACAAGCAGGAAACCACCAAGGCATGCAATAACTGAGAATGACCTGCCAAAGTTTGGTGGTATACAATGAGAAGCTGCGGTTAAAACAGGACAAGAAGAGGTGTAAAAGCTCATCAATGGAGGACAAAAGAAGGAACGCACACTAAAAACAGTTAGTTTGTGAGTAAAGGGTCCAATTTGCATGATCAAATTCCAGAGTGGGTACGAAGAGGTGGGAATATAAAGGGTAATTAAGAATCATTGGAAAATGACCCTGTCACCTAAATCCGGAGAACAACCAGGTGAAGTCTAATGCCGTGAGGGAAGAGCAGACTGATAGATCGATGCAAGAGAATTATGAGTTGCGAGGATCAAATGGGTGTGAGTACCCTTATTTTAAAACATGGAGGGGGTAGGAAGCAAGAAAAGCTCTACGAAAATAACCACGTGAATCCACAGTGAGAACCGCCCAGAGGAAATGATGGCCATTAAAATCGCTAAAGTAAACAGAAAGGTGGCGGTAATGACGAAAGAAGAAAGGCAAAAATCCCTGATAAGATAAAGCCCGAGAAGGAGATAGATACAAAGAACTGGTGTATACCACCTATGCAAGAGGATACGGCTGCTGTGTAATGCAGCGAAGTACGAACAAATAGCTGATGGTACAATAATATCAGTGCTGTAGAATAAGGGCATTTTTCATTAAAGTTCCCATCAGAAAAGGATCTGAAGAATACAAAAAATTAATAGCCTGAGATGGGATAGAATAATAGCAGAGTGTAATTTTGGTTCCTGTAGAAAACACCAACAGGGGAAAACCGTGAGAGTAACATCTGAAGCTCCCCTGATTACCCCAGAGGCTGTGTATATTCCACAGTAAATATCCATGATTGGCAACGATAACGATACCTGAGATCCACAGGTAAGGGTTTCCAATGGACTAGAGGTGGTTGAAAAGACCTACAAGCGGTGGCAACAGAAAACGTTCAAGCAGCGAAAGAACGTGCCTGAGTGTGGGGCAGTGAAGAAAGGAGTTGCGCAGATGGAGAAGAGTAAAGAGAAGAACAGATTGTGGATTAGTGTCGATTGATGGTTTGGTTTCTGCAATATAATCAGAGATTGCTTCAAGCGTTTCAGGTTCAGATACCGTCAATATGGTGGAGACAAATATTGGAGAAGGAAGAGGAGAGTTTATAGTAAAAATTGGAACTGTAGTGGACTTGTGCCGGGCAGAAGGGGGTGAAAGGGGGAGGGAACGGAGAAGTGGTTGGTAGGGGACAGAAAGAGGCAGAACCTGGGAGGTGCATAAGAGGAAGAACCTTGGGAGGGACAGAGAGGAAGGCACAGTAATGAGGAGGAGATGAACCTCCACACTTGTAAATGGAGCAGTAGAAAGGGAATACCAAGGCACAGAGACTGGGAAGGTAAAATGTTATGAGAATGAGGGAAGGAGGGGTTAAAGGAGATTTTTTTGACCTCTGAGAAGTAGAGGGACGATTAAGAGGTGGTGTCGTACGAAGTACTTGTCGATAACTGGGTTTGTGAAGGGAGAACACAAAGTGAGAACAGACTGATGGTGTTGGAATTAGGACGTCTGAGCCCAGACCAGCAAAAGAATTAGTTACATGATGACTATGGGACATGGCACTCGCAGATGAGCTGCCAGAAGATGGACCCCTGAAATGGGGGACGTTTTGATACACAAGAATAAGAAACACGGGTAGTCCTCCCTTGGAACAGAGATTAGAAACTGCCATAGCAAAGGGAGACCTTTCCAGCCTCTTTGGGCAAACGAATTTTCCGCTCATTTAAAGTAACCTGCAACGGCGCGAGTACGAAGGTGAGCCTCATGAACAAGTTAAGCCAGAGGAGGTCAACTGCAAGACGTGTCTGAATGGGTCATTGGCACCACAGACTGGGCATTCGGCTATAGATCTACAATCTTTCGCTGGTTGGCCAAATCACCAGCAAATTTTTACACTTATACACAAATAAACTGCACATAAAAGAGAGAAGATTTACGACGAAGTTCGGTCCTTACTTGGAACATTTACAAAGTCACACTAACCAGAAGTGGAGCAGGAAGGCCCATAAGTATAGCCGTCCTGCTCCACTTCTGGTTTAGTGTGACTTTGTAAATGGTCCAAGTCCGGACCGAAACGTCGTCGTGAGCTTACTCTCTTTTAATACGTGCAGGTTATTTGTGTGTATCGTTCATCCAGTTACGGTATAGTGCCTTTTTTTGTTATTAATTATACACTGTTCCGGTGTAGGGATCGACCTTTCTCGAACTTGTATCCAATGTCCATGCTAAATTAAACAGAGATGGGAGTTCACGGCTGTGCAAAGAGTTAAATGAGCCACATTGTCAAGGGTATCGTTTCTGCCCCTGGCAGGAAGAACATAGAGAAGTGTCTACCTATGAGAAGTTGGGAATCTTGGAGTTCCAGCTGTTTGAGAATGTCCATGGCCACGTCTGGACATTCTTTGGACTATGTATGGGGCAGAATGAAAGTAACCACTACAAGAATGAGGGAATGATGTTTTTTCCATAGTGATAGAATAGAAATGGATAATGTGAAAGAAGAGAAAAATCATGGAGATTGGGGTAGCATTCTGACTGTGATGATGCACATACCACTCTTAAGAGCATTAAAGGAAATATCCTCAAACCACATGGTGGAGGAGCGTTTGCAATACTATGGTCGGAAATATAGGCAGCGGAGAGATATACATATTAAATACACCTGGAAAATCCAAGAGGGACTAGTACCCGAACTTTGCACACTAAATCCACTCACTACTAAAGCAAAAGACTGGCTAGATGATCAACATTCCCCCCAATGATAAGCAGAGGGTGTCACTACATGTTAAGAGACCATACATAATGTCAGGGGCCCGAGACTGTTCAACTGCCACCCCAGCATACATAATGGGGATAAACCCAACATACCCCAGGCAGTCCTTCAAGCTGGCACTGGACAGGCCACCTAAGTCGGTTCATGAACCAGCCGGGCTGTGGCGCGTACGTTGGTTTGGCGTTGCAGCCAACTGTAACTGCCTGGTATTTTTGATCAGGCTCTGATCTCCACCAGGAGGCCTGGTCACAGACTGGGGCCGTGGGGGCGTTTGACCCCCGAACTCTCCTCCAGGGTAAACCCTCATTAGAAGAAGTCGGTCCTTAAAGTAAAGAATTAATTCCATTTAGTGTGGTTCCGAAACTGTGTGTGGAGAGAGGGTGCAATGATGTGTCGTCTTTTCCGATAGAATAGGGAAGTGTAACGAAGTAACATCACTCATGGATATTGTCATGGCGATTTATAAGTGGGACGCAGATTGGTAAGACATGGGACAGGCTGGCAATTCGAAAAATGCCACAGCCGTAGAGGAGAGGCCGGATAGCATAGCCAAAGTAGAGCGGAGGTCAGACAAAATCGAAGGACTCAGTTGAAACCCCGGGCACCTGAAGCTAGTAACGAAACAAGCACCACGAGAGGTACAGGGGCCTTAGGAGTGTCCAAAGAGTGTGTTCAAAAGATGAGCGAGGTCAGAAACAGGTGTGGTAACAAGAAGGCCCGAGGATATCGGGGTCATGGATTGGGAACTCCATGGTTAGTTACGTCTTTCTTTGGTTTTTTAAGAAAAAAAAAAAAAAAGAATGAAGAAAAGAAAAACTAAAAAAAAAATGAAAAACGTGGGGAACTGGGAGGGAAGTTTGTAGGGAGGATAAAGGGCCAGAATCTCCCCTCCGCACCCAAAGAAGGACCTCAGCACCACAAGTAGGCAGATCAGCGTGGAACCCGTGCAATACCCACCCTTCATGCCAGAAAACCAGCAATCAGGATAGCAACCTCACATTTGCCGAGCTAACCTCGTGGAAACAAAAGAGAGGGCGGCCGATAACCACCACAAAGCATACCTCCTTCTGCACCACCCCCCAAAATCCAAAGGTGGCTTCCAGAGATACACCCATCGCCCGAAAGACACCCAAAGCCACCCTCTGGGATACCAGAGAGGGATTGGGACATCCTCAGGCGGGCGATCCAGATTCCACGGCAAACTAAGCCACTGCCAAGAACCTCAACGGAATGGGATGGACCCCAGTACCCTTTCCCCTACCTAGGAACTAGCGTGCCTGTGGGAAAAATCCCAAAGGCCAAAAAGAGGAAGGGCAAAAGGGAGGGGTGGGGAGGAGGAGGAGGAAAGGAAAAAGGGGAGGATGGGATAGGGAAGGAGGGACTGGGGGGTAATTAGGTTAAGTCTGAGGAAGGAGACCGACAGGTCTAATTCCTCAGACAAAGAGCCTCTTCACCACGCCAAGGACCCCCCCTCCCCCATGAAGAGGGGCCTAGCTGAGGTAGCTTTGCTGGTGTTGGATGTAATAATTCAGGAGAAAGGGCATAAATCCAAAACTATGCGGCATCACTCTCGTCAACACTGGTACGGGCCATGTAATATATGGCAGACTACCGCGTAGTAATCATGAATAGAGGAAGTAGTAAATACAGTCATGGTGTGTCTTACTCATAAAAGGCCAACCCAGTGCAAGTATTCTTCTATTGAGGATGATGGTGAACCAGTCTAATTTGTGGGAGCTGGACAGCATAGGGATTAATATAAATGAGGAAAGTCCAAATGATTACTTTACTCAGGAACAATGCCTGAAGGATGTTAAATTTGAATCTGTACATTACTGGGTGCGACTTCCGTGGAAGCTGAACTGTCCAGAATTACCTACTAATTATAGAATGGCGTATGGACAGTTAAAGGGCCCAGTTCTGTGAACTGAGCAAGACACCAGAATTGTTGACTGCTTATAATGTATAATTAATCAAACCAGTTAAATCATAAATTGTCTACTTCAGGCGATATAAATGAAACCTTAAGTACAACAGGTGGTCCACTGAGCGAAGAATTGGGTAAAAATCTTAGTGGACAACTTCCGAGGATGTTGTGCGTTCACTGAAGAGGAAACTTATGAGGATATATGAAGAGGTTAATGAAATAATGCAAGGTGCAGGATGCCCCTGAGGGAATGCCAGTACTTAGCCCATTTTGAGGGGATCAATTAATAAGGTAGCCTGGAGTTGAAGTGCTATATGCAGTAATGTACTGGGGGTGACTGGAGATACTGAGCGCGCCTTGGTAATGCTAAAGTCTAATTAATTCAGTATGCACACTAATTACCAGAGAGTATAGGCTTAGTGTCACACTTACAATAGAGCGGAAATTGTTAGTACAAGAAGCACGGAAGTTTGGATGGAGCCCTACTGAGGAGTTACGGTGAAAGGAATATAATTGGTACTTATGTAAAAACCAATGTTGGAGAGTTCAAAGCCAGGTGGCCAGTGAAGATAAGGAAAATTGTACTCCACATTAGTTAAAGTCGTCTACACAATGACCTCCGCCGAAAATTAATTTCTCAAAAATTATTGCTGTATATTTTTTATAATGTAAATAAACAAAATTATGATTACTATTGCTCTCTAAAGTGTTTTTAAAAAGAAGAGACCGACCGAACCACAGTGCTGTGCGGATAGGCGGATGGAGGAGGTGGGTAGTGTTTTGAAAGAAGTTAAGAGGCTGGGAAAAAAATGGGCAGGAAAATGGATCTATGGTGGCCTAAGGATTAATATAGGCCTCACTTCATAAGAGGAAGTGTCGTAATGTTTCCTGGTGAGATTGAGGGAAGTGATTTACAGGACCAAGTCTCCAGTGGTAACCTTAGTGAATAATGGTAGAACGGGGGTGACTGGTGCTACGAGATGGAGAGTGCCAGGGGGAATCCCAGTAATTTAATCATCACTCATCGGAACTCAGATATAATGGGTGACTCTGATGTGCATATAAAGTTATGCCGGAATTAAACGTATGGTGGGCTGTGAAAGTAATCAGTGTAATAACACTAAGTTAAGAGAAAATGTGACGTGAAAAAGAGATGCCGTTTTCTGCAGTGAGCATCAGTTCACCTCATGGTTTCTGTCCGCGGTTCGTGGATGGCGATCTGGCGACATGATTTTCTACACCGGGACAAACCACCGGCTACCCAGACAGAGCAATCCGCCCCCACATTGTAGTCCAGGCCACCAATGGAAGGTGCCTATAGGACTAAGGGTCTCCCTCCCCAAACTGTAACCGTAACCAACTTGATAATCACCACATGTTAGGTCCAGTACTGACCTAATACAATAGGATATCGTTGAGGTAGTATCCAGAACAATTTACGTTGACCCCGCTAACTCTTCCCTGGTAGTGCACGGTATTATTACAAAGTCTTTTTTCATTGCTGAACCTATACATGTGTGTTACACCTACACCTCCTTTCATTCCAGTCACACCAATCATATCTACACAGGTCCAAATTAATTAGTAGCACCACACTTGTGGCGTGCTATCAAACTTCATACTGGTCTGGACAGATATGGGTAAGATTGTGATGTGAAGGGGGCACCTGGCACTATAGTGGATAAGGGTGGCTAAGTTTTCTCACATGCCTACACGCCACTACAAGGGGTAACTTCTGCAAACAATAATGGCTGTCGCCTCCACGTATGAGATTATGTGTATGAAGGTATATGATGTGGTACATACCTGGTAACACTTTATATATTTTCATAGCCCACACAAAACCAAAAGCTAGTTTATTAGAGGGCTATTTGTTTTTGTCGCAATGTACAACCACCGTTGCTGCCAAAAGCACGAAACGGGTAGAGTAATGTTAAAAACTAATCCCTGAATAGAATACCACCTGTAGGAAAATACCAGATGATCCTGCACCCACAGGACCCGTGCAGCAGCATCCACCTGTTCATGCTTGTCCATCAACGTGTGCGGGGACCAAAACAGGAAAAAGAAGTCCTATGTTTTTTGCTGATCTAACTGTGCATAGTTGAATGTGAAGGGCCAATGGGATAAGGGAACATCCTTGTTAAATGGCCTGTTAAAGCACTGAGGGAAATCCAAATGATCAAAGCCAATGAAGACATGTCCGACATCTGGAGAAACCTATGCGGAAGACATACACTTCATGGTAAAAATATACCTGAGTCTAACAAATGACCCCGGAAACATTGACCGGGAACCCCACTGCAACCCACTCGTCAGAAGGTTTAGAAACCACCTGTACCAAACAGAGACAGCTAACATGCGACCAGAAGATGATCAAAAAAAAAAGAGCACGACGCCTCAAAGGTAGAAGAGCTTTGGCACACACAGTAGGAAGGACCAGATAACAAACCACTGGAACCTCCACGGAGGAAGGGGAAAAAGGGCAGATGCCTATATCAACATACAAGGGGATGCAAGTGGAGTAGAAGCCTGAGTGAGTGAAGTTCTAGAGAAAACAGATGGAATTAAGAAGAGGCGTGCCGACAATTAATGGGCTTTACTAATGTTGAGAGCAATCTATCATAGAAGGAACCCCGAAGTCATGAGAGTGGGACAAAGTAATGAAGGCAATGAGTATCCATGACGATTGGCTAAGGGAAAGAACATTCACCTCAGCATAGGGGCTTTAACAGGGGATTGAACGAACGGCACAAGGCATAACTGTAGACCCTAATGATGAATGGGATCTAACTTAGGAAGAGGAGTAGGAGAAGCTGCAGAAACAGACTTGGTTGCCATAATCAGTTTTGACCAAGATTAGGGTGACATACAAATGGTGGTAGAGACCGGAGATCTGCTCCAAAGACGATGTGCAAACCAATATTAAGGAGGATCAAGCCAACCATGGCAAGCTGCCTTCAACGAGGAAATGTGGAAGGTTTCCCTGTCACCAGCAATTGAATAAAGGCAAGAAACTTAACCATATCACATTTGGGATATGTGATCCCTGCAATACAAGAGAAAATCTGGAACAAGGGACATTAGTGAGGTAATAAAAATGGGGTTTATCACTAGAATAGAAATTTAAATTCATGTGAAGTGGAGGCTACTAACAGGAGACACCCTTGTGGGACTCCTTGGCTGACAAAGTAGAGGAAAACGAGGTGGGCCAACATTGGAAACAAAAAATGTCTTTCGATAGAACGCAGCAAGGCAAGGTCGATAGATTACCGTGGAGGCCTAAGGAGTGGCCCCTGAGACTTAGATGTTATACCTTCAAGCTGGTGTCATATGCCTTCTCGAGATCAAAAAAGACTGCTCTGATGGAGAATTTATTAGCAAAGGCATTTTGTCATACGTATTCTAAGTGGAGAAGAGCGTTCAAATTCAAGCGGCCCGTGCAAAGGCCACATTGTGCGTTCCAAATACCATACCAGAATCCCATTCACCATTCGTTCCATCACCCTAGCAGACTATGCTGGTCAGAGAATTGGGCACAATCGTGAAGTATCAAGCCCTGAAGTGCCTGGTTTGCAAAACAGTAGTAAAAAGAAGATTTACCATTGTTGATGGAGAACCTTAAATCAAATAAGATGAAAAGATGCACAAAGGACTGTAAGGGCTGTAGAATGCAGATTGCTGTATCATATGGATTTGAATATCATAGGCCGAGTTTTGATAACCAAGCAAAGCAGAAAGTGTGGACCCTCGCTCTAAAAGAGTAAAAGGTACATTATATTGGCTCCATCCCATTTAGAAGAGAAAATCAAAGGGTGTGATGGCTCCCTTGGCACACTTAGCACCAAAGAAATGATGTGACAGAGGTGAAGCCCTTGGGAGACACGAAAAGACGTTCTTGATTGCCATGGCAACTTCAAGAGGTTCCCCAACATAACACCAGCAACCTACGAAACAGGAGCTGGGCCTGGAGATGTACTTGCCATACAACTTCCATACCTACTTCCTACGCACATAGTAGGAAGAAGTCGAGGTAAAGGTTAATACTTAGTTTTCCCACAAGTGCATTTGCAGCCATATGAATGGCAAAACTAACTGCCCTTGCCTGCTTAAATCCAAAAGACAATCTGCCGTCCGATTATATTGATAACGCCCATGCAGCATTGTTTCAAATGCATTGCAGGGCAACACTGGAGGACCACCAAGGCACACATGTCTGAGAATGCCTGCTGAGGATGAGGATAAAACACATGCCACAGCAGTCAAAACTAAGGTCTCAAAAAATGGTGCATTCAGATCTCAATAGAGAACCAAAGACGGTGGTTAAGATGAGAGAATAGCCCCAAATCACTTGGATACAATTACCAATGGGGGCCAACGAGGGTGGGCTGGGAATACAAGGTGAAGATAAGAAATAATAGGAACGTGATCAACTGTCTGAAATCTTGGTGCACATACCAAAGCATAATCAATGAACTAGGAGCAGATAGAAAGATCAATGCAAGAGAGACACTGAGTGCGAATGAAAATGAAGTGAGGCACTCGTTAAAAAACCCCATTTGGGAAAAAAAGAGGATGAGAAGTGATAGAATCTCCATGATCCCCCATGAGATGTCACTGTGGGCTGGCTCCCAAAGAAGATGGAACATTAGAATCACTTAATACAGCTGGGCAGTGGGCAGAGAAAAAGAGATCAAGATTGCAAATATCAGAGATACAGAATGCACGGGAGAGAATAAATTGTATACCACATAACATATGTAGATAAATATGGGATGCAGTATTAAGCAGCAGAGAACAAAGAACTGTTGAAAAGGTTATTTTACCAATATGACAAAGTAAAGTTGTGCACTGACTCATTAAAAGTTTCATCAGAAAGGGATCAGAAGAATGCAACAAGACATACCCAAAATGAGATGGATAACCTAAGACCATAGAAGAGGAACAGTGCAACAGCCTACTGACCCCATGAGAAGAGGTCAGTTCCCCCCTCCGTCATCACAATGACCCACCAGTCAAGTCACTTTCACTAACGGAAGGAGCATGGCATCAGACCTAGTAGCACAAGCTAGTCAGGTCCAACTCACACCCCACCAACACCCACTCATGTATTTATCTAACCTATTTGGGAAAACATACTGTATATATTTTCCGGAGAAATACAGTATTTTATATTGTAATTGATGGCATATATTGTATTTAATAAAAATTATATTATAAAAAATGGGAAGCAGAGGGGAGTCGCCATGTTTTGAATGAGCCAAGAAAAACGTTCGTAACAACAGAAAGAATTTTTGCCACCTTCTACAAGGTTATATTGGTTACACTCTCCAAATAGGGAGCCAAAAATGTTGGATGTGCATTTCTGCATATTGCGCATTAAACCGATGTATAGGACAGCTCCAGGAACCTCAGATAAGCTATCTAAATTGTGTTTGTAATTCTGGCAGTTATATATCATCATAAATTTAGTTAGAGGGGGTTCTGTACATGCTAACGTAATTCTAGAAAATTTGTGAGTGTTCTGATTATTAAATTCCCTTTCTTTTTATATAAATGTGTCTATGTAAATATTTATTAATTTTAATATACAGTCCACAATTTTATAATTTTTTATTATTATTATCACACTGGCCGATTCCCACCAAGGCAGGGTGGCCCCGAAAAAAGAAAAATTTCATCATTCACTCCCATCATGTCTTGCCCGAGGGTGCTTTACACTACAGTTTTTTAAACTGCAACTTTAAATCCTCCTTCAGAGTGCAGGCACTGTACTTCCATCTCCCGGATCAGGTCCGGCTGCCGGTTTCCCAGAACCTTCATAAATGTTACTTTGCTCACACTCCAACTGCACGTCAAGTATTAAAACCATTTGTCTCCAGTCATCTATCAAACACGCTCAGCCAAGCCTGCTGGAAGTCCAAGCCCCTCGCACACAAAACCTCTTTCCCGTCTCTCCAACCTTTCTAGGCCGACCCTACCCCGCCTTCCTTCATACAGGATTGATACACTTTGAAGTCATTTGTTTCTCTCCATTCTCGCTACAGGTCAAACACCTAACACCCCTTCCTCAGCCCTATGGACAACAGTTTTGGTAAATCTCGCACTCCTCTAACTTCCCAACTACGAATTCTCTAGCATTATATTCACACCCACACTCACTCAGACATGACATCTCCATGCCTCAGCCTTCTCCTCGTCTGCACCATTCAACACCCATGTTCACACCTATATAAGAGCGTTGGTAAAATATACCTCTCCTACATTCCCCTCTTTGCCTCAAGGACAAAGTTTCTTTGTCTCCACAGATCCTAAGTGCACACTCACTCTTTTTACCCCTCATCAATTCTATATTCACCTCTCTTTAATAGACCATCGCTGGGACACGTCCATCCCAAATATCTGAAGTGTTTCACCTCCTCATCTCTCTCCCTTCCAATTGATATTCAATCTTTCATCACCTAATCATTTTTCCTATAACTTACTCTTTCCTGTATTCACCTTTAATTTTCTTCTTTTGCACACCCTACAAATTCATCCACCAATCTCTGCACTTTTCTTCAGAAATTTCTCCCAAGAACACAGTGTCATCCGCCAAAGAGCAGCCTGTGACAACTCCCATTTGTGTGTGATTCTTTATCTTTTAACTTCCACGGTGACATCACACATCTTGTCTAAGGCCTACTTTTTACTGGGAAAAACATTTCCTCTTTTCCTACATACTCTAACTTGAGGCCTCAAATCCTCGTAAAAACTTTCACTGGTTTTTCTGTAACCTACCTCTAACCATACACTTGCAAACATCTGCCACAATTGCCCCTATTCCCCCCTGTCTAGCCTTATCCAAAATCCTTAAATGCACAAAAGACTCTTTAGCCTTATCTAAATACAGTTCACTTATATGTTTACTGTAAACACTGGTCCACACACCCCTTACCTTTCCTAAAGCCTCCTTGGCATCTGCTATCCTATTCTCCGATCTTACTTTTAATTCTTTCAATAATAACTCCTACGTACACTTTACCAGGTATACTCAGCCAGACTTATCCCCTATAATTTTTGCACTCTCTTTTATCCCTTTGCCATTATACAAAGGAACTAAGCAAGCACTCTGCCAATCCCTAGGTACCTTACCCTTTCCATACATTTATTAAATAATTGCCAACACTCCAAAAACCTATAATCCCACCTGCTGTTAACATTCTATCTTTATCCCATCAATCCGGCTGCCTTACCCCCATTCCATTTTAACTATTGCCTCAGATTCCCACACTCACAACTGGCTCTTCGTCTACATGATGGTTATTATCCTTGCCTATACACGAATTCATAGCTTCCCTTATCTTCATCAAATTAACAATTCCTCAAAATATTCCCTCCTCTTCCAATACTCACTTCCATTTAATAACTCTCCTCTCCCATTTTTACCTGACAATCATTTGTTCTCTAGGCTTTCTTAACATGTATATCACTCCAAAAACTTTTTCTTATTTCCAACAAATTTGTTGATAACATTCTCACCACTCTCTTTACCAGAATTCCTGTTACTGTATTCTTCATTTTACAATTAATATAGGTCTTAGAGCAATTGTGGATATAGACAGTGGGTAGGTATCGAATGGGGTGTCATTTTTTTTGACCTAGTTGTACCAAAAAATTCTATAGTCTATTGTCCTTTGGATAACTCATATTTATCTTTTTTACTATTTACTTGTAAGTAACTCTGCCGACTTACTCCCCGTACCACATGTACATTATCCCCACTTTAATTGCGTGGTCTTGATCGCACCAGGCAGATAAATAGAGAAGACATCACCCTTTCAGGGTCCAGGCCACTTGAAGTCACCACACAGTTACCAATACAAATTGACAACAAAAACCACACAACTAATTATTCCGCAAATCCCTGGCCAAAAAATTCCTTACAATCCCCCACCACCCAACTATCATGCACAAACATCCTCTTACGCTATCCTCCAAATACTCCCCATAAATAGTATGCTGCCCCCTCTCCTACATCCCCACAACTCTACAACACTACAAAATTATAAAAACTAATAAAAAAATACAAAACAAAAAAAAAAACACCAAATTTTATCTCTCCCAACATACACACCAACACACAACTCCACATACAATCCCCCCACCTCCCACCCTATACAACACACAACATAAACCCATAATTAACAACCACCCCCATCCCAAATACACCACCACATAAACACACAAAACCCAAAACCAACACATTCCCATTAAACCTCCCATCATTTTCAAGATCCAAATACCCCCGTCCCCCATCCATATTCCCCCACCAAACACCAAAACCCCTATTTATCCATATCTTCAATTATTCTTCTAATATAAATATCCCTAAATTAACTTTCTGAGCAAATTTCTATGAGTGACTGAAGCTGATCTAATAAATGATCCACCTATCTATCTACCATCTATTTTATATTGTGTACTTGAATTCGAGCGACATGTTGTATTGGCATGTGTTGTTACCGGTACTTTCATTATGAGTTGACTGTCAAACAGACACAATAAAAATTCACCAACCCCGGTTTTCTTGTTACCAGTCTTTTATTTGGTACATCTTATATGATTCAGCATTGAAATGTCATGAGATGAGAAAAGTTTCAGTGTACCCACTTGTAAATCTTACGAACACAGTCAACCAACCAATCTGCATGTCCACACTAGTCTACCAAGCGCCCATGTTTTGTGTTTAATCCAATCACTGTCACTGTTTCCCGACATACGTTATTAGTCACTCGATCAATCTTTGCCTATCGTCCGTGCATTTCATTACGGTGAATGGTTGTCAACATTGTGAAATATCTCCGTCTTGTTCATGCACACAACGTTCAACTGCCATGTTGCTCATTGGATGCTAATACTCCCCTGACACGTCAATCACCAAGATACCAACCTGGGTTGAGCCACTGGCTTATGCGCATCGATTAGAACGCACTGTGCCACACCACATGTTTGTTCACTCGCATGAAATCACTGATTAATGGGCTTGTGACCCGTTATGGTATATAATGTTTGGCCCTTACCAAGATAAGGTTGCATCAGGTTTTCACTACGTCACCTGATATACCCAATAACATCTTGGTATCTTTTCAATGTTTACTACCCGTGTATCCAACAATATCCAACACAAGGCCACTGTTCACAATCACGAGTACAAAACAATTTTATACCAAAGCGGTTCCTCTTTTGCTCGTATATACTGCTTGAAGGCAGTCTACCTTAGAACAAAATCAAAGACCTTCGTCAATTACAGATTCTGAATGGATAAAAGTTATCCTGAACTTTTGTTTGAGATACCTGAAACATTTCTAATCTTTGTATAACCTGTCACTTCTGTCAGCTGGTGGTTTTGTCAGAGAAGTGCAACATACGTAACAGTAAGATACCTGTTCACTGGTATTATTTCCTGAAGATGGAGTACAAATAGCGATCTGTGGACAAGTATGCTTTTATATTATGCTATAGTGTGAGGGCCATAAGCATTATTGTTTGCAAAAAGCAAATACATTTCTGCAACAGTCGTCTTTTCACCGTGTAGTCTTGACTGTGGTGATAATCTCGTTATTTGCCATGGTGTACTGAAAATACTTATACTTTCCCGACAATAATTTCCATCAATGGCTAGTCAAAGAATAATTCAAAGAATTCAGTTCATGGCCGTGGTCAAGGGGACAGGTAGGATAGAATTCACTTTGAGAGTCATCAAAGTGGTGAGGGCGGGAACAAAATTGGGATTTTGCTGCCAATCCCAGATTAGGTTTGCTGGTGGTATACTGACATCATAGGCTGGTTGTATGGGAGTGGTTGATGGCGGGCTGGTGGAGCGGTGGACGCTCGCTTTGTCCTTGAACTGACGAGTCAGAGCAGAGAGCGAGAGATATAGATAGAGAGAGATACAGTGAGTCACGCATGCGGTCCCTACACCACCCGCCCCACTAACACCATTCCACTGATGCCTGTGGCCCACATGCCAAGTGTAGCCACATCCTCCTCACTATCACTACTAAAAACGGGTGTAGGGCACAGGGATTTACTCCGGGATGTCTCGGGATGTTAATCCGGAATGTACTCGCCGTCCCCTGGCACAGCATAGGGTACACTACCCGAGCTCATTGCGGCGGCGAACATACCGAGCTTCACTGGTATGTTTCCTCACTTATCCTACTCGGTATGATCGGTCGAGCGCAATAAAATCACAATCCACGTCAGAATCATGTCATTTTATGAGTCAGAGGCCAGGCCACGGAAAATATTAGTTTTCTCTTATGTTTGAACACCCGACCGTGAGTTCACGAGTGCCACACCAGAGGGTAGAAGGTCGAGGATTGTCGGGGTGTTCTGCACTTTATCGGATATCCTGGTCATTATTTTCGGTCACTAACTTATCAAAGCCGTAGAATTCGTCTTCTTTCACTTCCCATCAGTGTCAGAACTATCCGACAGGAAGAAGGAGAGTCCCAATTTTCGGGGAAGTGAGAGCTGACTTGCGACGAGGCATGGTGAACAAGGGTGACTGAGCCGGCGTTCCCACAATGCTATGCAGGCGCCTAGATTTTTTGTTTACGGCGCACACCCACGGCGCAGACCCCTCTCTACATGTAGGCCTATGAGCGCTTGCGTACATTGATTGGCGCTAGAATTTTGGTGTAGATCTACGGTTTGGACACTCACCGACCAGCCGTAGATCTACGGGACGGACCCTGAAAGGGTTAATTAGTAAATTAATTACTTAATAATTATATGTGAAATGACAGAAGGAGGTGGATGTTAAGTTCACAAATTTACTTAATGTGTAGTGGATTATAATTACAATATTAATTTTGTTAAGCCAAGCCTGGCTAGGATTATATTAATGTGTATAATATTAATTTTGCTATACCAAATTCTGGCCAAGATTTATATCAGTGTATGTAATTGCTAAGCTCAAGTGTAGCTAACATTATTAATGTACATTTAAAATTTATATTATAATTTTCTTACATGTATAACTGCTAAGCTCAAGTGTAGCTAACCATTAGTTAATGTGTATTTAAAAATTTTTATTCTAATTTTCTTACATGTGTAACATAAGCTCAAGTGTAATACCATATTAATGTATATTTAAAGTTTGTATTATTAATTTTTTACATTTAGCCGAAGCTAGGATTTATTCAAAGGTATGTTGTAATTACTTAATGAAGTGTCATAATTAAGTAATAATCAGGTTTATTAAGTTGTATTTAATACATTGTATCATGGGTGAAAATGAGGGGGAAATTAATGTAGAAGAAAACACAGTGGATATAGAGCAAAAAAAATTATCTTTGCCGGGCTAGAAAAGGTCATGCAACAAAAAACAATACAAAAAATGTTTGGAACTAGATGAATCAAGAATCTGTGAATACTGTGTTTGAAGTTGTATTTAGAGCTTTAGGAATAGATATGTTCATACAAATTATATTATAACAAATATGAAGGAGATTTTTAGTTAAACTGTGTAGATGAGCCTGAAGGTTAAACTCTTCTGATTAACCAGTATTATGAATTAGAGGAAAAGATTCCTTCTTGTAAAAGTAGGACTTGAATTAATTAAAAGGTGTAAACCGGCAGTGAATCGTCTGCTCAACAAATAATATGTCTTGCCAAAACTCCCAGAATTATATTTACTGTATTTAATTCCTGGAGAAAATTGGGAGGGAGTTTTGGTCAATTTTAAAGCAGCTGTGCATGATAGGAGGACTAGGCATGTGTAATTAAATTATTTTTACCTCAAAGGACAGGTAAGAGGCGGATGCTCATATCATACAAGCCTTCCCATGTAGATGATTCTTACAAAGAAGCAGTTGGCTTGTTGAGGTCACTTATGGTAATAATATAGACAAGTAGGTTGGATCTAGTGAATATTATTGTTAATTTCAAGCTTCAGATCACTCTTACAAAAGGTTTTACCTTCAGTTTAGAGTAAACTGTTAAAACTGGAGAGCACTCTCAAAACTTTAAGTAATAACTATAATCTGATGGAAATCAGACTGGTTATGAGTGCCATGGTACAGAATAAATTAAGCGGTTTAATACCTTGAAAGGCTCTCGAAACACATATCACAAAAGTTTATTTTGGTTTGGAGGAAAATAAGGACTAGGTCTACACTGAATTAATTGTTACAGTGCAGACCGCCAATAACTCATTTTAAAGATGTAAACATAATAACTCTGACGTTATCTGACAAGTTTCACAAAGGGAAAAAAATTATACCAATGATAATAATCAAAATTTCATTCTAAAAAAGAGTTGCATAGGTGGATATTCAAGTAGCAGTAATCAGAATAATGAAATTCCCCACAAGTTAAGAAGAATAAGTATCCTCTAAGAGTAGCCCAGTTTAATAAGAAACCAGTTAAAGAAAAGAGAATTCTCGTGTTCTGCAAGGGTCTCATTTTTCTCAAAAATTGCAAGGGCATACATTTCATGAATGTAAAGTTGAAAGATTTGAGGAACTTGACAGATGTATCAGATGTCTAGTTACTCACAATGTAAAGGATGTCAGCCAAATTAAAACAACTGTTATCAAGTCACAAAGGAAGACACCATATAGTCCATGTGTAAGGTTCTATATGATAATGTTGACATTCCTGAACAACAGTGGCTATGTAAATATTGCTGCTAGATGTTTAATAATGAGGTTTTTGCTGAAGTAGCTTACCTGTGTTACAGGTAAAAATTGATGATAAAAGTCATTAAATAAAAAAATGTAACTGCATATTAGTCCAGGGATCACAGTGTTACTTTCATAAACATAAAATGTCGTGTTGGTATGGAAAGTTACAAATGGGCGATCCTACAACTCTAAAATTATCTGGTTTTCTCTCAGGAAGAAAGGGCTCAGTTGTATGACCTGTTTATGTAACTGTCAGGTTGGGGGCAATGAGAAAAAAAGTGTTAATGCAGTAACTGTAGATAGACTTCCAGAGAAAAATATCTACAGTAGGGGTTTAGTAAAGCTACAAAAAGAATTCACATAATGTAAATTTTGACCTTCTGTTGTAATGATGATTCTGTAGGCCCATTAAATATTTTGATAGGTAGTGACTATTATGACTCCTTTGTTAAGGGTATGGTAAAGAAATGTGGAGTCACTTTTAAAGACTGCAGGAGGCCATGTAATGTATGGTTAGGATTCCAATTAATAATAATGCATGAATAGAGGGAAACTCCAATACCATAACTGTGTGTCTACTCATGAACACAAATACCACACATAAAAGGGCCGGTGGGCTGGTGGCTAAAGGCTACCCGCATCACACCACGGAGGGCCTGGGTTCGATTCCCGGCGGGTAGGAGGAAACATTTTCGACACGTTTCCTTAACCTGTTGTCCTGTTCACCTAGCAGCAGCAAATAGGTACCTGGGTGTTAGTCGAACTGGTGTGGGTCGCTCCTGGGGGACAAGATTAAGGACCCAAGGAAATACGTTAGGACAGTCCTCGATGACCGCACTGACTTTCCTGGGTTATCCTGGGTGGCTAACCCCTCCGGGGTTAAAAATCCGAACGAAATCTTATCTTATCTTATCTTAGCTTATGACGAAGTTTCGGTCCGACTTGGACCATTTACAAAGGACAGTAACCAGAAGTGGAGCAGGATGGCTATATATCGCAGGAAGAGGTGGTGGTAATATAGAAGTAGTACATGAATGGTTAATAATACCGACAAGTGAAATTAAGACACATGCGCAAACACCTGGCCATCCCTATCGTAGACGTTTCGCCATCCATCAGCCACTGGTGGCGAATCGTCCACAACAAAGACACCCGACGCCACACATGTGTCTTAATTTCATCAGTAGTAGTAGTGTAGTAGTAGTAGTAGTGGGGAATAAGGGACGAGCAAGTCAAATCCATAGGAAGGGGAGATTGTAGGGAGTTAGGTTGCCCCACAGAGGGAGGGCAAGTGCACGAGGTGCGTGAAAGGGGAAGTGGAGAAATAAAATTAGAAGGAAAGAAAAACACAAGACAGAAGAGTGAAAGACAACTCAGAGGAGAAAAAGGGAAAAAGGAAAGGGGAAGAGGGAGAAGAAGAAAAAAAAAAACAAAATGATAAGTCAGTTTAAGTCACGGGTGTTCTAGTTTGGAGCATTTTACAATGTAGTGGGGAGGAAGGCATTACAGGAGATGAAGCCAGGGCTAAGGATTCATACAAGGAAAGTTGTGTATTAGAGGGGAATCAACTAGATGGCGACAGTTCGAGTTGGAAGCGGGAAGACAGTTTAGCAGAAGACCCAGCCAAATAGGATGCTATGATCTCTGACGTGACAGAAGAGAGCATTGTTAGTGTCGGCAAGCCTACCACTATTTTTGTGTCCCTAAGTCTGTAGAAGAGATCGGACCAGTTTCTCCGAAGTATGAAGAGGACAGGGAGGAGCAAGAAATGGAGTAGACAACCAGGACCATTGTTGACGAGAAGAGGTATGAACGAGATTAGTGCGAGAGAGTTAGTCTGGCGGAGGTAAGCTTTGATGTTAGGGACGGAGAGAATTGAGATTAGAAAGCCGGAAATGTAGGGAAGGCAGTGGATAGGAAAAGTTCCCAGGAGTAGAGCGTGTGGGGATGTGGCAGGAGTCTATGAAAATGGGAAGGGTAGCCAAGACTGGAAACCCGGAAAACGACTTATGAAGAGTGGAAATTTTTCTGGAAGGAACTGAGGCACACAAAAGCAGAGGGCACAGAGATAAGAGGGAGATAAGAACACTTTTCTTGACAGGGGAAGCACGATAGGAAAAGTAGTGAATGTACATGCACTGTGTATGTACTTTCTGACACTCTCCGACCTCTCTCCTCCTGGACTTTGACCTTGTTCAACGGTTTTGTGTCATTCTGTCCCTCTCTTCCCTAATTTCTATGGCCTCCCAAAACTTAAACTGATATTCCTCTTCGTTATCATATCCTCTGAGGTTCTGTCTATTATTTCTATTGCTTCTTGGTTGACCAAAAACCCTCACTTCCTTTCTTGGTACTTTTTCCTGCACCTTGCGTCACTCTCATCGGACTTCATTGAACTGTGATTTGTTCTCTCCCAACCTGTAAGATGCTTAGTCTTGCCGCTTGAGTCTTTCACATGTCCCTCTTGAGGATGTCTTGATTTCCTTAGAGAGAAGCAATGAAGGGTTTCTACATTCTCCCATACCCTACTGATGTCTTTCTTGATACTTATCCACTTCTTTGGTGGATGGACTCTAATTCCTTTTTTCTTCCAGGGAAATATATCTCCAACCTTCGGTGTCGCTATGGGCTCTCCTCTCTTCCTGTCCTTGCTAAACTTACATGGAATACTTCGAGATGTTCTTCTTTCCTTTCCCACGGATGTGCAACCTTCACTCTGGCTCCGCTATGTGGATGACACCTTGGCTCTGTTGCCTCATGACTCCAGTCTCTTCCACCTTTTTTGCAGCTTCTTAATAAATCTTGCCCCTCCTTAATTTGTCAAATGCTGGAATGGGAATCTAAATTCCTTGCTTTCCTTTTCCTTGATGTCCATGTCCACTGCTAGTACCGTTTTTCCTTTTCCGTTTACTGAAGAACTAAGCACAGTGGCATGTACATTCACTCCTTTTCTATCATGCTTCCATGTCAAGAAAAGTGTTATTATCTCCCTCTTTCTCCATGCCCTCACGATCTGTGATCCTCAGTCCATCCTGCGAGAAATTCCCACTCTTCATAATTCATTTTTTCCCATCTTGGCTACCCTGCCTTTCATTGCCTTGCCCTCTCATGTGCTAAACGTAATTTCTTCTCTCAATACTCTCTTACTCCTGGGGAATCTTCTATTCCTCTGCTTCCCTACATTTTGGTCTTTCTTCATCTCAACAATTCTCTCCGTCCCTTAGACTCAAGCTTATTCCGCCAGATCACACTCTTCACATTAATCTCTTCTTACTCTCTTCCCGTGCTACAGATGTTCCTGGTGATCTACTATTATTCCTTGCTCTCCTGTCCTCTTCAATACTTCGGAGGGAAATGGTCGATCTCTTTCTGACAGACTGGGGAGCACCAAAAATAGGTTAGGCTTGCCGCTACATGATAGAGGAAGTAGTAAATACAGTCATGGTGGGTCTTATATAAAAGGCCCACCCAGTGCAAAGATATTTATCTTCTATTGAGGATGATGGTGAACCAGTTAATTTGTGGGAGTGGACAGCAAAGGGATTAATATAAATGAGGGAAGGAAAGTCAAAAGATTACTTTACTCAGGAACCAAAGCCTGAAGGATGATAAATTTGAATCTGTACCTTACTGGGTGCGACCTTCCGTGAAGCTGAACTGTCCAGAATTACTATTGGTTTTATTAAAAGGAAAAGTTTTTAATTACCTTTAAATTGAAGTGATAATTAAGTACAAAATCAGTGTTATTAAGTTGATTTAATACATTGCCCCATGGATGAAAATGGGGGAAATTAATGTAGAAGACAACAATGGAAGTTAGAGAAAAAATTTTTATCTTTCCCGGCTGGGAAAAGGTCGTAAAAAAAAACATACAATAATTTTTAAAGAACTAATAAATTTAAGAAACTGGGGAATGCTGTGATTTGAATTGTATTTAGATGTTTTAGGTAATGATATGTTTTATACAAATTTATTTACAACAAATATGAAGGAGTTTTAATTGGGAACTGTGTAGATGAAAACTGGTGATTCAGGGAAAACAGTTTTTATGTTTTTGGGGGAAAAGTTTTCTTTCTTGTAAAGTCAGGGCTTGAAAAAATTTAAAAATGTGAAAACCCGGGGGAGTTGGTCGTCTGCTCAACAAAAAAATAGGGTCTTTCCCCAAAATTTCCCAAAATTTTAATTTACCTGTATTTAATCCGGGAGAAAACGGGGAGGATTTTTTTGGGTTTCAATTTTTAAAGAGCTGTGCATGCGGAGTAAACCTCCCTGTGTAAAAAAAATTTATTTTACCTCAAAGGCGGGGAAGGGAGGAGATGCTCACATACCTTTCAACCTTTTCCCCAATGAAGATAAATTCTTACAAAGAAGCAGTTAAAGGGTTGAAGGTCACTTATGGTAATATAAAACAAAGGGTTGGATTTTGTAAATTTATCATTGTTATTTTTTCAAAGCTTCAGATCACTCTTACAAAGGTTTACAGCGTTTAGAGTTAAACTGTTTAAAAAAGGGGAGCCCTCTCAAACTTTTAATAATAAATATAATTGAAAGGGAAACAGGGCTGGTTATTGAGTGCCATTGGACAGGAATTTAAAATTTAAACTGTAAAACCCTTGAATGGCTCCGGGAAAAAATATCACAAAAGTTATTTTTGGGGGGGAGGAAAAAAGATAGGTCTACAAAAATTAAATTTTTAGTTTTCCCGACCAGCCAATAAATATTTTAAAAAAATTTAAAAATAATAACTCTGAGGTAATTTTGTCAAGTTTCCCCAAAAAGGGAAAAAATTTTTCCCCAAAGCTAATTTAAACAAAAAATTTTTTTCCTAAAAAAAGTTGCATTGGTGGATTAAGTAGCAGGGAAACAGAAATTAAAGATTCCCCACAAATTAAGAAAAAATTTAAATATCCTTTCCCAAGAGTTGCCCCCGTTAATTTAAGAAACCCCGTTAAAAAAAAGAGGATTGTCTCTTCCCGCAAGGGTACCATTTTTCTCAAATTTTCAAGGGAAAAAAATTTAAAGGGAAGATAAAGTTGAAAGATTGGAGGAAAAAGGGCAGATGTTTTTTCAGATGTTAGTTTTTCACAATTTTAAAGGGGTTGTCATGGGCCCAAAATTTTTCAACGGTTTTTATTTTCACAAAAGGGAAAACCTAAGTAAAGTGTAAGGGTCATTTGATAATGTTGACAATCCTGACACACGTGGCTAAAGTTTAAAAAATTTCTGTAATGTTTAAAAATGATGGTTTTGTGGAAATAGCCTTACCGTGTTACAGGTTTAAAAATTTATGAAAAAAGGCATAAAAAAAAATATGTTTTCTGCTTTTTTGGCCCGGGGATCACGTGTAAATTTCTTAAAAAAAAAAGTCTTGTTGGTTTTGAAAAATACATATGGGAGGGTCCTTCCCCCCACCCCCCTAAAATTTCCTTTTTTTTCCTCTTTCCCCCCCCTTTTCCCCCCCCTTTTTTCTTTCCCCTTTTTTTTTCTTTTTTTCTCCCCCCCCTTCCCCCAATTTTTTAAAAAAAACAAAAATTTAATTGGGGTTTTTTAGATTCGTTTTTGAATGTTTTTAACTGTAGGGGGGAAAGGAAAAAAATTTTGGTAATTTAGTGACCCCCAAAAATTAAAAAGTTTTGTAAAGGGAAGAAACTTTTGTAAATTTTTCCCTTTTTGGGTAAATATAAAACTGGTCCGGGCCCCTTTCCCAAAATTTTAAAAAAAAAGGTTTTTTTTTTTGTAATAGTTTAAAAACTTTTTGTTAAAAAACAAAAAAAGAAATGTTTTTTGGAAAATTGGGAAGCCCCTTGCCCAAGTTTGGTGTCACATTTAAAATCGGGGTTTTGGGGTTTCCCATTTTTTTCCAAAAATTAATTTCCCCCAATCCCCAAAATTTTTTTTGGTTTTTTTCTTTTGAAATTTTTTTGGGTTCCCTTTTTGGAAAGGAAAAACCAAAATTACGTTTTTAAAAATTAAAAATTAATGTCGGAAAATTTTATTGTTGGGGAATTTAACCAAAATTCCAAAAATTTTTTTCCCCTTTTTCCCAAAATTTTTTCCAAAAAAACCAAAATTCCCCCGGAAATATTTTCTAACATTTCCTTTTGTTCTTATTTTTTTTGAGGGACAAAAATTCCATTTTAAAAAAATTTTTAAAAAATTTACCCCAAAATTTTTAAAATTTTTTTTTACACCCAAAAAAAAAAAATTTCCTTTTTTAAATTACTGTAAAAATTTTAAAATTCAATAAACCCAATTTTTTGTTATTAGGAACCCCTTTTAGGGGTTTAACTTTTAATTTTTTTTTTTACCTTGAATTTTTTCCCAAAAAAAATTTAATTTTGCTACTTTAAGTTAAAAATTTTTAACCATTTATGTTAAAATTAAAAACCCCTCTTATTCTGTAAATTTTTTTCCTTAAATCCCAAAATTTTTAAAAAGAAATTTGGGGAAATTTTAAAACCATAAAAAAAAAACCAAAATTTTAAAAAAAGGAAAAAAAAAAAAAAAACCCGCAAAGTCGCTGTTTTAATCGAAAAATCATGATTTCAGTTTTTTTCTCTCATTATACACAGTGTGCTGCAGGATCTGTTTTATGTGGTGCACACATACCACATAGATGTATTCTCTCATATCTAGGCCCAAATGTACCACTCACAGTTTATCAGAGTGAGCTGAGCTCATGGCGTAGATCTACGGTTTGGACACTCACCGTAAAGCCGTAGATCTACGGGACGGACCCTGAAAGGGTTAAAGACTGCAGGAGGCCATGTAATGTATGGTAGGATTCCTCATAATAATAATGCATGACTAGAGGAAACTACCAATACCATAACTGTGTGTCTTACTCATGAAACACAAATACCCACACATAAAAGAGAGAAGCTTACGACGACGTTTCGGTCCGACTTGGACCATTTACAAAGTCACAGTAACCAGAAGTGGAGCAGGATGGCTATATATAGGCAGGAAGAGGTGGTGGTAATAGTAGAAGTAGTACAAGAATGGTATATAATACCGACAAGATGAAATTAAGACACATGCGCAACACCTGGGCATCCCTATCGTAGACGTTTCGCCACCCAGCCAGCCACTGGATGGCGAAACGTCCACAACAAAGACACCCAGACGCCACACATGTGTCTTAATTTCATCAGTAGTAGTAGTAGTAGTAGTAGTAGTAGTGGGGAATAAGGAGGACGAGCAAGTCAAATACAAAGGAAGGGGAGCATTGTAAGGGAGTAAGGTGCCCACAGAGGGAGGGCAAGCGCACAGAGGTGCGTGAAAGGGGAAGTGGTGAAATAAATTAAGAAGGAACAGAAACACAAGACAGAAGAGAGAAAGACAACTCAGAAGAGAAAAAGGAAAAAGGAAAGGGGAAGAGGGAGAAGAATAAAAATAAAAATAAAAAATAAAAAATGGTAAGTCAGGTTAAGTCACGGGTGTTCTGAAGTTTGGAGCATTTTACAATGTAGTGGGAGAGGAAGGCATCTACAGAGATGAAGCCAGGGCTAAGATTCATACAAGGAAAGTTGTGTATTGAGGGGATTCAACTAGATGGCGACTGTTCGAGTTGGAAGCAGGGAAGACAGTTTTAGCAGAAGGCCAGCCAATAGGATGGCTATGATCTCTGACGTAACAGAAAAGAGCATTGTTAGTGTCGGCAAGCCTAACACTATTTTTGTGCTCCCTAAGTCTGTCAAAAAGAGATCGACCAGTTTCTCCGAAGTATTGAAGAGGACAGGAGGAGCACGAAATGGAGTAGACACCAGGAACATCTGTTGAGGGAGAAGAGGTATGAACGAGATTAGTGCGAAGAGAGTTAGTCTGGCGGAAGGTAAGCTTGATGTCTAAGGGACGGAGAGAATTGTTGAGATTAGAAAGACCGGAAATGTAGGGAAGGCAGAGGATAGAAAAGTTCCCAGGAGTAGAGAGTTTGGGAGAGGGCAGAGTCTATGAAATGGGAAGGGTAGCCAAGACTGGAAAACGAATTATGAAGAGTGGAAATTTCTGCTGGAAGGAACTGAGGATCACAAATGCGGAGGGCACAGAGAAAGAGGGAGATAAGAACACTTTTCTTGACAGGGGAAGCATGATAGGAAAAGTAGTGAATGTACATGCCACTGTGTATGTACATTCTGACTCTCTCCGACCTCTCTCCTCCTGACTTTGACCTTGTTCAACGGTTTTGTGTCATCTGTCCCTCTCTTCCCTATTTCTATGGCCTTCCCAAAACTCATAAACCTGATATTCCTCTTCGTCCTATCATATCCTCTAGAGGTTCTGTCTCTTATTCTCTTGCTTCTTGGTTGACCAAAACCCTCACTTCCTTTCTTGGTACTTTTTCTCCTGCCCACCTCCGCCACTCTCAAGACTTCATTGAACGGATTTGTTCTCTCCCAACCTTTAAGATGCTTAGTCTTGACGTTGAGTCCCTCTTCACCAATGTCCCTCTTGATGATGTCCTTGATTTCCTTAGAGAGAAGGCCCATGAAGGGTTTCTACATCTCCCTATACCTACTGATGTCTTTCTTGAACTTATCCACTTCTGTGTGGACTCTAATTCCTTTTCCTTCCAAGGGAAATATTATTCTCAAACCTTCGGTGTCGCTATGGGCTCTCCTCTCTCTCCTGTCCTTGCTAATCTTTACATGGAATACTTCGAGACTGTTCTTCTTCCTACCCTCGATGTGCAACCTTCACTCTGGCTCCGCTATGTGGATGACATCTTTGCTCTGTGGCCTCATGACTCCAGTCTCTTCCAACCTTTTTTTGCAGCTCTTAATAATCTTGCCCCTACCATTAAGTTAAAAGCTGAATGGGAATCTAATTCCTTGCTTCCTTTCCTTGATGTCCATGTCCACTGTTCAGATACAGGTTTTTCCTTTTCCGTTTACTGAAAACCTATGCACAGTGGCATGTACATTCACTACTTTTCCTATCATGCTTCCCGTGTCAAGAAAAGTGTTCTTATCTCCCTTTTTCTCCATGCCCTCCGCATCTGTGATCCTCAGTTCCTTCCAGCAGAAATTTCCACTCTTCATAATTCATTTTCCCATCTTGGCTACCCTTCCCATTTCATAGACTCTGCCCTCTCATGTGCTAAACGTAATTTCTTCTCTCCCAAACTCTCTACTCCTGGGAACTCTTCTATCCTCTGCCTTCCCTACATTTTCGGTCTTTCATCTCAACAATTCTCTCCGTCCCTTAGACATCAAGCTTACCTTCCGCCAGACTAACACTCTTCACACTAATCTCATTCATACCTCTCCTCCATCTACAGATGTTCCTGGTGTCTACTATATTCCTTGCTCCTCCTGTCCTCTTCAATACTTCGGAGAAACTGGTCGATCTCTTTCTGACAGACTTGGGGAGCACAAAAATAGTGTTAGGCTTGCCGCTAACAATGCTCTTTTCTGTCACGTCAGAGATCATAGCCATCCTATTGACTGGTCTTCTGCTAAAACTGTCTTCCCTACTTCCAACTCGAACAGTCACTGTCTAGTTGAATCCTCTCTGATACACAACTTTCCACGTATGAATCTTAGCCCTGGCTTTGTCTCTGTAGATGCCTTCATCTCCCACTACATTGTAAAATGCTCCAAACTTCAGAACACCCGTGACTTAACCTGACTCCTCATTTTTTATTTTTTATTTTTATTTTTCTTCTTCTCCCTCTTCCCCTTTCCTCTTTCTTTTTTCTCCTCTGGGTTGTCTTTCTCTCTTCTGCCTCGTGTTTCTGTTCCTTCTTCATTTATTTCACCACTTCCCCTTTCACACACCTCTGTGCGCTTGCTCTCCCTCTGTGGGCACCTAACTCCCTTACAGTGCTCCCCTTCCTTTGTATTTGACTGGCTCGTCCTCCTTATTCCCCACTACTACCACTACCACTACTACTACCTCTTCTACTACTACTACTACTGATGAAATTAAGACAAATGTGCAGCATCTGGGTGTCTTTGTTGTGGACGTTTCGCCATCCAGTGGCTGGTTGGATGGCGAAATGTCTACGATAGGGATGCCCGGGTGTTGCGTGTGTCTTAATTTCATCTTGTCGGTATTATTTACCATTCTTGTACTACTACTAATACTACTACTACTACCACCACCACCACCTCTTCCTGCCTATATATAGCCATCCTGCTCCACTTCTGGTTAGTGTGACTTTGTAAATGGTCCAAGTCGGACCAAAACATCGTCATAAGCTTCTCTCTTTTATGTGCGGGTTATTTGTTTATCATTCCAGTCACGGTATTGTGCCTTTTTTTGTTATTTACTCATGAAATCATACCCCAGTATAATTCTTCCATAGAGGATGGTGTTGAGCCAGTGCATAAACTGTGGGAATTAGACAGCATTGGAATAAATGTAAATGAAGAAAGTCCAGACAATTCCTTTACTCAGGAACAATACCTGAGAGATGTAAAATTTGAATCTGGACAATACTGGGTACGACTTCCGTGGAGACTGAACCATTCAGAATTGCCCACTAATTACAGAATGGCATATGGACAATTAAAGGCTCAGCTCCACGAACTGAATAAGACACCAGAATTGTTGACTGCGTATAATTATATAATTATGGAACAATTAATTAATAAATTTATAGAAGAGGTACCTCCTTAGCAAGCCAAAATTTATGGTCACTATTTGCCACATCACAGAGTGAAGAAGGATTCTAAGACCACTCCTCTGAGTATTGTGTTTAATTGTAGTGCCAGGAGTAACAAAAATGAACCTAGTTTAAATGTTTGATGACAGGTCCGTCATTGACAGAAAAATTAGGAGATACCTTATTAAATTTCAGGGAAAAGAATTATGCTTTCATGGCTGACATAACTAAAGCTTTCCTAAGAGTGGGTTTACAAGAGGCTGACTCGGATTGTACCCGGTTATGGCCTGAGAATCCTAGTGACTCACTTAGCCCTCTGAAAGCCTTTCGCTTTAGGAGCATATTATTTGGTGCTACATCCAGTCCGTTCCTACTTCAAGAGATGATAAATGCAAACCTTAAACATACGGGAAGTCCATTGAGTAAAGTAATGAGCAAACTATTTTATGTGGACAATTTCCTGGGTGTGACGTCAACTGAAGAGGAACTGTTAATGAATTATGAAGAGGCTAATAAAATAATGCAAAGTGCAAATATGCCTCTGAGGGATTGGAATAGTAATTCGTCAAAATTAAAGGACAAAATAAGTAAAGATTACCCTGGAGATGAAGTGCCAAAATGTAGTAATGTATTGGGTTTAACTTGGGATACTGAAAGAGATTTGTTAATGTTAAAACCTAATAATTACAGTATGCCCAATAAATTAACTAAGAGAGTTTTGCTTGCTGAAGTTTCCAAATGTTTTGATCCACTAGATTTAGTGTCACCCCTTACTATATGAGGGAAATTATTAATACAAGAAGCATGGAAGCTTAAATGTGCTTGGGATGAAACTCTGCCTGAGGAATTAATTAACAGGTGGAATGAATTAATTGGTGATCATGAAAAATTGGCATATGGAGCAGTTGCTTACCTTCAATGTAATAGTGTTATTTCTCTTATGTCTAAGGCTAAAGTGTCTCCAATTAAATCACGTTCCTTACCTCAGTTGGAATTAACAGCCATTTATGTAGGTGTCAAATTAACTAATTATATAAGAAATAAGTTGCAGGAAATAAATATTAGCGACACTGTAATTTGGTCTGATAATGAGGTATCCTTACAATGGATTCGCAATGGAAACAGTAAAATTGTGTACATACAAAACAGAGTCGCTGAAATTAATCAGATGCAAGAGAAGTATAATGGTTTGGGTCAGTATATGTTAACATTTAATCATATACCAGGTGAGGAGGAGAATCCAGCTGATTTCTTGTCTCGAGGTTTACCTTATCCTAAATTTGTAAATGCTGTATCATGGTTTAAAGAACCGACTGAGCTGGTTGGTAAATAAAGCTAATTGGCCTGTACAAAAGGCGTATATTGCTCTTGAAATTACTGTGACCACCACTCCAATAGTTTGTCCTTCCTTAGCCATTGATATAAATAGGTATTCTTCTTTACCCAAACTATTCAATGTAACTAAGTTGGTGTTTAAATTTCTAAACAAGATGAATATATCATATAAGTTTTCACATCCTCTTAAATATTGGATAAAGGGAGTACAGGAAAAAATCTATGGAAATGAGATTAAATTGACGATGGAAAGAAAAATTGTGAAAGGTTCCATAATAGAGAAATTGGGGCTGTATTTAGAAAACAATGTAATAAGGTGCAGAGGTAGGTTACAAAATGCTGAATTGTGTGATTATGCTAAACACTCTATCTTACTGCCCAAAACTCATCATCAACAAATTTAATTGTTTTAAATGCCCATAAAAATGTAATGCATGGTGGGGTACAAGATACCTTAAATTGTACTAGGGAAACTTTCAGGATTCCACAAGGACGGCAAAGTGTAAAAAGAGTGATTAAATCTTGTGTAATATGTCACTGTGTGGAAACCAGATCCTGTATGTACCCAGGTCCTCCACCATTGCCAAATGAGCAATTTGAGCCGTTTAGCAACGAACTCCACCCTGCCGCAGTGTGGAAAATACTGTATATATTTTCCGGGAATACAGTATTTTACATGTAAATTGATGGCCTATATTGTATTTAATAAAATTATATTATAAAAAATGAGAAGCAGAGGGGAGTCACCATGTTTTGAATGAGCCAAGAAAAACATTAGTGAAAATAGGAAGAATTTTTGTCGCTCTAGAGGTTATATTGGCCTTACACCTCTCAAATAGGAGGCAAAATTGTTGGATATGCATTTCTGCATAATTTGAGCATAAACCGATGTACAGGACAGCTCCAGGAACCTCAGATAAGCTATCTAAATTGTGTTTGTAATTCTGGCCAGTATTATCATCATAAATTTAGTTAGAGGGGGTTCTGTACATGATACACAGTAATCTCTAGACAAATTGGTGAGTGTTATGATTATAAATTCCTCTTCTGTTATATAAATGTGTATATGTAATCATTTATTAATTTTAATATATAGCCCACAATTTTATAATAATCTTTACCAGAATTCCTGGTAATGTATATTTCATTTACAATTAATATAGGTCTAGAGCAACTTGTGGATATGACAGTGGTAGGTATCGAAGGGGGACATTTTTTGCGACCTAGTTTTTTATTTATTTATTTAAAAATTTGTGCACACATACAGAGGTACAAAAAAATACAGAAAAGAGCAGTATGCCAAAGCCACTTATACTATGCATAGCATTACGGGCTGGCTTAAAATTAACTTAAGATGAACTAAGCAATGATGACATCGGTGATAAAACTTTAATGTAAACAGATTACTATAAAGCACAAGTGAGTATTACAAAGACAGGTCATATGGTTGTATGCATTGTTATACATTCAGTAGAATGGAGTATTCTGTTAGGTAGTGTATTTAAAAATAATAAAGTTAGATTGGGTTTAGGTTTAACATTTATGTGATATAATTGTGAGAAATATTTAAGATATTTCAATTTATAAAGGGTTTAGTTATTTAGTATTTATTTGGTTTTGGGTGAGTAAGTGATCTTTGGAGAAGGGGACTTGAATTTTTTAAAAAAGGTAGTGTTTCTTTTTTATTTACAGGTATGAGTTCCAGATTTTAGGGCCTTTTATGTGCATTGAGTTTTTGCATAGTGTGAGATGGAACGAGGAACATCAAAGAGTGATCTGTGCCCTTTTGTTATGGTCATGTGTTCTGTTGAGGTTGGCAAGGAGATGTTGAGGGGAGGGTTAATATCAGAGTTAAATGTTCTATGTATGTAATAGGTGCAGTAATAAGTATGAATGTTTTGTATGGTGAATAGGTTTTAAAGTGAAAATTGAATATTGGGAGTGTGCTCCATAGTGAGAATTTTTTTACATTCTAACTGCACCCTTTTTTGGTTGGGGAATTAGGGGTTCTGAGATGGTTACTTGTTGTTCCCCCCAAAGCAAAAAATTCCCAAATGGGGAAGATGGGGGGAAATAAGAAGGGGAAAAGGGGCCAGGGGGGCTGACTGGGGAGCATAGCCCAAAAAATCTTCGATAGTTTTGCCACAGCCCCTGAAATTTTTTTAAAATTTGTTGTATTTTTGGGGTTATAAAAATTTTTTGGTCTTTTAAAGGGGGGAATTTTTCCTAAGAAATTTTCCCCTCTTTTTAGCTTTGAGAAAAGGTGATCCGCTTTTTTCATTATGTTAAAAGGGACTTTTTAGCTCTTTTTACCAAATTTAAAGAAGTAGGTTTTGTAAATGTTTATGTGAAATTTTTGTTAGTCCTCATCCGGGTAGATTTTTTTCCTGTAATTCGAAATTTAAACAGAAATTGGCTAGCGTGACTGGGCTCGGGGTTGGGAAAAAGACTATGTATGTAAACTGAAAAAATATGGGGGTTTTGAGTAATTGCAAGCTTTTTGGAAGGTCATTTATTTGGGAGAAAGAGAAGGGGGGAAAAAGGGACACTTCCCTGGGGGACAAACCAACTGAAAATTGGTTGTGCAGAAAAATTTTCCCCTTTTGCATACACATATTGGCTCTGTTGCTGAGAAATACTTGAGGTATTTTGGGGGGAGTGCCCTCTTATACCATAGTGTGAAAATTTTACGTGGGGGGAAAGCCCATGGTTAACTGAAACCCCAAAAGCTTTACTTTAAGTCAATAAAGATCCCCAGTGGGCCTTCTTTTTTCTCTTTTGCAGTGTAAAATTTTGTTCTAGCTTTGTGTAAAAAATAGCATCATAAGGTTTTTTTAAATTTGGCCTGAACCCAAAATTTGGCGGGGTTTGGGAGTATTTTTTTGGGAGATAAGGTAGGGGGAAAATTCTTTTATAAATTTAAAATTTTCGAAATTTTTTTTGAGAGGGGGGTGTAAGTTGGATATTGGCCTATATTTTATTCAACTCTTTTTGGGTTTCTCCCCCTTTGGGGATCGGGGGGCCCCTTGCTTTTTTGGGGGTACGTGGGGAAGGTGGGGGTTAATGGATTTTTTAAAAAGAGTTTTTGAAAATGATTGGTGATGGGAAAACCCTTGGGGAACTTTTTTTTATATAAAGGGTGGAAAGGGTATTTAAATCTCCTGCCTTTTTTTTTGGGGCGTGTTGATAAAAAGGGAGACTTCGTGGGGTTTTTTGTCGGAGCTAGGAACAGGGGTTTTTCGGGAAGTTTCCATTTGGGGGTAGTATTTGGTGGGTATCTGAGCGGGGGAAATTTTTTTGGGAAAAGGTTTTTTGTCCTAAGTGGAAAGAAGTCTTTGAGTCTGTTTGCTTTTTCCTTTTGGGGGGAGTTGGGGTTCATCTGTTTTTGCTAATTTTATTTCGCTATTTCGTGAAAAAACTTTTTTTTTCCCTAAAATTTTTCTGATAGGGTTTTTTTTTTTTTTAAATTTTTTTTTTTTTTTTATATCCCCTTTCGAAATTTGGGATAATCTGTTCTCAAATAAAAATTTTTTTTTGCCCTTCTTTTTCATGGCGGGTTGGGATTGACGAGTAAACGTTTTTATTTGGGTCTCGGGTTAGTGACCCTTTTCTGTCTGTTTTTCATATTGGTTTTTTGTTTTTAAGGATTTGAAATGCGGGTTTTTAACCAGGGACTGTTCATCTTTTAACTGTCATCTTTTTTATTTTTTTTAGGGCAGTGCTTGTTATAGAGGTTTGGGTTTTTTTAAAAAATTAAAAATACATTTCGTCAAAAACTGTATAATTTTTAGCTCAGGGGTGCCATCAATTTTTTGCTACGCTGTTGTGAAGTTTTTAAAAGGCTCCCCCTCATTGTGAAGCCCCTAAAAGGTGACTTTAGTATGTTTTGGGGGTAATTTACCAAAGTTTTTTATGGAAAAGTGGGGTATGGTTTTGGGGATTATCTGTAATTATGCCTGTTTTTTAAAAGGGGATAGGGGTTTTGGGTTTTCCAGTTTTGGTAAAAGTAGGGAAACACTAGCTCTGTAACTCTTTAGGTTTTGTTACGTTGGAAGAAAACTTTACATTACTCATTGTTTTGTGAATTCAGTAACTTTGGGTCCTGGCTTGCGGAGATTTATATTGAAGTCACCGAGAAAAGTAAGGGATCTTTGTTCAGCGTCATCATTTTTCCATACTTCCTGGGTTTTGGGACAAAAATTGGGGCTAATGTTTGACTGTGGAACTCGAAATGTTTACCCAAGTGAAAAGGTTTTTTGTAGGTTTTTGGGATTTAAATTTGGCTATTATAAATTCCCCATGTTCATCCCTTGTGCAAGTATTAGTGAACATTCTAGTTGGTCTAAAAGTAGTATAGGGGCGGGTGCCCCCCCTTGTTGGCCTGGCCAACAGTTTTTTAAAGGCGGGGAAACCCCGGAATGGCATAAAAACTGTACTATCGGGTTTTACCCCTTTTTCCAGTTAGTGTAAGGGAACAAAATTGGCATGTAAGGAATTTATTTAATCCCATGAGGCATCAAAAAGCTTGCTTAAAGATCTGAAAATGTAGTTAAAAAAATTTTATTTTTGTTGTTGGCACGAGAATCCCTTTTGGGATTTTTCTGCAGTGTAGAAATTACAGAACTTTTGAATCATTTAAGTCTTAAATAAAGGTTGTATCAGGATCAATGCTTGTAACCCATAAGTTTTGTATGAACCCTAAATTTTTTAAGAATTAAGAAATAAAACAAAGAAATGTCTTAAGCAAAAAAAATAGAACCTAAAATTATTTAACAAATTAAAATAATGACAAGGTATTTTTTAAATTTAAAATTTGGCAAAGTTGTCCCTTATTCTATTTTAAGCACCTGAGAATAGCACCTTTTTAAATTTTAAAAAATTTGGTGAATGTTAAACTAGGGTAGTTATATAAAGCTAAATAAAGGAAAAATATGAGGGACTAAAAAAATTTAAAAAATTTGGGAAACAAAGTTTTAAAAGGACAATGGTCCCCCTAAAAAATTTAAAAATTTATTTTGGAGTAAGATCTGATTTTTTAATATTAAATAAATTAAGCATTTTTTTGCACAAAAAGTAAAAAAAATGAGGTAGTTGGGACTACTAGCAAAAGTGTTTTTTACTTGCCCAAAAAAAAAAATTGGAATATAAAACTAATTGCTTTCAACAATAAAAAGTGACTAAAAAAAAAATAGTATTGGGGGTATTTCTTAGCTAGTGAAAGAAAAAAAAAATAAAAATAATAAAGTACAATATAATAGAAAAATACACTAAAATGCACCCCACGTATATATTATTAAGGCAAAATATCTAATCTGTTACAAAAAAAGTCAGCTTTTCTAAAAGGGAAAGGGAAGAAATCCTTTCATTTGAAATTTGTTTTAAAATTTTTTGCCTTTTGAAAGTTTTTTTCCCCCCTAGTAATTTTCCCCATCTCGCGTGAAACACTGATGTTTTTGTTTTCCTGTTTAAGTTTTCTAGCCTGAAAAAGAAGGTTTTTTACGTTTTTTTTTTTAACACTCCCTTTATGGAAAACTCCATTTTTCATTGTAAAATTTCGATTTAATTAAATCATTTTTTTTTGTCGTAAAAAATGAAGTCGGGGTCTTTAAAATGTGTTTACTTCCCCGGGTTTTCCCCAGCAAACGGGTTTTTTTTGATTTCCCTTGTTTTTCAAAAAATGACTTTTAAAGTGGTTTTGTAAATTTTCCGATAGCAGTTTCTTTGCCGAGGGTTGTTTTATTCACAGGAAAAGTGTGGACTTTTATTAAAAAACCCGCACAACAACTTTTTCTTGTTCAGTTTTTTTCGTCTTTTGGGAAAACAAGGTATTCATTTAGTCGAGGGGGGGTGCAATTTTTGATTCCAGTCCTTTTTTTGCTTCTTCAAACCCTTTTCATAATTTTTTTGTTTTTTTATTTGCTCAGTGTGACTGGGGTATAAACTTTTCTTTTAAAAGTATTTTCTGTGTCAAAACTTCCCGATTTAAAACTTCCCCTTCAAGGTTTTTTGGGTCTTATTCCGAGGTTTTGGGTTAAAACTTGGGGTTCCGTCGCTCGAGTTTGCTTTTATATCTTTTATTTTATTTTCTAGAGCCCAAAGATGGGAAATCCCCTTGGGTAAATTGTCAGGGAAAAACCCAAAACCCGAGTTATCATGGGGAATCCTTTGAAGGGATGGATTGGAGGGGGAGTCCCCCATGTTTGTTGTTGCTGTTGTTGTTGTTCCCTGGGGGCGGGGGAGAGAGGGGTTGATGATACACTGGGTCCTGCTGGTAGACAAGTTGAAATTCTAGGGCCCTTTCTGTTTTTTCTTTAAATTTCGGTTTTGATTTTTTCTGCGATATCCTTTTTTTAGTATCCCCTAAGAGATACTGTGTAGCAATGGGGGAGAAGGCTTGTTTTCCCCGGGGCTTGGGTTTAAAGTGATTTTTCGGCAGCGGAAAGGGAGTGGTTTGGGGTTTGCAGGGGTGTCCTTCCCCTTTGAACTTCTAATTTTGGGCAAGATTTTTTGGGTTTCATTCTTAGTATTCTTGGGGCATGTTGTGGGCTACGTGGGTTTATGTAGTTTTAAAATTTTACTTTAGGGGGATCACAATTTTTTTGAGCGATTTTTTTTTGAGAAAGAAAAGCGGCAGGATACCTTGCGCCGCTGTTCCCTTTTCTATGTAACTTTTAAAAAATAAAAATTATCTTTGTTTCCATTTACTTGTATTTAGTAATGAGAAACCCTCCCCGGTAAATTTAAATTTTCCCCACTATTTGGGAAAACTACACAAAGTCTTTGCCTCTAAGAAAGGAAAGGAAAAGGGTTTTTTCCACTCCTCCACAAAAATCAAATTTCCTCCAGTGCCCTTTTCCCAAAATCCTTCCCCCAATCGAATTTTTTTTTAACTTTAAACCACTGGGTGCGAGTCCTGTCTTGGCTGGGAAATTTTTAGCCGCTTTTTTTTTAACTTTTTTTTTTATTCCTTTTTTCCAAAAATACTGACAAAAAAAATTTTTTCCCTTTTAATTTTTCGGAGGGAGGCGGGGTTTTTGGACGGGCCCCTTCCTTAGAAACTTCTTTTTTGTCAAAGGGGTTACTTTTAGACGGTCATTTTGGGCACGGGTTGTAGGAAAAAATTTTCATTTAGGATAAATTTTGTTGCATGTTTTTTAAAAAAAAGGGGCGGAAAGGCCCGTGCCCATTGAGAATTTGTTTTTCTTTTTTTCATTTTTTTATTTGTAAGGTCCCCAGGAAAAATTTTTCCAAAAAAACCAATTTGTTAGAGACAGGTTTTTTATTCCCAAATTAAACCCCCAGGGAACCTTAAAGGGAACCAAAAGGAGGTCTTGGGAAAATTTAAGTTTTTAACCCTTTTTATTTTTCCCAAAACAAAATTTTTTTTACAGAAGAGGGGGTTTTGGGGGATCTCCCCAAAGGGAAGATTTGAAACAAGGAATAAAAATTGAAATTAAAGGGGTGTGAAGAAGGGAAAGGGAAAAAGGGACTAAAAAAGGAAAAAAAAAATCTGCTGGGGAAAAATGGGGGGCGGGGCCACAGGTGTTTTAGGTTTCGCTTCAAAAGGAAAGGTTCGGGGACAAGGTGAAAAAAGGTTTGAAAGGTGATAGAGCAAAGGATAAGTTGGGGGGAACCAAAGGGTTGGGAATAGTTTGTCAAGGGTTCCAAAAGGGAACAAAACCCCATAACAGGGGAAGGGGGTTAAGAATCTAAAGGAAGGTACCACAGGGGGGGTTCCCCACCTTCGGGAAGTTAGAAAGGGGGCAGCTTCACAGGAAAAAAAAATTCCGGGGGGGAAATTAGGTTCAGTTTCACAGTGATAGGTTCAGCTTCAAAAAGGGAAGGTTTTTCACCACGGTTAGGTTCAGCTCAAAGGGTAGGTTCACTTCAAAAGGAAAAGGTTCAGCCACGGGTGAAGTTCACTTCAAAGGTAAAGGGTTCAGCTCACAGGTGATGGGTTTTAGCTCAAGGTATGGGTTCAGCTTCCAGGGGATAGGTTCAGTTCACAGGATTTCATTCACGGGGAAAGGGGTTCAGCTTCACGGGTGATGGTTAAAACTTCACAGTGATGGGTTCACTTTCACAGGTATGGGTTCACTCACAGGTGACAGGTTAAGCTTCACGGTGTGGTTCAGCTTACAGGTAGTTCGCTTCCAGTATAGTTAGCTTCACGGTGATAGGTTCAATTCACAGGTATAGGTTCAGCTTCACAGGTGAAGTTTCATTTCACGTGATTTTCAGTTTCCGGGTGATAGTTGTTTCCAGGTATAGGTTTCAACTTCCAGGTGATAGGTTCGCTTCACAGGTGAAGGTTCGCTTAAAGGGTGATGGGTTCAGCTTCACAGGTGATGGGTTCAGTTTCACGGGTAAATTTTAAATTTCACAGGTATAGGGTTCACAAAACAGGGGAAAATTCCCTTTCACAGTGATAGTTATTTCAAGTGATGGGTTCCTTCACAGGATAGGTTCAGCTTCAGGTAAAGGTTCAGTTACATGATATTTTCGCTTCAAAAGGTGAAAATTTCCTCAAGGATTAGGTTCAACTTCACAGTGATAGGTCAGCATCACGGGAAAAGGGGGGGGGGGGGGGGGGGGGGGGGGTTTTGGGGGGGTTTGGGGAAAGGGGGGGGGGGGGGGGGGGGGGGGGGGGGGGGGGGGGGGGGGGGGGGGGGGGGGGGGGGGGGAAAATTTAATTTGGGGTGAAGGTTCAACTTCACAGTAAAGGGTTCGTTTCACGGGTGATAGATCAACTTCACAGGGGGAAGGTTCAACTTCACAGGTGATAGGTTCAACTTCACAGGGAAGGGTTCAACTTCACAGGTGTGGGTTCAGTTTCACAGGTGATGGGTTTTCAGCTTCACAGGTGATGGGTTTTCAGTTTCCAGGTGATAGTTTCATTTTCAAATGATAGTTAAATTTCACATGTAAGGGTTTCAGCTTCACGGGTATAGGTTAAAAATTTAAAACAGGTATGGGTTTCAGTTTCACAGGTGATAGATTCAACTTCAAAGGTGAAGGTTTAAACTTCACAGGGAAGTTCAACTTCACAGGGAAGATCAGCTTAACATGATGGGTTTTCAGCTTCACAGGTGATAGTTTTCAACTTCACAGGTGATGGGTTCATTTTTCACAGGTATAGATTCAGCTTCACAGGGATAGGTTAAACTTCACAGGTGATAGGTTAAACTTCAAAAGGGATAGGTCTTTTTACAGTGATAGTTCACTTCACGGGTAAAGGGTTCAGTTCATATTTGAAGTTCAGATTCACAGGTGATGGGTTCAGCTTGACGGGTGATGGGTTTTCAACTTCACGGGTGATAGGTTCAGCTCACGGGTGTAGATTCAGCTTCACAGGTATGGTTCAGTTTCAATGTGACAGCTTCACTTACATGTGAAAAGGTTCAGCTTGACGGGTGATGGGTTCAGTTTTCACGGGTGATGGGTTTCGCTTAAAGGTGATAGGTTGAGTTTCACAGGTGACAGTTCAGCTTCACAGGTACAGGTTCAGCTTCACAGTGACAGGTTCACTTAACAGGTGGAGATTCGCTTCACAGGTGATAGATTAGTTTCACGGGTGATGGGTTTCAACTTCACGGGTGTTTGGTTATTCACGGGTGACGGGTTCAACTCCACGGGTGATGGGTTTCAATTTCACGGGGTACAGGTTCAACTTCACGGGTGAAGGTTGGTTTCCACAGTGGTGGGTTTCAGCTTCACGGGTGATAGGTTCAACTTCACAGGTGATGGGTCACTTCACAGGTGATGGGTTCAACCTCACGGTGATGGGTCACTTCACAGGTGATAGGTTCAGCTTCAAGGTGTAGATTCACTTCACGGGTGATAGTTCAGTTCACAGTAAATAGTCCTTAAAGGGTGTTTGGGGTTCTTTCACAGGTGATAGTTTCAGCTTTACATGGGGTTCAACTTCACGGTATGGGTTTCAACTTCACGGGTATAGTTCAGCTTCACAGGTATAGGTTCAGTTTCACGGGTGATGTTCAGCTTCACAGGTGATAGGTTCAATTTCACACGTGACAGGTCATTCCCACAGTGAAGATTCAGCTTCACGGGTGATGGGTTTCAATTTCACGGGTATGGGTTAAATTTCACAGGTATGGTCTGCTTCACGGGGATAGGTTCAACTTCAAGGTAAAGGGTTCAATTCACAGGGAAAGGTTCACTTCACGGGTGATAGGTTCAGCTTCACAGTGATGGGTTCAACTTCACAGGTGTATCCAGCTTCATAGTGATAGGTTCAGCTTGACATGTGACAGGTTCAGTTTGACAGGTGATGGGTTTTCAGCTTCACGGTGATGGGGTTAACTTCACAGGTGATAGGTTCGCTTCACAGTGATAGGTTCAACTCCAGGTATGGTTCATTTCAAGGTGAATTTTCAGTTTCACAGTGATGGGTTCAACTTCACGGGTGATAGGTTCAGCTTCACAGGTAAAGGGTTTCAGCTTAAACGGGGTGTAGGTTCAACTTCACAGGTGATAGGTTAGCTTCCGGGTGATAGGTTCAGCATCACGGGTGATGGGTTTCAGCATCACAGGTGATAGGCCCAAGAAATGCAGGTTTTGGGCCGCAGCTGAGAAACTAGAGGCAAAAAAGTTGAAAAGACAGGTAAAAGAGGAAGGAGGTTGGGTTTCAAAAGGAAAAAACCAAAAAAAAATTAAAGACTGGGGGACCACATTGACCGCACCAGAAAAGCGGGTAGGGGCAGGAGGACAGCTATTATGCAGTGTTCTATAGAAAAAATATAAAATTATGCTCCATAGCTGGGATTGAACGAAACCAAAAAGGTTTCTATTATTCCTGGTCATTAGTGTGGGCCCGAAAAGGATAGATGAGGTGTGTGCAGTAGGGTTTCCCACACAAGGGAAACAAAAGACAGTGTGAATGTGGGTTGGGTGGTTTTTTAGTGTATACCATAGGGGGTTTTTGCCGCTGGTAACATCTACCCGGCAAAGGAAGGGGGAGGGAGGGGTCATGGAGCCTCCCTGTTTATAAATGTATATAAAAAATTTTTTCACTAGTAGCAGTGTGCTAGTGACTAAAGGAACTTAAGTGTGGTGTTTTTTTTAGCAGATTTTAAGTTTATATAAGTTACTAATTATTATTTATATATATTTTTGTATAGGTGATTTTTGTATCCTTCCTAACATAATTAATTATTTCACTCTGCTTTATAAATTTTATTTGACATCTGGCCCTAAGTTACTGTTTTTTTTTTTTTTTTAGTGAATTAAGCAGCCTTTTGTAGCCAGAACATTTTATTTAAAGAGGGCAATTTTCTGTGTATTTATAAGACCAAAACTTTTCCCTACTTACCGAATATAAGACTGTAAGTTGGGGTCTGGGTGCCACCTAGGCAACATCACTTCGCCACTTGCAGAAGTGTTGCCCATATCCTTTTTCTCTTTTTATTTTTTAATTTTTTTATAATTTTTTTTGTTCTGATAATTACAATTTTAATAGCTCGGATTTCATAGCCAATCTTTGTTCTGACCCAATATTAAAACTCTGAAATAGTTTTCAAGTAGATGGAACCTCATTGCGAGTTTAATTTTCCCTTTTTAGACCTTTCTACAACTGATTTTCTCATTTTCAGAGTCAATTTTCCTCATTTAAATTAACTAAAAAGCAATTAAAAACCCTTCCAGTTTAATTCTTTCTTTAATAATTTCGCTAAAATCAAATCTACGGCCTATTAACTATCCACTTTATCAATTGACATAATAAAGAAAATAAAAACTACAAAACTGATATACACTCTAAAATTAATAAAATTGTCATTTATTGGGGGTATGAGCGGTGTTTGGGTGGCGAGTTGTCTGAGAGCGGGAAAAAAACTTCATAAAAATTTCGCAATACCTAATGGCTTATTTTATCTATCACAGTTTTATCTAATAGACTAACAAAAAAATAAATAACATAAAAAAGAAAATTACCCCAAAATATAAAAACACATGTGGGGGATGCCGGGTGTCGGCGGGATGAGAGTTTTTTCAGGAAAGCGGGCAAAATACTTCAGAAAATTTCCAAATCCCCTATACTTTTTTATAATCCTCATTCATCTAAAAATTACTAAAAAACAATAAAAAAACATAGAAACAGATATAATCAGAATGAAAAAATATGCTTATGTAAAAGATGGGGGGGCGCCACAACCGCTCCCTCTTTTTTGTGGGAAACACGCCTCTAGGACGGGCCTTTTTGAAGCCTCTATTAAATTTTTATGTATACAGGTCCCCATCACAAAACGGCATCATTGGGACCCGTATGTCCGGAAAACTGAGTTTTTCCGAATTACAGAGTGGTTAATTAAAAATTTAATAAAAATTTAAACCCAAATTTACTTATAAGTTCTTTGAACATGCAAAAATCAACATTTTCCCCTACTTTAGCCAATTTTTAAAGGGACTTTAAGTCATAAAGCAAAACAAAATCATGTCATTTTTGTAATATAAATTCCATTAAATCAAAAGAGTCCAAAAAAAGAATACAACTATAAAAACCCAAAAAAATATACTGCAAAGAGGCGCTAATGGCTGAGAAGTGAACTCCCTTATTTTCGTTGCATTTTTATTTTTTTTGTATGTTAAAAAACATCTTTCCATCTATATTGTGCAAGTTTTTAATGAGATAGCAAAACAAAAAAACCGAGAAAAAAAATTTTCCAAAAATCAATTGCAAACCCCAAACAGTACTGGAAAAAAGTACTTTTTTCTGACTTTTCGGGTTATCCCAGGTTTTCTATACATACACTGTATGTATGATAATCATGAACAACAAACCGCTATGAGATAATCTAGTAACTGGATTTGGTAACCTGAATAAACTTATTTATTCTAGTCTGTCCCAAATGGGACAAAAACCCCCATTTTACTTATTTCTATACCCAATAAAGGGTCAGAAAATTTGCAATTTGGCTGATTTTTACACAAATTTCAACAGAGCCAATTTCAAAATAGGGTCCAGAAAAAACAAGCAGACATTCCTGCACTAAAAATAACATTTTCCCTGTTTATTAGTCAGGCTACAGGGCCCCCCTGTATCACTCTTGCTTACCATTTTGGGAATTTTTATCACAGAAAATAGAAGATTTACTGTTATGCAGACTGCTGCATTATTGTAATAATTGTATAAATTACGTCAATCCATTCTTGACTCCGTACTGGAATTTAGACTGGCAGGCGGACAGGTATTGGACGGTGACGTCATTTGTTTACTCTTGAGCTTCACTAAAGAATAGAACATTTTCGCTACTGTGAGCGCAATTTCAAGGTACTTTTCATCATGAAAGCAATCAAAATCATATCTATTTCTGTAATATGTCTTTCATTCTATCAAATGAGACCGAAAAAATGAGAATATAACCATAACAACCATACAAAAATATACCGCTAAGCGGCCGCTAATGGCTGAGAAGTGAACTCCAATATTTATGGTCTGATTTCTTTCATTTTTGGTGTACGTGAAGAAGTATCTTTCCATCATACATTGCCCAAGTTTGAATAACCCAACAAACAACTGAGAAAATAACATAATAATAATAATAATAATAACAATAATAATAATAATAATATAATAATAATAATAATAATAATAATAATAATAATAATAATAATAATAATAATAATAATAATAATAATATCTTTATTTACTACACGTACATGTACAAGGTATACAGGCCTAGCTGACATCAATAAGTACAGTGGACCCCCGCATACCGATTTTAATCCGTGCAAGAGGGGTCATTGTTATGCGAAATAATCGGTATGCGAATGAATTTTCCCCATAAGAAATAATGGAAATCAAATTAATCCGTGCAAGACACCCAAAAGTATGAAAAAAAAAAAATTTTTACCACATGAAATGTTAATTTTAATACACACAAACTGAAAAAGGCATGCACACTTACATGACACTTACTTTTATTGAAGATCTGGTGATGATTGATGGGATGGGAGGAGGGGAGAGAGAGTGTTAGTGTTTAGAAGGAGAATCCCCTTCCATTAAGACTTGAGGTGTCAAGTCCTTTTCTGGGGTTACTTCCCTTCTTCTTTTAATGCCACTAGGACCAGCTTCAGAATCACTGGACTTCTTTCGCACAACATATCTGTCCATAGTGGCCTGTACCTCTCGTTCCTTTATGACTTCCCTAAAGTGTTTCACAACATTGTCAGTGTAATAATCACCAGCACGGCTTGCAATAGCTGTGTGAGGGTGATACTCATCCATAAAGATTTGCACTTTCAGCCACATTGCACAGATTTCCTTAATCTTTGTAGTAGGCAACTTCTTCAATTTCTCTCTCCCCTCCTCTGAACCAGTTTTCTCAGGTCTGGCCTCTTGCTCTTGAAGTTGATCTATCAGCTCATCAGTGGTTAGTTCTTCATTGTCCTCCTCCACCAACTCTTCCACATCCTCCCCACTAACCTCCAACCCCAAGGACTTTCCCAATGCCACAATGGATTCCTCAACTGGCATAATCCTCTCAGGGTTAGCCTCAAACCCTTCAAAATCCCTTTTGTCTACACATTCTGGCCACAGTTTCTTCCAAGCAGAGTTCAAGGTCTTCTTAGTCACTCCCTCCCAAGCCTTACCTATAAGGTTTACACAATTGAGGATATTAAAGTGCTCTCTCCAAAACTCTCTTAGAGTCAATTGAGTTTCTGAGGTCACTACAAAGCACCTTTCAAACAGAGCTTTTGTGTACAGTTTCTTGAAGTTTGCAATAACCTGCTGGTCCATGGGCTGCAGGAGAGGAGTGGTATTAGGAGGCAAAAACTTCACCTTAATGAATTTCATGTCCCCATAAAGTCGCTCTGCCACGTCTGTAGGATGACCAGGGGCATTGTCTAACACCAGGAGGCACTTAAGTTCTAATTTCTTTTCAGTTAGGTAATCTTTCACATTGGGGGCAAATGCATGGTGTAACAGTCATAGAAAAAGTCCCTAGTGACCCATGCCTTACTGTTTGCCCTCCACAGCACACACAAATTCTCCTTGAGGACATTCTTTTGCCTGAACGGTCTGGGAGTTTCAGAGTGATACACTAATAAAGGCTTAACTTTGCAATCACCAGTAGCATTGGAACACATCAACAAAGTAAGCCTGTCTTTCATAGGCTTATGTCCTGGGAATGCCTTTTCCTCCTGAGTAATGTAGGTCCTGCTTGGCATTTTCTTCCAAAACAGGCCTGTTTCATCACAATTAAACACTTGTTCAGGTTTCAGTCCTTCAGTCTCTATGTACTTCTTGAATTCCTGCACATATTTTTCAGCCGCTTTGTGGTCCGAACTGGCAGCCTCACCATGCCTTATCACACTATGTATGCCACTACGCTTCTTAAATCTCTCAAACCAACCTTTGCTGGCCTTAAATTCACTCACATCAGCACTAGTTGCAGGCAATTTTTTAATTAAATCCTCATGCAACTTCCTAGCCTTTTCGCTTATGATCGCTTGAGAGACACTATCTCCTGCTAGCTGTTTTTCATTTATCCACACCAATAAGAGTCTCTCAACATCTTCCATCACTTGCGATCTTTGTTTCGAAAACACAGTTAAACCTTTGGCAAGAACAGCTTCCTTGATTGCCTTTCTGGTGCCCACAGTAGTAGCGATGGTTGATTGGGGTTTCTTGTACAACCTGACCAGGTCGGCAATACGCACTCCACTTTCATATTTATCAATGATCTCTTTCTTCATTTCTATTGGAATTCTCACCCTTATTGGTGTAGGGTTGGCACTAGAAGCTTTCTTGGGGCCCATGGTCACTTATTTTCCAGAAACAGCACCGAAAACACTGTAATAATACGAAATATTCGATTGTATGCTTGGATGTTACCGCGGAGGCTGGCTGGTAAACAATGGCACGGGCGGCACATGCGAGGCTGGCTGAGGGCGCACATTGGACGCGTCTCGGACGAAAATCGGTGAGCGGGTTTTTAAGCGGTATGCGAGGCAAAATTTTTGCGATTAAAGCAAGCGGTATGCGGATTAATCGTTATGTGGTGCCATCGGTATGCGGGGGTCCACTGTACAGTGGTCCCTCGCTTTTCGTAGTTCTCGGCAATCGTAAATTTCGACAATCATAGGGGTATTTTCGTATAAACATGGACTCACTTTTCATAGGTTGACTCGCGAATAGTAGTTCGTCTGGGACGCATAAGCACGGTGCGAGCTGGGGCGGCGTCCCTACCCAGCCAGTCTGGCATTGTTTACCAGTGAGTGAAGGTCCCCTCAAGTGCTCCTACGAAATATTTCATAATATTCCAATCATTTTAGTGCTTGCAATTACTAAATAAGCTACCATGTCTCAAAAGAAAGCTTCTAGTGCCAAGCCTGTGGTAAAGAAGGTGAGAAATATGTACAGTGACAAAGTCTTGGACCATTTTCAGGAAGTGTTAAAGAGACGGCAGAAACAGAGCTCTCTCCACAGTTAATAGAGTGACTCTCAAGGTGGTCCTAGTGGCATTAAGAAACAGAGAAGAGAAGCAACCCCAGAGAAGCAATTGGTACCTGAGGTGTTGTTGGAAGGGGATTCCCCTTCCAAACTGAAAACAATCCAATCTCTCTCCTCCTCCAGTCTCCCATACACTAAGAAGAATCTCCAATAAAGGTAAGTGTTATGCTGTTAATGTTTCATTCATCATTTCCCATTGTATTGTTTATGTACTATATGTATATTTCATGTAAAAAAATTTTTTGTTTTAATACTTCTGGGTGTCAGGAACGGATTAATTGTATTTACATTATTTCTGATGGGGAAAATTGATTCGCAAATCGTAAATTTTGTTTATAGTAATGGCTCCAGGAATGGATTAATTACGAAAAACGAGGGACCACTGTATGTTTATTCAGGTATACACAAATACAGTTACACAGAATTATCATACATAGCAGCATATGTTTAGAGAACCTAGGATAACCCAAAAAAGTCAGACAGTGACTTATTTCCACTGGGGTCCTTTTACCTTATTATTATAATATAAATGTTATAATATTTTCTTATTATTCTATAATGAAGATAACATCTTATTGTCATACTAAAACGACTATCTACTACACGAGGGTCATTAAGACTATCTACAATACGAGTGACATACTACTGTATAGAAAGGCACTTGTTATGCTGAGTATTTCAAGAAAATTAGGTCAGTGTCCCAGGATAACACCAACACTAGTCGGCTAACACCCAGGTACCCATTTATTGATGGGTAAACATAGACAACAGGTGTAAAGAAACACGCCTAATGTTTCTACCCTTGCTGGGAATCGAATATTTACCAAAAATCATATACAGTGGAACCTCAAAAGTCAAACTTATCACATATCGAACGTTTCGAAAATAAGACCATTTTTTTGGACAAACTGTGTCCCTATTATCGAACGCGCCCCTATTTTCGGACTGCCGGGTACGGGACTTGTCTGCTGGCCCACTCTGTCTGTGTCCCCGTGCAGGCGCCGTGAGCAGTCTAGCTTTGTTTATGCTTGAGTGAACACTAACCTGCCATCTCATTCACACATTTTACGATTATTTAATTGTGTTTAGTGCTCGTGGGGCTGTGAAATAAGCTGCCATAGGCCCAAAGAAACTTGCTAGAGGTACCTCTGTGGTAAAGAAAGTGAGAAACACCATAGATGTGAAAAAGGAAATAATACAGAAGTATGAGATTGGAGTGAGACTTGTTGAGCTTGCCAGGATGTACAGAGGACTGTGGACAGTTATTTAGTGAGAAACAGATGACTGAGGACAGTTATTTTGTGAGACAGAAACAGACTACTGAGGAGTTATTTTGTGAGACAAACAGACGATTGTGGACAGTTATTTTGTGAGACAGAAACAGATGACTGTGGAGTTATGACGTGTTGATCTTTTCTGAGAAGAATGAAACGGTGGTGAAATATCATCATCAGGTAACTGTCATTGGCGTTCAGGAGTGGGACCGGAGTTGGTCCGACATAGAACGGGCTGGCGATTCGAAAATTGCCGCACCGTAGAGGGAGAGGCCGGAAGCATAGTCAAAGGAGAGCAGTCAGACAAATTGAAGGAGTCAATTGAAACCACGGTACCTGAAGCGGGTGAGGAAATAGCACCAGCAAGAGGTACAGGGGCAGTAGGAGTGTTTGAAGAGTGGTCAAAAAACGAGGCATGGTCAGAATGGGGTGTGGTATCAAGAAGGGGGCCGGGGGTAGTAGGTTCACAGAGTGGGTTCTCCATGATTATGTTACTCCTTTTCTTTTTGTTTTTAAGAAAAAAAAGAAAGAAGAAAAAAAAGAAAAATAAACAAAAGAATAAAAAAAGGGGGAGCGAGGAGGAACAGTTCCTAGAAGGACTGAAAGGGCCAGAAATCTCCCTCTGTGCCCAAGAGAACCTCAGAACCACAAGTAGTGCACGTGCAGCATGGAACCTGTGCCATACCCTACCCTTCATGCCAGTAAACCAGCAATCCGGGATAGCAACCTAACATCTGCCGAGCTACCTCAGTGGACAAGAGAGAGGGTGGCAGGATATCCGCCACAAAGCACACCTCCTTCGGCCACCACCCCCGGAATCTGAAAGGTGGCTCCCAGAGATATACCTTTCGCCCAAAAGATACCCAAAGCCACCCACCGGGATACCGGAGAGGGATCGGGACATCCCCAGGCGATCCAGATTCCACGGCAAACTACGCCAACTCCAAGAACCTCAACAGAATGGGATGGACCCCGGTACCCTTTCCCCTTCCTAGGAACCAGCATGCCTGTGGGAAGAATCCTACAGGCCAAAAAGAGGAAGGGAATAAGGGAGGAATTGGGAGGAGGAGGAGGAGGAGGAGGAGGAGGAAAGGGAAAAGGGAGGGTAGGGAGGAGGGGATAAGGAAGGGATGATTAGGGGGTAATTAGGTTCGGTCTGAGGAAGGAGACCAACAGGTCTAATTCCTCAGACCAAGAGCCTCTTCACCACACTATGGAGCCCCCTTTGAAGAGGTCAACTGCATCAAGCCAGTGTTTGATGCAGTTTTCTTATTTTTTGGAGAATTTTGTATTTCGCCAGACCTAGGGTTCATTTCCCATTTTCCTTTAACTGCAACCACATGGGTTCAAGTTAGCTCAGTGAGACCTTTGGTCTGGGGAGGGGATATTATGCAGTACTGTATTAAAAATTTTATATAAAAATAATGCCTTATAGCTCCAGTATTATTCTGAATCCAGACACATTTTATTCCAGTAAGTCAGGCAGAGTGGTCAGAAGAGAAGGAGATGAGGCATGTTTAGGCAGTAGGTTAAGCACAGCAGAGGAAGCAAGATGTAGCTGTATGAGTATTTGGTGTTGGGTAGCTTTTTTTTAGTGTATACCATAGGTGTTTGTATTTCAGTGCTTGCAAGGTTTTTCTGTAAGGCCCTAGTCTGCAGAGGCCTGTTTATGTGAGAGTACTGTATGGTGTTTGTGCCTGCTGGTTACTACCAGGCATAAGTTAAGAGGGGGGTGTGTATGTCATGGAGCCTCCCTGTTGATATTTTAACTCACTAGTAGCTGTGTGGTAGTTAGCTAATGTGAATTGGAGTGTGGTAATTTTTTTGTAGTAGTTTATGAGTTGTATACAATAACTTAATACAGTGGAACTCCAATTTTTGGCTGTAATCCATTCCAGAAGGTCGGCCTAAATCCAGAAACGCCGAAAACCACAGCAATATTTCTCATAAGAAATAATGTAAATACAATTAATCAGTTCCAGACACCCAAAAATATTCTCAAAAAAAAAAAATACATTTTTTAAAGATTAACTATAATTTTACATTGACAAAACAATGATAAATATAAACATTACATAGAATTATTGAAGACTCTTGTTGGCATATGGAAGACAGGGAGAAGGAGAGAGGGAGACCTGATTATTGGTTGGAAGGGGAATCCCCCTCCATAAGGACCCTCTCTGGGGTTACTTCCCTTCTTTTCTTTTAATGCCACTAGTACAAACTTGAGAGCCACTGGACCCTTGTCACAAAAAAATAACTGTCCAGAGTGCTCTGTTTCTGGAGTCTCTTTAAAATTCGCCTGAAGTGGGACAAGGTTTTGTCACTGAACATGTTGCAGATATGGCTTGTTTCAGCTTGGTGGTCAGGGTGATATTTCTCAACAAAACTTTGCACCTCCCTCCACTTTGCACAAATGTTCTTAATCACTGAAGAAGGTACATCCAGGCACATCCTTCCCTCTCTCTTCCTCCTCCTCTGAAAGAATTTCCTCAGCAGTGGTCTGTTGATGTTCCAGTTGAAGGTGTTGCAGCTCTTCAGTGGTTAGCTCTTCCCTGTGGTCATCCACCAACTCTTTTACATCCTGGCCACTCACCTCCAGCCCCATGGACTTCCCCAATGCCACGACAGATTCCACAACAGGCAGAGGGTCGGCAGTGTCAGCCTCAAACCCTTCAAAATCCTTGTCAAGGATACATTCTGGCCACAATTTTCCCCAAGCACAGATCAAAGTCCTGGAAGTCACTCCCTGCCAAGTCTTCCCTATAAGGCTTATGCAATGGAGGATACTGAAGTGATTCCTCCAGAACTCTCTTATGATCAATTCAGTGTCAGAATTCACTTCAAAGCACCTTTGAAACATTGCTTTGGTGTAGAGTTTTTTGAAGTTAGAAATGACCTGCTGGTCCATGGGCTAGGTGAGAGGAGTGGTTTTAGGAGGCAAGAACTTCACTGCTATAAGACTTAATGCCACTGATAATAGGTCTACCAAGTTTGGAGGATGAGCAGGAGCGTTGTCCAGTACCAGGAGGCACTTGAGTGGCAATTAATTTTCCTGGAGGTATTTTTTTTTTACACTGGTGCCAAACACGTCATGGACCAAGTCAATGAAAATTTGTCTTGTGACCCATGCCTCATTATTAGCTCTTCACAACACACACAATTTACTTTTAATATTGTTTTTCTTGAACACTCTGGGATTTTCAGAGTGGTACACCAGTAAAGGCTTCACTTTGAAATCACCACTAGCATTACTATAAAACAAAGGAGTTAGCCTGTCTTTCATAGCCTTGTGTCCTGGTAGTGCCTTTTCCTCCTGCATGATGTAGGTCATTTTTGGCATTTTCTTCCAAAAGAGGCCTGTTTCATCACAAAAGAACACTTGTTGGGGGAGGAATCCTTCATCCTCTACTAACCCCCATGAATTCATGCATGAATTTTTCAGCTGCATATTTATCAGAACTTGCAGTGTCACCATGCCTAAAAACACTGAGTATGCCACTATGCTTCTTGAATCTGTCAAACCAGCCTCTGCTGGCCTTAAATTCCAGCATTTTCTTTACAAGATCCACATGCAACTGCCTTGTCTTTTCACAAATGATCGACTCGATAACACTATCTCCCGCTAACTATTTTTCGTTGATCCACACCAACAATAACCTCAAATCTTCAATTATTGGTGATCTTTGATTCGTTAGCATATTTACCCCTTTTGCAACATTAGCTTCCTTGATTTCTACTTAGCAAGAATGGAAGTGGTTGTTGATTTGCTTTTCCCATACATCCTGACAAGCTCAAGCACACACACACACCACTTTCATGCTTTTCTGCAATTTCTTTCTTGAATTCTATCATTTTTCACACTTCCTTTACCAAAGGGGTGGCACTAGGAACTTTCTTTGGGCTCATGGTGGCTTATTTCACAGTCACAATCAATCAACAACCACAAAAGACAATGAATTTATAACGAAATGTTTGGATGAATACATAAAGCATTGCTCACTCACTGACAGACACAGCCAGACTGACTCAAAGATGTGTGTGAGAGGTGGGCAGATGCGTCCAATAGGGCCAATTTCTGACATACTGGCCAAAATCCAGGGCAAAAATTTCGGCCAAAAAGTGGCCAATTTCTGATTTGGCAGACACTAGCGGCAGACAAAAACCAGAGTTCCACTGTATATACACCTACCATCCGACTTACGACCTGCTCGACACACGTCCACTCGACTTAAGACCGTGCATCTGGCAGCTGGGCTGGGCCGGCTGATGCACACCACTGTACAATATTTGACAATACTTGCAGCGGCAATGCGTCATGCAGGCAGCATCAGTTTGAGTAACCCTGTCCTATCAGCAGCATCATACTGTATTAACTGTACTAACTGGACAGTAAATTTCACCATGGCCCCTAAGATGAAGTCTGAATCTTGCACTGGAGATTGTGGCAAGAAAGGCTCTTACTCTCGAACTCTCTATTTGTTTTCACTATTGCACATAAACCTGTCTGTATCTGTCTGCCTGTATATCTATGTATCTCTGTGTGTCTGTTTATCTGTCTGTCTACCTGTGTGTCTGTCTTTATGTCTACCTGTGTGTATGTCTTTGTCTACCTGTGTGTGTATTTCTGTCTACCTGTGTGTCTGTCTACCTGTGTCTGTCTGTCTGTCTTTCAGTCTGTCTGTCTCAGAGCCACTCATTAAGAGTGTAATTGGTCTTGATGATGTCATATTAATAATGATAATAACACAATAATAATCACTGAGGTACATTAAATATGTATAAAACGCTGATATAGACATTTTGCTTAATCCATCTATGATTTCTTTTTCAAAATTATATAATAAACATGCTACATAACATATAAACATATAAATTAACAAATTTGAGATGTTTTTCTGGTCGGCTTGACAGAGTGAACAGGAACCATTCATGTCCGGGCTAACAACAACAACAACATTTGTTTACATAACTCGCCAACCTTCTACACTCTCATTCATTTATTTGTTAAATCTTGTTTACTCACCTCTCACGCTACATTAAGACTACAGATATTTTAAGGTAAGTAATGAGTGGACACGATTATTATATTATAGTTTAACAATAATATTATTATTAATATTAGTACATATGTATTATTGTAATAATAATAATAATTATTATTATTAATATTATTAATTTAGGGCACTGGAGCACAGATCTACTGAATAGCACTTTGTCTGGATTATTTGGGTTATCCTAGGTAATTTATACTATGTATGATAACTTCACTTACATGTACCTGTGTGAGAGAGAGAGAGAGAGAGAGAGAGAGAGCCACATTCAGTCAGCCAATCACCCACCCGGCCACCCGCCCACCCACCCACCCGGCCAGCCAGCCAGCTAAGTATTACACATGTTCCAGAGTTGTTTCTCTTTACTTAGGGTATAGGTTACACAACATTCTGGCAGGATGACACTACCAGTGGTATTCTCCCATTCCACTGTCTCGACAATACATAAAGATAATAGTAACATATGATATTGTATGCGATGTAAAATTTACAATACAGTTCACTACCATGTATACCTGGAGTTACCTGGAGAGAGTTCCGGGGGTCAACGCCCCCGCGGCCCAGTCTGTGACCAGGCCTCCTGGTGGATCAGAGCCTGATCAACCAGGCTGTTGCTGCTGGCTGCACGCAAACCAACGTACGAGCCACAGCCCGGCTGGTCAGGAACCGACTTTAGGTGCTTGTCCAGTGCCAGCTTGAAGACAGCCAGGGGTCTGTTGGTAATCCCCCTTATGTATGCTGGGAGGCAGTTGAACAGTCTCGGGCCCCTGACACTTATTGTATGGTCTCTTAACGTGCTAGTGACACCACTGCTTTTCATTGGGGGGATGTTGCATCGTCTGCCAAATCTTTTGCTTTCGTAGTGAGTGATTTTCGTGTGCAAGTTCGGTACTAGTCCCTCTAGGATTTTCCAGGTGTATATAATCATGTATCTCTCCCTCCTGTGTTCCAGGGAATACAGGTTCAGGAACCTCAAGCGCTTCCAGTAATTGAGGTGTTTTATCTCCGTTATGCGTGCGTGAAGGTTCTCTGTACATTTTTCTAGGTCAGCAATTTCACCTGCCTTGAAAGGTGCTGTTAGTGTGCAGCAAATTCCACCCAGATAGAAAAAGTACCTAAGAGTGTCATCGGGGTTGGCCTCCCTAGTTTTGAAGGTTTTCTATTACCACCCTGTCATTTTTCTAGCAAATGCGATTGATACAATGCTATGGCCCTGAAGGTGAGATCCCCCGCATGATCACCCCAGGTTTTGCGTTGGGTTTCGCTCTATTTTGGGCCCAAAATTTTGTTTTGTACCGATAAAGTTTTAAATTTCCCTTGTTTCCCATATTTGGAATTAAAATTTTCTATCTTTAAATTCATATTTTTTTGCAGCCCACGAAAGATTGGGTGAGTCCCCCCCTGGAGCCCTTCAGTGTCGCAATGGAAGACACTGTCATGGGAGATTCGGGTGTCATCTGCAAAGGAAACACGGTGTGTGGTGACTCCTTGCTATGTCAGATTGAGGATGAGGAACAAATGGGAGCGAGACGTGCCTTGTGGAAAAGTTTTTTTTCCCTACTGCCTTGACATACCTTTGGTTTGTTAGTGAGGACATTATAGTCCCTCGACAATTTCCTGTTATTCCTTTTGCACGTTTTGGCCTATTACGCCATGGTCCAAATTGTCGAAGGTTTGCAAAGTCTGTATATATTTTCATCTGCATTATTTTTATCTTCTATCTTTGGACCTTGTTGTAGTGACCAATAGTTGAGACAGAAGGGCGACCTGTTCTAAACCCATGTTTCCCTGGGTTTTGAACTGATGGGTTTCTGATGGGTGGTGATCCCGTTCTTAGGGCCCCTTTTAAAGATTTTTATGATATGGGATGTTGTGTATCGGTCTGTAGTTCTTTGTGTTTCTTTTTGCCCCCTTTTGGGATGGGGTATGCTGTTTTTTTAGTAAATGTGGGACGGGGCCCCCCCGGGCCATGCTCCCCTCCCAGGTGGAAAAAGGCTCGTGATAGGGGTTCTGAGTTTTGATGAACCCGGGTTCCATGAGTCTGGCCCTGGGGCAGAGTGCATGGGCATGTCATTTATCACCTGTTCGAAGTCATTTGGTGTCAGGATAACATCAGATAGGCTTGTGTTTACCAAATTCTGTGGCTTTCTCATAAAAAATTCATTTTGATCTTCGACTCTCAGTCTGGTTAGCGGCTTGCTAAAAACTGAGTCATATTGGGACTTGAGTAGCTCACTCATTTCCTTGCTGTCATCTGTGTAGGACCCATCTTGTTTAAGTAGGGGTCCAATACTGGATGTTGTTCTCGACTTTGATTTGGCATAGGAGAAGAAATACTTTGGGTTTCTTTCGATTTCATTTATGGCTTTTAGTTCTTCCCACGATTCCTGACTCCTATAAGATTCCTTTAGCTTGAGTTCGATGCTTGCTATTTCTCTGACCATTATATACAGTACATAAATAATTAAAATATAACAACAGAAGTAAATTATGGTAAAAAGAATGAAATAATGATTGTACATTACATTACAGTATTATGTAGGTAGTTTACATAGGAAAAGTTTGACATTATGCCTACCCAGTATGTCGGCAATTTTCAAAAGTTCGGCTTAAGTCCATTTTGACTTACGACCGGTTGGTCAGAACCAAGCTTGGTCGTAAGTCAGATGGTAGGTGTAGATATATTTTTGCATAGGTGAGTTTTTGTGTTCCTTATTCTATATTAATTATTTGCACTCATGCTTCATATTGTGACCCTTGAATGTGTCACAATGTATATAATGTATATTACCTGTTCTTATAATTTTATATTGCTTATATTTGCAATAATAGCTAAATCAAAAATATATTGCTTTATATTATTATATGACTTAGTTATATTAATTAGGTAGGATGTAACATTTACATATTATTATTAAGTGCTCATAGTTCAAGTGTTGATTGTCTAACTACTGTAACTATCGCCCCGCTTGTTGCTTGTTACTCTGCAGGCTTCTCTGAGTTGCTGGGCAGTACAGCGGCTTCAAATCAAGCAGGAGAAAGCTGGTAGGCCCACATGTGAGAGAATGGGTCTGTGTGGTCAGTGTGCACCATATAAAAAAAATCCTGGAGCACGTAGTGCATAATGAGAAAAAAAACTCTGACCGTTTTTTTTAATTAAAATGCCAATTTTGTGGTCTATTTTCGTATAGTATTTATGGTTGTATTCTCGTTTTCTTGGTCTCATTTGATAGAATGGAAAACATCTTATAGAAATAGAGGTGATTTTGATTGATTTTCCTATAAAAAGAACCTAGAAATGGAGCTCAAAGTAGGGGAAATGTTTGATTTTTGACAATGTTCAAAAGTAAACAAATGATGCCATTGTCCAATAAATGTCCAATTAGCCATTCTAATATGCAGTCATGAATGGGTTGATGTTATTTATACAATTATTACAGTATTGCAGTAGTCTGCATAATAGTAAGTCTTCTATTTTTTGTTTGAATAAAAATTCAAAATAGAAAGCAAGAGTAATATCAGAGGGGCCTGGAGACATGACTGATGAGCAAAGAAAATGTTATTTTAGAGCCAGGAATGTCTGCATTGTTCATTCTGGACCTTATTTTGAAATTGTCACATTTTTTAGTTTTCGTGAAACTGGCCAAATTGCAAATTTCTGACCACATTATTAGGTAGTTGAAATCGGTAAATAGGCAGTTTCTTGTACTCAATCGATAGAAAAAATGGAGTTCCAAAGAAATAGCTATGAGTTTGGGCGACTGGAACAATGGAATTAGCCAAAAATAGGGCTCAAAGTGGGCGAAATCGCCGATTTGTAAACAGCGCCGAGGTCGCTAACTTCGTGAGAGCATAATTCCGTCAATTTTCCATCAAATTTCGTTTTTTTGGTGTCATTACAATCGGGAAAAGATTCTCTATCATTTCATAAGAATTTTTTTTTTTTTAAATTTTGCGACACCAGGAGACACCTCAGGATTGGGGATTGCGACAGTCAAAGGGTTAAGTGACACGAGTAATCAGTAATCATGTGAAAGACATTAACGCAACTTTTAGTGTGACCGTTTGTCGTGCTGGGGGGGGGGGTATTGCGACCCCTGAATGTGTCACAATGTATATAATGTATATTCCCTGTGCTTATAATTTTGTATTGCTTATATTTGCAATAATAGCTAAATCATAAATATATTGCTTTATATTATTATTTGACTTCGTTATATTTATTAGGTAGGATGTAACATTTATATACAGTGGACCCCCGGTTAACGATTTTAATCCGTGCAAGAGGGGTAATTGTTATGCGAAATAATCGTTATGTGAATGAATTTTCCCCATAAGAAATAATGGAAATAAAATTAATCCGTGCAAGACACCCAAAAGTATGAAAAAAAAAATTTTACTACATGAAATATACATTTTCCCACACACAAAGAGAAGGATACATGCACAATAGTAGAGTAGTACATGCACAGTATATATTGTGCATGTACTAGTCTACTAAATGAAGAATAAATGACACTTACCTTTATTGAAGATGCAGCAATGACTGATGAGACACTGTGTCCTGGGAGTGCCTTTTCCTCCTGAGTACTGTAGGTCCTGTTTGGCATTTTCTTCCAGAACAGGCCTTATCACACTGTGTATGCCACTACGATTCTTAAATCTCTCAAACCAACCTTTGCTGGCTTTAAATTCACCAATATGAGCACTAGTTCCAGGCATTTTTCCCTGTTCACCTGGGTGTTAGTCGACTTGTGTGGGTTGCATCCTGGGAGACAAGATTAAGGACCCCAATGGAAATAAGTTAGACAGTCTTCGATGACACTGACTTTTTTGGGTTATCCTGGGTGGCAAATCCTCTGGGGTTAATTGTTTCTTGGTATTCTCAATAAGCCACACCAACAACGGTGCTACAGCAGCAGCAGCAGCTGACAGTGCAGCAGCAGCAGCAGCTGACAGTGCAGCAGCAGCAGCAGCTGTACCACCAATAGTAGCGATGGTTGATTGGGGTTTTATTATACAACCTGGCCAGCTCGGAGACATGCACTCCACTTTCATACTTATCAATGATCTTTTTCTTCATCTCTATTGTAATTCTCACCCTTATTGCTGTAGGGTTGGCACTAGAAGCTTTCTTGGGGCCCATGGTCACTTATTTTCCAGAAAAAGCACCGAAAACACTGTAATAATACGAAATATTCCGATTGTATGCTTGGATGTTACCGCGGAGGCTGGCTGGTAAACAATGCCACCGGCGGAACATGTGAGCGTGGCTCAGGCCGCACATTGGACGCGTCTCGGACGAAAATCGGTAAGCGGGTTTTTAAGCCGTATGTGAGGCAAAATTTTTGCGATTAAAGTAAGCGGTATGCGAAATAATCGCTATGTGATGCCATCGTTATGCGGGGGTCCACTGTATTATTATTCAGTGCTTATAGTTCAAAGTGTTGAGTGTCTAACTACAGTGGTCCCTCAATAATCGTCCATAATCCGTTCCTGGAAGTGGGACTATTATCGAAATGGATGATTTACGAATCAATTTTCCCCATAAGAAATAATGTAAATTCAATTAATCCATTCCTGACACCCAGAAGTATTAAAACAAAACATTTTTTTACATGAAATGTAGATGTAGTACATAAACAATACAGTGGCACATGATGAATTAAACATTAACAGAATAACACTTACCTTTATTGGCGATTCTTCTTTGTGTATGGAAGACTGGAGAAGGAGACAGATTGGATGATTTACTGTTTGGAAGGGAAATCTCCTTACATCAACACCTTGGGTACCAATTGCTTTTCTGGGGTTACTTCTCTTCTCTGTTTCTTAATGCCACTAGGACCACCTTGAGAGTCACTGGAGTCCTGTCTCACAAAAAAACTGTCCAGAGAGCTCTGAACATTGTTTTTCTTGAACACTCTGGGATTTTCAGAATGGTACACTAGTAACGGCTTCATTTTGAAATCTCCACTAGCATTAGCACAGAACATTAGCGTCAGCCTGTCTTTCATAGGCTTGTGTCCTGGCAGCACCTTTTATTCCTGAGTAATGTAGGTCCTCTTTGGCATTTTCTTCTAAAAGAGGCCTGTTTCATCACAATTGAACACTTGTTCAGGCTTCAGTCCTTCACTGTTTCTGTACTCCTTGAATTCATGCACATATTTTTCAGCCGCCTTGTGGTCCGAACTGGCAGCCTCACCATGCCTTACCACACTGTGTATGCCAGTACGCTTCTTAAATCTCTCTAACCAGCCTTTGCTGGCCTTAAATTCACTCACATCACCACTAGTTGCAGACAATTTCTTTACCAAATCGTCATGCAACTGCCTAGCCTTTTCACAAATAAGCGACATCATAAGACTATCTCCTGCTAATTGTTTCTCATTTATCCACACCAATAATAACTTCTCAACATCTTCGAGTACTGGTGATCTCATTTTTGTCAGCATATTTACCCCCTTTGCAACAACAGCGTCCTTGATTTCCTTTTTCTTGGCTATAATGGAAGATATGGTTGTAGGGGATTTGTTATACATCCTGGCCAGTTTGCCCACACGTACGCCACTATCATATTGTTCAATGATGTTTTCCTTAAATTCAATCGTATTTCTCACCTTCTTTACCAAAGGCTTGGCGCTAGGAGCTTTCTTTGGAGCCATGGTAGCTTATTTAGCACTTAAATAACTTGCAAGCACTAAAATAAATGGAATATTATGAAATATTTCGCTGGAGCACCTGAGGAGACCGTCTCTCACTGGTAAACAATGGCACACTGGCTGGGAAGGAAAGGCCGAGGCGGCTCAGAGCGTGATTACGCGTCCCCGGGATGAAGGACTATTAGAGAGTTACCAGACCATTTGCGAGCCAATATTTTGGCTTCTCTGTGTTGCTGAGCAGTACAGCACGGAGCTATCACGTGGTTGGAGGTGGGGGTGATCACACCTCGCCAGGAGTAGTCAGTCAGTGGGTGGCTCACTCTCTTGGTGGTTGGACGTGCTTCTAGCAAGAGGCCACACACTCCTCTCCCTTGCTGGCCCTTGTTGGAAGATCATCTCTGTCGCTTTCTTGTTGGTTCTGTGGAACTCTGTTCACAGAACATTGTTTAGACTTAGTGATTTTCGATGTTGTACTGAGGTAGTGTGTCACATAGACATACTGAGAAACTCAGGTCCTGAGCTGAAGCTTCTGACCTAATTTGTACTGGTATCTTTGCACTGTCACAGTCGGGGATTTTCTTATGCTGAAATTAGATTCAGTAGTATGGGAGTTTTGTGACTTTTGTGGAGGATCTGCTGATGGTCCCTACTTAGTGTCGTTATATTATCTCCTTGTTCCTGATTCTGTGTCACTGTTGCTTGTTATATTGCTGTTCGACTTATCAGTCATTTTTTTGTTCAAGCAAGCTGTTCTGATTGCCAGGTTGGTCAAGAAGTTAGTTTATGTGAGGACTTTGTCAGTCACTGGTTTAAGTCTAGTTGAGTCTGGAGACATAGCGAACTAATTAGAGCACTTACACACATACACACAAACTTATTTGTATATATTTGTATTACTAAATGTTAATGTACCAGACGGTACTTAAGACACATAAATGTGATATGTGCCTTCAGCACAATACTACTGTACACGAGAGAAGTGATTATTATTATTCTGTTCATATTAATTTAATTAAGTTGATAATATACGCCTAGACAATTGTTATAAATAAACTTATTAAATTTTAATTTCTTTACTTAGTAGCCTACCAGTTGTAATCCTGAAGCACTATTAAATCTTATTGTAATTAAATGGATAAGTGGACCAGGATACTAACTACTTGTTACAAGAACCCAGTAACAGGCTGAATGCTAGAGGGGCAGTCCTTTCTAGTATTCACTGGAGATCTCCATGCTTATTAGAAATCGCATTTTTTGTAACACTTCATAATTTATTTATTTATTTATTTATTTATTTGAACATGATACAGGGAAGTACAATGAATACAATTTTTAATGTGCAGCATGCCAAAGCCCCTTGTATGCAGAGCATTATGGACAGGCTTAAAGTTAACTTAAGATTAACTAAGCAATGATATATTCAGTGGTACAAAAATTATTGTAAACAGACAACAATTTAGTACAAATGATTATTACAAAGACAGGTCATATGGTCATTTACTGTGATGCTGTGCAATCAGTAGAATGGAGTATTCTGTTAGGTAATGAAGTTAAATAGTAACAAAGTTTGATTGGGTCACAGGATGACATTTATGAGATACAATTTGTGAGATACTTATTCATTATTTGTTTAGTTGTGGGTGAGTAAGTGATTTTTGAGAAGAGACTTGAATTTATAAACAGTGTTTCTTTTATATTCACAGGTACTGAATTCCAGATCTTAGGGCCTTTTATGTGCATTGAGTTTTTGCATAGCGTGAGATGGACATGAGGAACATCAAACAGTGATCTGTGTCTTGTGTTATGGTCATGTGTTCTGTTGATTTTGGTAAGGAGATGTTTGAGGGGAGGGTTTACATCAGAGTTAAGTGTTCTATGTATGTAGTAGGTGCAGTAATAAGTATGGATGTTTTGCATGGTGAGTAGGTTTAGAGTTTCGAATATTGGTGGAGTGTGCTGTCTGTAGTGGGAATTTGTTATCATTCTGACTGCAGCCTTTTGTTGGGTAATTAGTGGTCTGAGGTGGTTTATTGTTGTTGAACCCCATGCACAAATTCCATAGGTGAGATAGGGGTAAATAAGTGAGTGATATAGGGCCAGGAGGGCTGACTGTGGAACATAGTACCGTATCTTCGATAGTATGCCTACGGTCTTGGAAATTTTTTGGGAAATTTGTTGTATACGTGTTTGAAATTTGAGTCTATTATCAAGGTGGATTCCTAAGAATTTTCCCTCTGTGAGTTTTGTGATAGGTGATCCGTTTATCATTATGTTAAGAGACACATCTCCAGCTGTTACCAAACTGAATGAAGTAGGTTTTGTCAATGTTTTGAGTAAGTTTGTTTGTACTCATCCAGGTTGATATTTTCTTTAATTTGGTATTTACAGTATTGGCTAGCATGACTGGGCTCGGGTGAGAGAAGACGTATGTAATGTCATCTGTGAATAGTGTGAGTTTGAGTAGTTGTGTTGCATTTGGTAGGTCATTTATGTACAGTGGACCCCTGCATACCGTTGGCATCACATAACGTCAAATTCGCATTCCGATTTTATCACTAAAATTTTGCCTCGCATACCGCTAAAAAACTCACTAAATGCTATTCGTCCGAGACGCTTCTAATGTGCGGCCTGAGCCAGCTTCACATGTTCCGCCGGTGGCATTGTTTACAAGCCAGCCTCCGCGGTAACATCCGAGCATACAATCGGAACATTTCGTATTATTACAGCGTTTTTGGTGATTTCATCTGCAAAATAAGTGACCATGGGCCCCAAGAAAGCCTCTAGTGCTAACCCAGTGGTAAAAAGGGTGAGAAATACTATCTTACCACAGTCAGCTGCTGCTGCACCACAGTCAGCTGTTGCTTGGCCAGTCAGCTGTTGCTGGATCAGTCAGCTGCTGTTGCACCTCGATCAGCTGTTGCTGGACCAGTCAGCTGTTGCTGGATCAGTCAGCTGCTTCTGCACCATGATCAGCTGTTGTTGAACCAGTCAGCTGTTGCTGAATCAGTCAGCTGCTGCTGCACCACGATCAGCTGTTGCTGGACCAGTCAGCTGTTGCTGGATCAGTCAGCTGCTGCTGCACCACAATCAGCTGTTGCTGGACCAGTCAGCTGTTGCTGGACCAGTCAGTTGTTGCTGGATCAGTTAGCTGCTGCTGCACCACAATCAGCTGTTGCTGGATCAGTCAGCTGTTGCTGGATCAGTCAGCTGTTGCTGGACCAGTCAGCTGTTGCTGGATCAGTCAGCTGTTGCTGGATCAGTCAACTGTTGCTGGACCAGTCAGCTGTTGCTGGATCAGTCAGCTGTTGCTGGATCAGTCAGCTGTTGCTGGATCAGTCAGCTGTTGCTGGACCAGTCAGCTGTTGCTGGACCAGTCAGCTGTTGCTGGACCAGTCAGCTGTTGCTGGACCAGTCAGCTGTTGCTGGATCAGTCAGCTGTTGCTGGATCAGTCAGCTGTTGCTGGATCAGTCAGCTGTTGCTGGACCAGTCACCTGTTGCTGGATCAGTCAGCTGCTGCTGCACCACGGTCAGCTGCTGTTGCACCATCAGCTGTTTCTGAACATGACTCGTCCCGAACCTGTCCCAAACCTGTCTGTCCAGCCTGAGTGCCTGCCTTGCCGTCATTGTTTACAAGCCAGGGTGGCCGGTTGCATGCATACATTCGATACATTTTGTATTATTCCATTATTTATAGTGCTTTTAACTGCTAAATAAGCCACCATGGGCCCAAAGAAAGCTTCTAGTGCCAACCCTGTGGTAAAAAGGGTGGCGGCGGCAGCGGAAGCGGCAGCAACGGTATCCTACCAGCTCTTCTTTCTCAAAAAAACATCGCTCATCAAAACTTGTGATGGCCTAAGTGAAAGTTCAACTACATGAACCCACGTAGACCACAACATGACCCAAGAATACTAAGAATGTAACCCAAATCTTGACAAAATTAGAAGATCTAAGGAAGACAGCCCTGCTAACCCAAACACTGCCTCCGCTGCCAGACAACCACTTAACCCAAGCTCCGAGAAAACAAGCCTTCTCCTCCATTGCTACACAGTATCTACTTCAGTGATACTATGAAAGGATATCGCAGAAGAAACAACACCAGTAATAAAAGAATAACAGCAAGGACCCTAGAACTCAACTTGTCTACCCAGCAGGACGCCGGTGTATCGTCAACCCCCCTCACCACTGCCATCCAGGGAACAACAACAACAACAACAAACATGGCTGACTCCCCCTCCAACTCCACTCCCTTCAAAGGATTCATCCATGATAACTCAGGTATGATTATTCCTGACAATATCAAGGACTACATCGTTGCTCTAGAAAATGAAATCCAAGATATCAAAGCAACACTCGAGCGACGAGAATCCAAGATAACCAACCTCGAAAATAAGATCCAAAACCTTGAAGAGAAGATTACATCGGGAAGTGTTGACACAGAAAATACTCTAAAAGCAGCTATAGCCAGTCACACTGAGCAAATAACAACAATAAATATGAAGGTTGAAGAAGCAATCAAGGACTGGAATTAGAACATGCACACTCGACTAAATGAATACCTTGATTTCCAAGACGACAAAACTGAACAAGATAAGTTGTCTGATGCAGTTATAATAAACAGTCCACACATTCCTAGTGACATAACACAAGCACAGTGCAAAGAAACTGCTATCAGGATAATACAGAACCACGTACAAGTCATCGTGCAAAACAATGAAATCAAAGAAACACGTTTGCTAGGAAAACCAGGAAGTAAACACAGTATAATGATCCGACTTCATTCATACAATAAAAGAAAGGACCTAATTAAATCAGCAATTACAATGAAAAATGGAGTGTACATAAATGAGTGTCTAACAAAAAAACGTCAAAACCTTCTGTTCAGGCTGAGAAAACTTAAACAGGAAAACAAAATACATCAGTGTTTCACGCGAGATGGGAAAATACTAGTAAGGAAAACGTCAACAGGACAACAATATACCATCTCAAACGAACACGATTTCTCTACCTTCCTTAGAAAAGCTGACATTTCTGTAACAGATTAGGTAAGTGCCCTTAATACATATATACGTGTGGTGCATATAGTGTACGTTACTATTATATTGTGCATTATTATTTTTATTATTTTTCATCACTAGCTAATGCCAACTACCTCCAATACTCTATACTTCTTTCTTACTGCTATTAATTGCTCATAATTTTAAATTACAAGTCAAATCTTACTCCAAATTAATAATATTCATCATTCTTACCTGTCCATTTAATTTTGTTTATCACTACTTGTTTTTTAGTCACTTTACATTGTGTATGCAATTAGTGTATATTCCAATTACTTTTTTGCAAGTACCAAAACTATCTTTTGCTAGCTAGTACCAACTACCTCATTTTTTTTACTTTTATTGTGCAATAAACTGCTCAATTTATTTAATATTACAAATCAGATCTTACTCCTAAACCAATATTATTTCATAGTGACTATCTGTCCATTTAACTTTGTTTACCATTACTTAATTTTAGTCCCTTATATATTTTCTCCTTTATTTTAGCTTTATATAACTACCCTAGTTTATATATTCACAATTGTTAAAATAATCAAGGTGCTATTCTCAGGTGCTAAAGTAGAATAAGTTCACAATTTTGCCATTATATTCCAAAGCTCATTTATTTGATTACCACTTTATTGTTCACCACAACTTATATTAGTCCCTTTTATATTATAATTTTATATTATAATTCTAACTTTAAAGAATTACCTTTAAAGTACTACCTACTATCATATTCCCAAGCTCCATTATTTGATCATCACTTTATTTGTATTAGTCCCTTTTATATTGTCTCCTTTATTTTAGCTTAAAAAAAAAAAAACTACCTTAGCTCATTATTTTACATTTGTTAAATAATTCAGGTGCTATTTTTTAGCTTAAGACTATTTACTTTGTTTTATACTTAATTCTAACTATAGATTCACTACAAATCTTATGATTACAAGCATTGATCCTGATACCAACCTCTTATTTAATGACTTAAATGAATCAAACAGTTACTGTCACTTGTTCAGGTCACTTGTTCTATCTAGGCTGGAATATTGCTGCACTCTAACAGCACCTTTCAAGGCAGGTGAAATTGCCGACCTAGAAAATGTACAGAGAACTTTCACGGCGCGCATAAAGGAGATAAAACACCTCAATTACTGGGAGCACTTGAGGTTTCTAAACCTGTATTCCCTGGAACGCAGGAGGGAGAGATACATGATTATAAACACCTGGAAAATCCTAGAGGGACTAGTACCGAACTTGCACACGAAAATCACTCACTACGAAAGCAAAAGACTTGGCAGACGATGCACCATCCCCCCAATGAAAAGCAGGGGTGTCACTAGCACGTTAAGAGACCATACAATAAGTGTCAGGGGCCCAAGACTGTTCAACTGCCTCCCAGCACACATAAGGGGGATTACCAACAGACCCCTGGCAGTCTTCAAGCTGGCACTGGACAAGCACCTAAAGTCAGTTCCTGATCAGCCGGGCTGTGGCTCGTACGTTGGTTTGCGTGAAGCCAGCAGCAACAGCCTGGTTGATCAGGCGCTGATCCACCAGGAGGCCTGGTCACAGACTGGGCCACGGGGGCGTTGACCCCCGAAACTCTCTCCAGGTAAACTCCAGGTAAACTGTAATTACTACACTGCAGAACAATCAAAGGCACTTCTCAGAGCCAACAACAACATAACTATCTTTTAACTACAATATCAGATCTTTAAGCAAGCATTACGATGACCTCATAGCATTACTAAATTCCTTACATGCAAATATGTCCATCATTACACTAACTGAAACCTGGCTAAAGCCTGATAGTACAGATGTCTATGCCATTCCTGGTTACACAGCCATACACAAATGTAGGCCAGACCAACAAGGGGGTGGCACAGCCATATACTACTCAGACCAACTAGAATGTATCACTAATACTTGCACAAGGGATGAACATGGGGAATATATAATAGCCAAATTCAAATCCAAATACCTACAAAAACCTCTCACATTGATAAACATCTACAGAGTTCCACAGTCAAACATTAGCCAATTTAGTCAAAACCTAGGAAGTATGATAACTGATGCACGCATGAACAAAGATCACTTACTACTCTCAGGTGACTTCAATATAAATCTCCTGCAAGACCAGGACCCACACGTTACTGAATTCACAAACACAATGATAACTGCATGTTGCTACCAACAGTAACAAAACCTACAAAAGTTACAGGACTAGTGTTTCCCTACTTGACCACATCTGGACCAACACCATATCCCCTTTAAAATCAGGCATAATTACAGATAATACCACAGACCACTACCCTACTTTCCTCATAACAACTCTTGGTAAATTACCCCAAGACACTACTAAAGTCACCTTCAGACTTCACAATGAGGCAGCCATTAATAACTTCACAACAGCAGTAGCAAACATTGACTGGCACACTGAGCTAGAAATCTATACAGATATTGACGAATGTATTAATAATTTTCTAAAAAAGACCCAATACCTCTATAACAAGCACTGCCCTAAAAAAACTAAACAGATGACAGCTAAGAGACTGAACAGTCCCTGGCTAACACCCAGCATTCTCAAATCCATAAATACAAAACACCAATATGAAAAACAGTACAGAATGGGTCACATAACCAGAGACCAAACAAAACGTTACTCGTCAATCCTAACCAGCCTGATAAGAAGGGCAAAAAAATTGTATTATGAGAACAGATTATCCAACCTACGAGGTGATATAAAAAAGACCTGGAAAACCCTATCAGAAATTCTGGGAACAAAAAAGATATCACGAAATAGCAAAATAAAATTAGCAAAATCAGATGAACCCCAACTCCCACCAACAGAAACAACAAACAGACTCAGTGATTTCTTCTCCACTATAGGACAAAACCTTGCCAATAAAATCCCAAGCTCAGATACCCCACCAAATGACTACCTCACCGGCAACTACCCGAACACACTGTTCCTAGCTCCGACTAACCCATACGAAGTCTCCCTTATTATCAACACACTAAAAAACAAGGCAGGAGATTTAAATACCTTACCACCCTTTATATACAAAAAAGTGTCACAAGTGCTATCACCAATCATTGCAACACTCCCTTTTAAAAAATCCATTGAATCCTCCACCTTCCCTACAGTACTCAAAATAGCAAGGGTCACCCCGATCCACAAAGGAGGAGACCAAACAGAGTTGAATAACTATAGGCCAATATCCAACTTACACCCTCTCTCAAAATCTTCGAAAAATTAATTCATAAACGAATCTACTCCTACCTTATCTCCCAAAACATACTCAACCCCTGCCAATTTGGATTCAGGCCTAATAAAATACAAATGATGCTATTAAACACATGCTAGAACATATATACACTGCAATAGAGAAAAAAGAAGTCCACTGGGGATTTTCATTGACTTACGTAAAGCTTTTGATACAGTTGACCATGACTTGCTCCATGTAAAATTGTCACACTATGGTATAAGAGGGCACTCCCTCAACTACCTCAAGTCATACCTCAGCAACAGAAGCCATATGTGTACGCAAATGGGGCAAACTCTTCTGCACAACCAATTACAGTTGGTGTCCCACAGGGAAGTGTCCTTGGCCCTCTCTCTTTCTCCTATACATAAATGACCTACCAAATGCTTCGCAATTACTCAAACCCACACAATTTGCAGATGACACTACATACGTCTTCTCCCACCCGAGCCCAGTCACGCTAGCCAATACTGTAAATACCGAATTACAGAAAATATCTACCTGGATGAGGACTAACAAACTTACACTAAACATTGACAAAACCTACTTCATTCAGTTTTGGGAACAGAGCTACAGATGTCCCTCTTAACATAATGATAAACGGATCACCTATCACAAAGCTAACAGAGGGAAAATTCTTAGGAATCCACCTTGATAATAGACTCAAATTTCATACACATATACAACAAATCTCTAAGAAAATTTCCATGACTGTAGGCATACTATCGAAGATACGGTACTATGCTCCACAGTCAGCCCTCCTGGCCCTATATCACTCTCTTATTTACCCCTATCTCACCTATGGAATTTGTGCATGGGGATCAACAACAAGTAACCATCTCAGACCACTAATTACCCAACAAAAGGCTGCAGTTAGAATGATAACAAATTCTCACTACAGGCAGCACACTCCACCAATATTCAATACACTAAACCTACTCACCATACAAAACATCCATACTTATTACTGCACCTATTACATACATAGAACACTTAACTCTGATATTAACCCTCCCCTCAAACATCTCCTTGCCAACCTCAACAGAACACATGACCATAACACAAGGCACAGATCACTCTTTGATGTTCCTCGTGTCCATCTCACACTATGCAAAAACTCAATGCACATAAAAGGCCCTAAGATCTGGAATTCATTACCTGTAAATATAAAAGAAACACTACCTGTTTATAAATTCAAGTCTCTTCTCAAAGATCACTTACTCACCCAAAACCAAATAAATACTGAATAACTGAACCTTATAAATTGTATATCTTAAATGTTTCTCACAATTATATCACATAAATGTTAAACCTAAAACCCAATCTAACTTTATTATTTTTTAAATACACTACCTAACAGAATCCTTCATATGACTGAATGCAACCATATGACCTGTCTTTGTAATACTCACTTGTGATTTATAGTAATCTGTTTACATTAATGTTTTATCACTGATTTCATCATTGCTTAGTTAATCTTAAGTTAATTTTAAGCCAGCCCGTAATGCTATGCATAGTATAAGTGGCTTTGGCATGCTGCTCTTATCTGTATTTTTTTGTACCTCTGTATGTGTGCTCAAATTGTTAATAAACAAAATAAATAAATAAATAAATAAATTTATTATTTTAGCATAGATATATATATTATTATTTTAAGATGCTAATAATTTATTATTGTAACATGTAGATATACTTTAAATACCTCCTAGACCAAAGATTGTTTTTATATAATATTAAAGATTAATTGATTTTAATGTGTATACAGCAGGGTCCCACTTATACGGCAGGTTAGGTTCCAGGCTACCGCCGTAAAGCGGAAACAGCCGTAAAGTGGAACACCCTTTTTTTCCACTTACTGATGCATACAAACACTAGATAACAAGTTTACACTAACATATATTATGTTAGCAATAGAACCAGGCATCAAAAAACAATAAAAAAGTACAATACACACATAGTGCACTCATTACTTACCTTAAAATATTTATAGTCTTAATCTAGGGTGAGACAAGTAGTATTTATTGTAAGACATCAAGTGTTGTATGTATGGTGTCAGCCAGGCTACCATACCAGGCCACCCCACCCACACATACTATTCTATGATATTTAGGCATCCCAGAGCGATAAAATGTATATACAGTTCATTCATTACTTACCTTAAAATATAGGGTGAGATGAGTAGTATTTATTGTAAAAAATCAAGTGTGGTATGTATGGTAGTCAGCCGGGCTACCATACCAGGCCAACCCACCCACACATACTATTCTGTTTATTTATCTATTTATTTATAAATTTTAGCATACATACAGAGGTACAAAAAAATACAGGTAAGAGCAGCATGCCAAAGCCACTTATATGCATAGCATTATGGGCTGGCTTAAAATTAACTTAAGATTAACTAAGCAATGATGAAATCAGTGATAAGACATTATTGTAAACAGATAACTATAAAATACAAATGAGTATTACAAAGACAGGTCATATGGTTGCATGCATTGCTGTTCATTCAGGTAGTGTATTTAAGCATCCCAGAGCGATAAAATGTATATACAGTTCACTCATTACTTACCTTAAAATATTTGTAGTCTTAATGTAGGGTCAGGAGTAAGTAAATGAGATAAAACGAATAAATGAGAGAGAGAAAGAATGAGTGCATGAGAGAGGACAGGCGCAGAGTTATGTAAACAAACCAGGCGAAGGTAAGTTTTGTAAACGAAGTGTACATGTCTGGTTTGTGTACAAGTTTCATTGTGTACAGGTTGTCTCTACATTGATACGGTAGAATAAACAAAGAAGAACACTCCCATTCTCATGTAACATCATTTTGAAAAGAAATGATGCTCTGAGTGAAGGTAATGGAAATAAGTCACTCTGACTTTTTTGGGTTATCCTAGGTTCTCTACACATATGTTGTTATATATGATAATCTATGTAACTGTATTTGTGTATACCTGAGTAAACTTACATACATACGAAAGGAATAATTTTCTACAGTTACCCACAGTAACACATTTTCTCTTATGTTAGATTAGAGAAAATGTTATTCTTGGCATCACTTGTACAAGTTATCTGGCTACCACATCTCATATTTATGTTTATTTATTCTATTGTGGGGTGTATTTATCATCTTTTTATGTTATGTATCGTGTTTATTATATAATTTTGAAAAAATATCATGGATGGATTAATGAAAATGTGTATATTAACGTAATATACGACATTTAATGAGACTCGGTGATTATTATTATTATTATTATCATTTCTAATATGGCATCACTTGTGCAAGTCGTCTGCTACCACATTTCACATTTATGTTTATTTATTCTACTGTGGGGTGTATTTATCTTATTTATATGTTATGCATCGTGTTTATTATATAATTTTGAAAAAATATCATAGATGGATTAATGAAAATGTGTATATTAACGTAATATACGACATTTAAATGAGACTCGATGATTATTATTATCATTACTAATATGACGTCTGGAGACAAAAGACACTCTTACTGATTTTAATGTGCACCTGCATGCCAGCACAGTATGTAAGTTTATTTAAGTACAGGTATACATAAGTATAATTATCAGAGTATATATAAAATATGAAATAACTTTTAAAAACATTTGAAATTTTGGAGTTTCCAGACAAAATGGGGAGACTTAGTGCTTACTGAGCTCACGAAGAATGTAAACAAACATGGTGGGGCGCGGTGACCGTATTAGAAAGTCAGGTGGGGGGAGCCGTATAGCGAGTTTTGGTCATAATTTGAAATGACCGTATTAGCGGAACACCATAAATTGAAACACCGTAAAGCAGGGCCCTGCTGTATATGTATCCCGAACTCTTTATTACAAAGGGAGTAAAACTACCATCTTTAAAAATAACTTTTTTTGTAATACCCTGGATCTGCACAGACTTAGGCAAATCATCTACTACCACAGCTTCTACTGTCTTTTTCCTGTTTCCTAGACCAACAGTGATTCTGGCTAGGTCATATGTCTGTTTACCAGAATTGTGGAAAAAACCAGCTATATCTAACTGTATTTTGGCATAGGGTTGTTTATTCAGTTTCTGCAGCACTGTTCTTCTTATGAAGGACCTTTGTGAGCCTTGATCAAATAGTGTTAGCACATTGGTTTTGTGTAATTTATTAGATAACTAAACTCGAGCTATCGGGAGAGCAGTTGCTTTAAACTTATCTCTCACATTTAATGCTGTTGCTTGTTGACTTCCTGATTCTGTGGAAGTCTGCTGCTGTTCAGCAAAAGTATTTGGGCATAATGCTGTATGATGCATACCCTTACATTTAAAACACTTCTTCAGTGAGCATTTACCTCCCTTATGTTCACCTAAACACTTGATGCACCTTTTCAGCTGATGAACACATTGTTTACGTGCTTCCATTGATGTGTATTGAATACAATACTGTGCCCAATGTGTTCCATCACAAAGTACACATTTTGGAGTACATTTATGTATGACAGTCTGTTTACTGTCTGTTGTATTCACAGCTTGATAAATGCCTATATGGGATTTCCCATTCTGTGGTTTAGTGGGAGTAGGTATACTCTTTTTATACTGAGTTGAATGTTTGTTATCCACGGGATTTGTGGATTTTTCATCTTGTCTCGTTGCTTGCATGCATGAAACTATTGTTTGTAAACTATTGCTAATTTCCTCACAAGTGAAATAGCGTTTATTGAACATAATATTTAATCGTTCAATAGTTTGTGGTGACAACTTATCTTGTACAATACCACTGATAAACCAATCAGTGGTCATATTTAGCACCTAGAGATCTGAGACTATTGTCTAATGTGATTCTAAATGCCTGTAAGTCTGAAAAACAATGTTTGGGTGGCTTCAAACTTGATATTAAGACTGCATGTCTAATTCTAGCCTTGTCATCATCAAAGTAATTGTCTGCTAAGACACGTAAGGCTATTGATAATTGCCTTTAACCACCGGAAATGACTTAATCAGTTCATAGGGTTCTCCCTTCACAAGACATTTAAGGTAATTGAACTTAGCAATCTCATCTATGTCAGTTCGTGAATTTACTATGGATTGAAAACCACTAATGAATTCTTCATAATTATGACCTTGGGAAATAGGTAATGACAATGTAGGTAAGCTTGGTAATGGGACACTTGTTGTTGTTACAGGTGTAACAGGTGTTTGACCACTAGTTACAGTAGGTCTCTGTGACAGAGTTTTACGGCAGATAGCCTGTACTCCTGTCCACCTTAACTGTTGATTACTAAAAGTATCCAAAACATTTTTAATTTCATCCTCAGATGGATCTGATTCAAGAAATTCCTTTTCATAATGTGTATAGTCTGAATAAATTATTTTCAGACATTGTGTAAGTAATTCAAATTTGACCTCAAGATCATCAAAATCTATGTTTGTATCTTGAGTTAATCCTATACAGACTGAAATTAGATTTTCTAATTGTGTAATCTTAGTCTGTAAAGACTGAAACTGAGTTTTCAAACAAACCATTTTAATGGTATATTGAAAATTCTAGCACCACACTTGCTGTATAGCCCTTGTGGCTTAGTGCTTCTTTTTTATTATAATAATAATAATAGCACCACACTTAGAGTGTTTAAAAAACACTGTACTGCTATAAACTGCTGAGTTTTTGTTATGCTTAAGTCAGCAATAATCAGTCAGACACTACTGACCTACTAAGCTTAACCTCAGGGTCAATGACTGTGAAGGGTACACAGTACATATGACTGGTGTTTATGGCTTCAGTTTGCTGTGTCAGCCTGACCACGATGATTAATCATAAATAACGATGCTATACACTTCATTCACTATACACTATAAATGTCACATGTGAATATTACTAAGCTTAATTTTAAATTTAAATATAGGGAACACGTAGCTGATAAAAGACAGCAAATCGTCCACACAGCCGCCCCTGCAGACGAGGTCTTGAAAAGCTGTCGAAGTCATCTCTCAACGGGCTGTAAAGAGTTATAATTTGTATGATTATAAATTACCCCTAGGGGGTGTTATGTCAGCATATTTCATTCACTGATTGCTGACAAACTTACTTGTGTGGACTCAAAAGTCCGCCCCTTACTGCCGACTATAGGTTGATTACAAACTCCTTGCGACTCAAGAACTGCGCAGTCCCCCGTACTACAAGAAATTCGTAACCTACCTTGCTCTTGTAGCGTGAGCTATGGTGTTCTTCACACTTTCGACAGATATCGGTGACTTGATAGAAGCTGAAGTGTCCTTGGATGTCCACGTCTTCCATAGTCAAGGAATACGCACACTGGTACACTATGTTCCACAAGATTTGTCTTTATTGTTCACAATCTTATCACTAAAGAAGCTGATCACACTTCTCTTAAATGTTTATTGTGTTTTATGAGACACTTTGTTCACACTAACGCACAGATCATTCTTTGTTGGTTATCCTGGCGTCAGTGTCACTCTCAGTAGAGTGAAAAGTAATCTGAAGACGCCACAGCACCCCACGCCGTTACTCCCCTAGCACAAAGGAAAAGCTGACCTAGTACTTTTGCTTCCTTGCCACTTCCTCCATGAAGCAAAGCAGAATGTTTGATTCTTGCTGTCTTAAGCATAGACAACAATGTCCACTATCTTTACTATGGTAATAAAGTGGGAGCAGGATTTTCCTTAATTGTCCTGCTAAGGTAAGAGATGAACTGTCTTTTATTAAGCTACACTTTGCAACACAGGACCGCACGGAGCGTCGAGCCACGTCACATACTGGTACTGCATCTGGGGTCAATTACTCACTGTAGCAGTAAACAAGATATTTGCCCCTTCTGAGAGGGCTGGGCCCCTCAGGGCTGAAAGGGGCTGAAGGGGCTGAAAGGGGCTGATACCCCCCTCCTGGAGAAATTTTCTCCACATGCCATATACAATTTTTGGTAAATATTTTTTTTTCTCAGTTGTTTGTTGGGCTATCTCATTGAAACTTGGGCAATGCATGATGGAAAGATGCTTCTTAATGTAGAACAAAAATAAAAATGACGGATTATAAATAAGGGAGTTCACTTCTCAGCCATTAGCCGCCTCTTTGCAGTATATTGTCGTATGGTTTTTATGGTTGTATTCTCATTTTTTGGACTCATTTGATAGAATGGAAGATATATTACAGAAATAGACATGATTTTGATTGCTTTCATAACGAAAAGTACCTTGAAATTGAGCTCAAAGTAGCAGAAATGTTTGATTTTTGCCGATGTTCAATGAACTGTGTACGTCAAGTTGGTTAATTTTATTAAGTGTATTCTAACCTAACCACTCTGTAATTCAGCAAACTCAGTAATCCGGCACACTACAGGTCCAAATGATGCCGGATTTTTGATGGAGGACCTGTATTATACATGTTTCAGAATCATTTCTCTTTACTTAGGGCATAGGTTATAGGGCATTCTGGCAGGATGACACTACCAGTGGTATCAAAAATGAAAGGATGTTCCACAAATGTTGCATATGGGTTATCCAGGTTTTTTATATTTCCTCGATCACTTGTGGCCACATTCATCTCATCAACATCACTTTCCTCTTAAAAGTGAAGTGTTAATATGACATGACAACAGTGAATCCCTGGTGTTTGCCTCGCTATTTGCTCTAGCTGGTGCTCAGTTGAACTGGTGCTCCCACAAGGTACTAAGGGGTTCCAGATTTTTTAATATTGTGCACACTGAGTGCACAGACCCATTCTCTCATGTCTATGCAACTCAGGCCTATGGAGCCAAATTTGAAGGCATGAAATATAAAATGTAGATATACATTCGGAGCACTATGCATGTAAACATAGATCTACATTTGGACGGTTAAGGGGTTAAATGACTGCTTAATGAAAGGTTCATTGTTGATGGAAAAAACTAGGAGATATACTGTTAAATTTCAGGGTTAAGTATTATGCCTTTATGGCTGACATAAGTAAAGCTTTCCTATGAGTGGATCTGCAGGAGGCAGACTGGGGTTGTACCCATTTCTTGTGACCTGAAAATCCTAGTGACCCATTTAGCCCTCCAAAAACTTTTTGCTTGAAGAGTATATTATTTGGTGCTACATCCAGTCTGTTCCTACTTCAAGTGATGATAAATGGACACCCTAAATGTACAGGTGGTTCATTAAGTGATGTAATGTGTATACAGTTTTATGTGGACAATTTCCTGGGTGTGACATCAACTGAAGTGGAACTGATGAGTACATATGAAGGAGTTAATAAGATAATGCAAAGTGCAAATATGCCTCTGAGGGAATGGAACAGCAATTTGTCCAAATTAAAGGACAAAATAAAAAAGAGATTACCCCAGAGTTGAAGTACCTAAATGTTGTAATGAATTGGGATTAACCTGGGATACTGAGAGAGATTTGTTATTTTTTTTTTTTTTTTTTTTTTTATCACACTGGCCGATTCCCACCAAGGCAGGGTGGCCCGAAAAAGAAAAACTTTCACCATCATTCACTCCATCACTGTCTTGCCAGAAGGGTGCTTTACACTACAGTTTTTAAACTGCAACATTAACACCCCTCCTAAAAATTGTACTATGCCCAGTAAATCAACCAAGAGAGTCTTCCTTGCTGAAATTTCCAAATGCTTCAACCCACTATGTTCAGTGTCACCACTTACAATAAGAGGAAAATTGTTAATACAAGAAGCATGGAAAATTAAGTGTGCTTGCAATGAAACCCTACCTGAGGCATTTGTTAAAAAGTGGAAAGAATTCATAAGTGATTATGAGAAAATACCAATGTTGGAGTTCCCACATAATGTAGCAAGTCAAGATGGTAAAAATATATTACACATTTTTTGTGATGCTTAAAAATTGGCATGTGGAGCAGTCACTTATATGCAATGTAATAATGCTATTTCTCTTGTTATGTCTCAAGTTAAAGTGGCTCCAATTAAATCACATACCTTACCTCAGTTGGAATTAACAGCCATTTATGTAGGTGTCAAATTAATTACATAAGAAATAAATTGCAGGAGATAAATGTCAGCGACACTGTTATTTGGTCTGACAATGAGGTGTTCTTACAATGGATTTGTAATGGTAACATTAAGATTATGTATGTGCAAAACAGAGTCGTTGAAATTAATCAGATGCTAGAGAAATATAGTTTGGGTCAACATATGTTAACATTTAATCATATACCTGGTGACGAGAATCTGGCTGATTTCTTGTCAAGAGGCTTGAGTTATGCTAAATTTAAATGTGCTTTATCATGGTTTAGAGCACTGAGCTGGTTGGTAAATAAAGTTAATTGACCTGCAAAAATGGCGCATATTGATCCTGTTGAAATTACTGTGACCACCGCTCTAATAATTTGTCCCTCCTTAGCCACTGATATCAATAGGTATTCTTTATCCAAACTAATTAATGTAACAATGTTAGTGCTTAATCCTTTCAGGGTTTCTGATGTACTAGTACGGCTTACGTGCCATGGTTGACATACTAGTACGCATAAATTTTAGCACCTTCAAATCAAGCGGGAAAAGGTTGGTAGGCCTAGATGTGAGAGAATGGGTCTGCGTGGTGGTAAGTGTGCGTGGTAGGAAAAAAATTGGGGACCCAGTGGTGCATTGTGGAAATGCCATTTTAGTACACCTTGTTCACCATGCCTCGCGGTAAGAAACTCCTCACTCCTCAGAAAATTGGGACACTTTTGTTCCCCAGTGACAGTTCTAATACAGATGGAAGTGTCAGTGAAGGTGAGTTTCAAGGTTTTGATGAGGTTGTGACCAAAACTAATGACCATAATACTGGTAATAGTGAGGAAAATCCGGTCCACATCTGGTGCTGGGCTGTCTTGTTCACATTCAGTTGTAGAAGAACAAAAGAGGAAACTCATATTTTCCCATATCCAGGACTCAGATGTGAGCAATGGTGATGATAGTGATAGTGAATGTGAACTACAAGCTCTTGAAAACAGTTCCAGTAGCGATAGTGAAGTAGAATATTCTCCAGTGAAGCGTCAGTATATACGACGGTATATGCACTCTGGTAGTGTGCCATATGCTATTCCAATGGGAAGGAGTACATCTCAGAGTACATCCCATGGCTGTACAACAGAAACAGATAGTGAAAATAAAGATGATAGTGTTGCAATTGGGATGGAAAATGTGCATGCATCTGTTGGTGGTAGTGGTGATGCCAGCCATGAGGCACCAGCAGTGGGCCATGCTGCCACGCACGCTACCACCCACACTGCTGCCTCAGCAGAACTACAACAAAGGCCACCATCCCCCACCCACCCACCACGCCAACCTCAACAACCACAACCACCTTTCAATATCCAGTACCCACCAGCAAACTGCACCTGGGATTGGCAAGAAGCTGCCAATTTTGTTCCCAATGGCCCGGTGGCCTGGTGGCTAAAGCTTCCGCTTCACACACGGAGGGCCCGGGTTCGATTCCCGGTGGGTGGAAATATTTCGACACGTTTCCTTACACCTGTTGTCCTGTTCACCTAGCAGCAAATAGGTACCTGGGTGTTAGTCGACTGGTGTGGGTCGCATCCTGGGGGACAAGATTAAGGACCTCAATGGAAATAAGTTAGACAGTCCTCGATGACACACTGACTTTCTTCGGTTATCCTGGGTGGCTAACCATCCGAGGTTAAAAATCTGAACGAAATCTTATCACTTTGATGAAATTCAAAGTGGGATACAGCCATCTTGTACACTTGGGAACAATGCCACTGAATTAGAATGTTTCAAGTTATTCTTTGAGGAACCCCTGATGGAAATTATTGTCAGGGAAAGCAACACATTCTACGAGTACACCATGGCAAACACAATACTTTCACCAAAATCACGTCTACACCAATGGAAGGAGAAAACTGTGGCTGAGATGTATCTTTTCTTTGCCACAATAATGCTTATGCCACATGTGTATAAGCACAGTGTGAAATCATACTGGTCAACAGACTGCCTGATTGCAACCCCAGGTTTCCTGGAGTTTACCTGGAGAGAGTTTCGGGGGTCAATGCCCCCGCGGCCCGGTCTGTGACCAGGCCTCCTGGTGGATCAGCGCCTGATCAACCAGGCTGTTGCTGCTGGCTGCACGCAAACCAACGTACGAGCCACAGCCCGGCTGATCAGGAACTGACTTTAGGTGCTTGTCCAGTGCCAGCTTGAAGACTGCCAGGGGTCTGTTGGTAATCCCCCTTATGTGTGCTGGGAGGCAGTTGAACAGTCTCGGGCCCCTGACACTTATTGTATGGTCTCTTAACGTGCTAGTGACACCCCTGCTTTTCATTGGGGGGATGGTGCATCGTCTGCCAAGTCTTTTGCTTTCGTAGTGAGTGATTTTCGTGTGTGCAAGTTCGGTACTAGTCCCTCTAGGATTTTCCAGGTGTATATAATCATGTATCTCTCCCTCCTGCGTTCCAGGGAATACAGGTTTAGAAACCTCAAGCGCTCCCAGTAATTGAGGTGTTTTATATCCATTATGCGTGCCGTGAAAGTTCTCTGTACATTTTTTTAGGTCGGCAATTTCACCTGCCTTGAAAGTGCTGTTAGAGTGCAGCAATATTCCAGCCTAGATAGAACAAGTGACCTGAAGAGTGTCATCATGGGCTTGGCCTCCCTAGTTTTGAAGGTTCTCATTATCCATCCTGTCATTTTTCTAGCAGATGTGATTGATACAATGTTATGGTCTTGAAGGTGAGATTCCTCCGACATAATCACTCCAGGTCTTTGACGTTGGTGTTTCGCTCTATTTTGTGGCCAGAATTTGTTTTGTACTCTGATGAAGATTTAATTTCCTCATGTTTACCATATCTGAGTAATTGAAATTTCTCATCGTTGAACTTCATATTGTTTTCTGCAGCCCACTGAAAGGATTTGGTTGATGTCCGCCTGGAGCCTTGCAGTGTCTGCAATGGAAGACACTGTCATGCAGATTCGGGTGTCATCTGCAAAGGAAGACACGGTGCTGTGGCTGACATCCTTGTCTATGTCGGATATGAGGATGAGGAACAAGATGGGAGCTAGTACTGTGCCTTGTGGAACAGAGCTTTTCACCGTAGCTGCCTCGGACTTTACTCTGTTGACGACTACTCTCTGTGTTCTGTTAGTGAGGAAATTATAGATCCATCGACCGACTTTTCCTGTTATTCCTTTAGCACGCATTTTGTGCGCTATTACGCCATGGTCACACTTGTCGAAGGCTTTTGCAAAGTCTGTATATATTACATCTGCATTCTTTTTGTCTTCTAGTGCATTTAGGACCTTGTCGTAGTGATCCAGTAGTTGAGACAGACAGGAGCGACCTGTTCTAAACCCATGTTGCCCTGGGTTGTGTAACTGATGGGTTTCTAGATGGGTGGTGATCTTGCTTCTTAGGACCCTTTCAAAGATTTTTATGATATGGGATGTTAGTGCTATTGGTCTGTAGTTCTTTGCTGTTGCTTTACTGCCCCCTTTGTGGAGTGGGGCTATGTCTGTTGTTTTTAGTAACTGAGGGACGACCCCCGTGTCCATGCTCCCTCTCCATAGGATGGAAAAGGCTCGTGATAGGGGCTTCTTGTGATATAATGTGATATAATGATATAATGTGAGTGAATCGATTTGTGCTACTGTTATGTATGCTTCAGTTCTCAGACCAAACCAGGCCTGACAGAAATGGCAGGCAACATAAGATTAGGAATGTGTATGTGTATCTGAAACAGAAATTCAATATTTATTTTTATCCCTTCAGGAAGCTTGTTATTGATGAGTCTTTGATTCTGTTCAAAGGAAGACTTTCAGTCAAGCAGTACATACCAAGCAAGAGAAAATGCTTTGGTATAATGTTATTTGTGCTTTGTGACTGCTACAGTGGTCTTGTATTGAATATTATTGTGTACACTGGAAGTTATACATTGCAAAATACCAGGAAGTTATTGGGCATCTCTGTTGATGTGGTTAGGACAATGATGGAACCATATCTTGGTAAGGGGCATATATTACATACTGATAACTGATACACAAGCCCTCACTCAGTGATTTTTTTGCGAGTGAAAATGATAGATGTGTGTGGCACAGTGCTTGGAAATTGTAGCACATGCCCAGGTTTGACACTGGCACTCGTAGAGGTGAGGTGCAGGCATTTGCTGCCAATGACATCATGACATTTCGGTGGCATGACAAATGAGATGTCACACTGTTGTCATCAGTTCACCCTAACAAAATGACAAACACTGGCAGGCAGAACAGAGAGACCAATGAACCCATTCTAAAACCTGCAGCTGTGATCGACTACACCCTCAATATGCAGTCAGTGGACAAATGTGACATGCAGACTGGGTTTGTTGATTGTGTTCGCAAGTTTTAAGTAGTGCATAATACTCTTTTTCCAAATTCTGAACATTTCCATGCTCAATGCTTATAATATATATAAGATAAGGACAAGAAACAAACCACCATATGGTGAATTTTGTTTGTCTGTCATCAGACAAATAATATTCAAGTACCAAGGAACAGCACCTGCAATAGGAAACCCCCCACAACAGAGCAGACACTCGTTTTATGTATGAGGAGTGTAAAACACCACTGTGTATGACACCATGTTTTATGTGTGAGGAGTGTAAAACACCACTGTGTATGACACCATGTTTTATGTGTGAGAGTGTTAAAACACCACTGTGTATGACACCATGTTTTATGTGTGAGAGTGTAAAACACCACTGTGTATGACACCATGTTTTATGTGTGAGAGTGTAAAACACCACTGTGTATGACACCATGTTTTATGTGTGAGAGTGTAAAACACCACTGTGTATGACACCATGTTTTATGTGTGAGAGTGTAAAACACCACTGTGTATGACACCATGTTTTATGTGTGAGAGTGTAAAACACCACTGTGTATGACACCATGTTTTATGTGTGAGGTGTAAAACACCACTGTGTATGACACCATGTTTTATGTGTGAGAGTGTAAAACACCATGTGTATGACACCATGTTTTATGTGTGAGAGTGTAAACACCACTGAGCATGACACCATGTTTTATGTGTGAGAGTGTAAAACACCACTGTGTATGACACCATGTTTTATGTGTGAGAGTGTAAAACACCACTGTGTATGACACCATGTTTTATGTGTGAGAGTGTAAAACCCCCACTGTGTATGACACCATGTTTTATGTGTGAGAGTGTAAAACACCACTGTGTTTTGACACCATGTTTTATGTGTGAGAGTGTAAAACACCACTGTGTATGACACCATGTTTTATGTGTGAGAGTGTAAAACACCACTGTGTATGACACCATGTTTTATGTGTGAGAGTGTAAAACACCACTGTGTATGACACCATGTTTTATGTGTGAGAGTGTAAAACACCACTGAGCATGACACCATGTTTTATGTGTGAGAGTGTAAAACACCACTGTGTATGACACCATGTTTTATGTGTGAGAGTGTAAACACCACTGAGCATGACACCATGTTTTATGTGTGAGAGTGTAAAACACCACTGTGTATGACACCATGTTTTATGTGTGGGAGTGTAAAACACCACTGTGTATGACACCATGTTTTATGTGTGAGAGTGTAAAACACCACTGTGCATGACACCATGTTTTATGTGTGAGAGTGTAAAACACCACTGTGTATGACACCATGTTTTATGTGTGAGAGTGTAAAACACCACTGTGTATGACACCATGTTTTATGTGTGAGAGTGTAAAACACCACTGAGCATGACACCATGTTTTATGTGTGAGAGTGTAAAACACCACTGTGTATGACACCATGTTTTATGTGTGAGGAGTGTAAAACACCACTGTGCATGACACCATGTTTTATGTGTGAGAGTGTAAAACACCACTGTGTATGACACCATGTTTTATGTGTGAGAGTGTAAAACTCCACTGTGCATGACACCATGTTTTATGTGTGAGAGTGTAAAACACCACTGTGTATGACACCATGTTTTATGTGTGAGAGTGTAAAACACCACTGTGTATGACACCATGTTTTATGTGTGAGAGTTTTAAAAACACCACTGTGTATGACACCATGTTTTATGTGTGAGAGTGTAAAACTCCACTGTGCATGACACCATGTTTTATGTGTGAGAGTGTAAAACACCACTGTGTATGACACCATGTTTTATGTGTGAGGAGTGTAAAACACCACTGTGTATGACACATGTTTTATGTGTGAGAGTGTTAAAACACCACTGTGCATGACACCATGTTTTATGTGTGGAGTGTTAAAACTCCACTGTGCATGACACCATGTTTTATGTGTGAGAGTGTAAAACACCACTGTGCATGACACCATGTTTTATGTGTGAGAGTGTAAAACACCACTGTGTATGACACCATGTTTTATGTGTGAGAGTGTAAAACACCACTGTGTATGACACCATGTTTTATGTGTGAGAGTGTAAAACACCACTGTGTATGACACCATGTTTTATGTTGTGAGAGAGTGTAAAACACCACTGTGTATGACACCATGTTTTATGTGTGAGAGTGTAAAACTCCACTGTGCATGACACCATGTTTTATGTGTGAGAGTGTAAAACACCACTGTGTATGACACCATGTTTTATGTGTGAGGAGTGTAAAACACCACTGTGTATGACACCATGTTTTATGTGTGAGAGTGTAAAACACCACTGTGCATGACACCATGTTTTATGTGTGAGAGTGTTTAAAACTCCACTGTGCATGACACATGTTTTATGTGTGAGAGTGTAAAACACCACTGAGCATGACACCATGTTTTATGTGTGAGAGTGTAAAACACCACTGAGCAGGACACCACGTTTTATGTGTGAGAGTGTAAAACACCATGGCATGACACCATGTTTTATGTGTGAGAGTGTAAAACACACTGTGCATGACACCATGTTTTATGTGTGAGAGTGTTAAAACACCACTGTGTATGACACCATGTTTTATGTGTGAGAGTGTAAAACACCACTGTGCATGACACCATGTTTTATGTGTGAGAGTGTAAAAACACCACTGTGCATGACACCATGTTTTATGTGTGAGAGTGTAAAACACCACTGTGCATGACACCATGTTTTATGTGTGAGAGTGTAAAACACCACTGTGCATGACACCATGTTTTATGTGTGAGAGTGTAAAACACCACTGTGCATGACACCATGTTTTATGTGTGAGAGTGTAAAACACCACTGTGCATGACACCCTGTTTTATGTGTGAGAGTGTTAAAACACCACTGTGCATGACACCATGTTTTATGTGTGAGAGTGTAAAACACCACTGTGCATGACACCATGTTTTATGTGTGAGAGTGTAAAACACCACTGTGCTATGACACCATGTTTTATGTGTGAGAGTGTAAAACACCACTGTGTATGACACCATGTTTTATGTGTGAGAGTGTAAAACACTGTGCATGACACCATGTTTTATGTGTGAGAGTGTAAAACACCACTGTGCATGACACCATGTTTTATGTGTGAGAGTGTAAAACACTGTGTATGACACCATGTTTTATGTGTGAGAGTGTAAAACACCACTGTGCATGACACCATGTTTTATGTGTGAGGGGTGTAAAACACCCTGTGCATGACACCATGTTTTATGTGTGAGAGTGTAAAAACACCACTGTGTATGACACCATGTTTTATGTGTGAGAGTGTAAAACACCACTGTGTATGACACCATGTTTTATGTGTGAGAGTGTAAAACACCACTGTGTATGACACCATGTTTTATGTGTGAGAGTGTAAAACACCACTGTGCATGACACCATGTTTTATGTGTGAGGAGTGTAAAACACCACTGTGCATGACACCATGTTTTATGTGTGAGGAGTGTAAAACACCACTGTGCATGACACCATGTTTTATGTGTGAGAGTGTAAAACACCACTGTGTATGACACCATGTTTTATGTGTGAGAGTGTAAAACACCACTGTGTATGACACCATGTTTTATGTGTGAGAGTGTAAAACACCACTGTGTATGACACCATGTTTTATGTGGTGGAGTGTAAAACACCACTGTGCATGACACCATGTTTTATGTGTGAGAGTGTAAAACACCACTGTGCATGACACCATGTTTTATGTGTGAGGAGTGTAAAACTCCACTGTGCATGACACCATGTTTTATGTGTGAGAGTGTAAAACACCACTGTGTATGACACCATGTTTTATGTGTGAGAGTGTAAAACACCACTGTGTATGACACCATGTTTATGTGTGAGAGTGTAAAACACCACTGTGTATGACACCATGTTTTATGTGTGAGAGTGTAAAAACACCACTGTGCATGACACCATGTTTTATGTGTGAGGAGTGTAAAACACCACTGTGCATGACACCATGTTTTATGTGTGAGGAGTGTAAAACACCACTGTGCATGACACCATGTTTTATGTGTGAGAGTGTAAAACACCACTGTGTATGACACCATGTTTTATGTGTGAGAGTGTAAAACACCACTGTGTATGACACCATGTTTTATGTGTGAGAGTGTTAAAACACCACTGTGTATGACACCATGTTTTATTTTGTGAGGAGTGTTTAAAACACCACTGTGCATGACACCATGTTTTATGTGTGAGAGTGTAAAACACCACTGTGCATGACACCATGTTTTATGTGTGAGAGTGTAAAAGACTGTGCATGACACCATGTTTTATGTGTGAGAGTGTAAAACACCACTGTGCATGACACCATGTTTTATGTGTGAGAGTGTAAAACACCACTGTGCATGACACCATGTTTTATGTGTGAGAGTGTAAAACACCACTGTGTATGACACCATGTTTTATGTGTGAGAGTGTAAAACACTGTGTATGACACCATGTTTTATGTGTGAGAGTGTAAAACACCACTGTGTATGACACCATGTTTTATGTGTGAGAGTGTAAAACACTGTGCATGACACCATGTTTTTGTGTGAGAGTGTAAAACACCACTGTGCATGACACATGTTTTATGTGTGAGAGTGTAAACACCACGTGCATGACACCATGTTTTATGTGTGAGGAGTGTAAAACACCACTGTGTATGACACCATGTTTTATGTGTGAGGAGTGTAAAACACCACTGTGCATGACACCATGTTTTATGTGTGAGAGTGTAAAACACCACTGTGTATGACACCATGTTTTATGTGTGAGAGTGTAAAACACCACTGTGTATGACACCATGTTTTATGTGTGAGAGTGTAAAACACCACTGTGTATGACACCATGTTTTATGTGTGAGGAGTGTAAAACACCACTGTGCATGACACCATGTTTTATGTGTGAGAGTGTAAAACACCACTGTGCATGACACCATGTTTTATGTGTGAGAGTGTAAAAACACTGTGCATGACACCATGTTTATGTGTGAGAGTGTAAAACACCACTGTGCATGACACCATGTTTTATGTGTGAGAGTGTAAAACACCACTGTGCATGACACCATGTTTTATGTGTGAGAGTGTAAAACACCACTGTGTATGACACCATGTTTTATGTGTGAGAGTGTAAAACACTGTGTATGACACCATGTTTTATGTGTGAGAGTGTAAAACACCACTGTGCATGACACCATGTTTTATGTGTGAGAGTGTAAAACACTGTGCATGACACCATGTTTTATGTGTGAGAGTGTAAAACACCACTGTGTATGACACCATGTTTTATGTGTGAGAGTGTAAAACACTGTGTATGACACCATGTTTTATGTGTGAGAGTGTAAAACACTGTGTATGACACCATGTTTTATGTGTGAGAGTGTAAAACACTGTGCATGACACCATGTTTTATGTGTGAGAGTGTAAAACACCACTGTGTATGACACCATGTTTTGTGTGTGAGAGTGTAAAACACCACTGTGTATGACACCATGTTTTATGTGTGAGAGTGTAAAACACCACTGTGCATGACACCATGTTTTATGTGTTGAGAGTGTAAAACACACTGTGCATGACACCATGTTTTATGTGTGAGAGTGTAAAACACCACTGTGCATGACACCATGTTTTATGTGTGAGAGTGTAAAACACCACTGTGTATGACACCATGTTTTATGTTGAGAGTGTAAAACACCCCTGTGTATGACACCCTGTTTTATGTGGTGAGAGTGTAAAACACCACTGTGTATGACACCATGTTTTATAAGGACTCCACAGGCATGCCAGACGTTCTAGGAAACACCCTGTGAGACATGTTTTTATGTGTGATGAGTGTAAAACAACACTGTAATAGACAACATTTTATATTGTTTGTTTGTATAAACAAATTTTGTAAACAATATAATGACAACAATGTTTGCACAGTTATTGTGTAGTATAGAAACAGTAAAAATTTACAAAATAGTGCTAATATTGGTCTCACTGGCCATGAAAGTTACTTGAAAATAAAAAATAGTATAAAAAATTAATTAGAAAAAAAGTAGTAAAAACAAAATAAACAATTACCGGGTGACCAGTAGTCAGTGATGTTGCCGTATGCGGTTCACTGTCTGTCAACTTCATGCCTCCATATCTCAGTAAGTATTGATGGCAAAAAAATTTTTTAGCCTATAAAGTTTAGAAAAAACTATCTTTTCATAGGAAAAAATAATTTTTTTACGAATATTTTTCGACCCAGAGAACAAGTCTGGGAGAGGCCCTGTCGATCCTGAAAGTGTTAAATTTATAAACAAAATGATAGTCTCATATAATTTTCCACATCCTCTGAAATACTGGCTGCAGAGGCTGCAGGATGATGGAGATGAAATTAAATTAATAATTAAAGAAAAAATGATAATGATTCAATAATAGATAAATTGTGGCTGTATTTAAAGGATAATATAATTAGGTGCAGAGGCAGGTTACAAAATGCTGAATTGGGTGAATATGCTAAACACACTATTTTACTGCCCAAAACTCATCAACTAACAACTTTGATTGTTTTAAATGCCCATAAATATGTAATAGGTAGTAGGTTGGTAGACAGCAACCACCCAGGGAAGTACTACCATCCTGCCAGGTGACTGTGAAACAGAAACCTTTAACTGTTTTACATGATGGTAGGATTGCTGGTGCATTTTTGTCTCATAAACATGCTGGATAACAGGTATATCTTGCTACTTCTACTTACACGGAGGTCACACTACACAGGCATGCACATGCATATATATACATACACACATCTAGGTTTTTCTTCTTTTTTCTAAATAGCTCTTGTTCTTCTTTATTTCCTCCATTGTTCATGGGGAATGGAAAAGAATCTTTCCTCTGTAAGCCATGCTTGTCATATGAGGCAACTAAAATGCCAGGAACAATGGACTAGTAACCCCTTCTCCTGTAAACATTTACTAAAAAAGAGAAAAAAAAACTTTATAAAATTGGGATGCTTGAATGTGTGTGTATGTAGTGCGGATGACAAGAAAGAGATGATTGCTGATGTTATGAATGAAAAGAAGTTGGATGTCCTGGCCCTAAGCGAAACAAAGCTGAAGGGGGTAGGGGAATTTTGGTGGAGAAAATTAAATGGGATTAAGTCAGGAGTATCTGAGAGAGTTAGAGCTAAGGAAGGGGTAGCAATAATGTTAAAGGATCAGTTATGGAAGGAGAAGAGGGAATATAAATGTGTAAATTCAAGGATTATGTGGATTAAAATAAGGGTTGGATGCCAAAAAGTGGGTCATAATAAGTGTGTATGCACCTGGAGAAGAGAGGAGTGTAGAGGAGAGAGAGAGAGAGATTTTCGGAGATGTTAAGTGAATGTATAGGAACCTTGAACCAAGTGAGAGAGTAATTGTGGTAGGGGACCTAAATGCTAAAGTAGGAGAAACATTTAGAGAGGGTGTGGTAGGTAAGTTTGGGGTGCCAGGTGTAAATGATAATGGGAGCCCTTTGATGGAACTTTGCCTAGAAAGAAGTTTAGTTATAAGTAATATGTATTTAAAAAAAAAAGTGGATAAATAAGTACACGAGATATGATGTATACAAGATATGATGACATGATATGATAACGGAGATAAAACACCTCAATTATTGGGAGCGCTTGAGGTTCCTAAACCTGTATTCCCTGGAACGCAGGAGGGAGAGATACATGATTATATACACCTGGAAAATCCTAGAGGGACTAGTACCGAACTTGCACACGAAAATCACCCACTACGAAAGCAAAAGACTTGGCAGACGATGCACCATCCCCCCAATGAAAAGCAGGGGTGTCACTAGCACGTTAAGAGACCATACAATAAGTGTCAGGGGCCCGAGACTGTTCAACTGCCTCCCAGCACACATAAGGGGGATTACCAACAGACCCCTGGCAGTCTTCAAGCTGGCACTGGACAAGCACCTAAAGTCAGTTCCGGATCAGCCGGGCTGTGGCTCGTATGTTGGTTTGCGTGCAGCCAGCAGCAACAGCCTGGTTGATCAGGCTCTGATCCACCAGGAGGCCTGGTCTCAGACCGGGCCGCGGGGGCGTTGACCCCCGGAACTCTCTCCAGGTAAACTCCAGGTAAACAGTAGTTTGTTGGACTATGCATTGGCAGATAAAAGACTGTTGAGTAGACTTCAGGATATATCAGATCACTTTCTAGTTGTAGCTACACTGAGAATAAAAGGTAGATGGGATACAAGGAAAATAGAAGCATCACTTTGATGAAGGTGAAGGTTTTTAAACTAAAAGAGGAGGCAGTTAGGATAAGATATAAACAGCTATTGGAGGATAGATGGGCTAATGAGAGCACAGGCAGTGGGGTCAAAGAGGTATGGGGTAGGTTTAAAAATGTAGTGTTAGAGTGTTCAGCAGAAGTTTGTGGTTACAGGAAAGTGGGTGCAGGAGGGAAGAAGAGGAATTGGTAGAACGATGATGTGAAGAGAGTAGTAAGGGAGAAAAAGTTAACATACGAGAGGTTTTTACAGAGTAGAAGTGATGCAAGGAGGGAAGAGTATATGGAGAGAAAATAAGAGGTTGAGAGAGTGGTGAAGCAATGTAAAAAGAGAGCAAGTGAGAGAGTGGGTGAGATGTTTTCAACAAATTTTGTTGAAAATAAGAAAAAGTTTTGGAGTGAGATTAACATGCTGAGGAAGCCTAGAGAACAAATGGATTTGTCAGTTAAAAATAGGAGAGGAGAGTTATTAAATGGAGAGTCAGAGGTATCGGGAAGATGGAGGGAATATTTCAAGGAATTGTTAAATGTTGATGAAGATAGGGAAGCTGTGATTTTGTGTATAGGGCAAGGAGGAATAACATCTTGTAGGAGTGAGGAAGAGCCACTTGGGAGTGTGGGGGAAGTTTGTGAGGCAATGGGTATAACGAAAGGGGGCAAGGCAGCTCGGATTGATGGGAAAAAGATAGAAATGTTTAGAGCAGGTGGAGTTACAGTTCTGGAGTGGTTGGTGTTATTATTTAATAAATATATGGAAGAGGGTAAGGTTCCTAGGGATTGGCAGAGAGCATGCATAGTTCTTTGTATAAAGGCAAAGGGGACAAAAGAGAATGTAAAAATTACAGGAAAATAAGTCTGTTGAGTATACCTGGTAAAGAGTATTTTAGAATTATTACTGAAAGAATTAAGAGTAAGATGGAGAGTAGGATAGCAGATGAACAAGGAGGCTTTAGGAAAGGTAGGGGGTGTGTAGACCAAGTGTTTACAGTGAAACATATAGGTGAACAGTATTTAGATAAGGCAAAAGAGGTTTTTGTGGCATTTATGGATTTGGAGAAGGAGTATGACAGGGTGGATAGAGGGGCAATGTGGCAGATGTTGCAGGTGTATGGTATAGGAGGCAAGTTACCGAGAGCAGTGAAGAGTTTTTACGAGGATGGTGAGGCTCAAGTTAGAGTATGTAGGAAAGAGGGAGATTATTTCCCAGTAAAAGTAGGCCTGAGACAAGGATATGTATTGTCAACATGGTTGTTCAATATATTTATAGATGAGGTTGTAAGAGAAGTGAATGTAAGGGTCTTGGCAAGACGTGTGGAGTTAAAAGATAAACAATCAAACACAAAGTGGGAGTTGTCACAGTTGCTTTTTGCTGATGACACTGTGCTCTTGGGAGATTCTGAAGAGAAGTTGCAGAGGTTGGTGGATGAATTTGGTAGGGTATGTAAAAGAATAAAATTAAAAGTGAATATAGGAAAGAGTAAGGCTATGAGGATAAAAAGATTAGGTGACGAAAGATTGGATATCAGATTGGAGGGAGAGAGTATGGAGGAGATGAATATATTCAGATATCTGGGAGTGGACGTGTCAGCAGATGGGCCTATGAAAGATTAGGTGAATCATAAAATTGATGAGGGGAAAAGGGCGAGCAGTGCACTTAGGAGTCTGTGGAGACAAAGAACTTTGTCCTTGGAAGCAAAGAGGGGAATGTATAAGAATATAGTTTTACCAACACTCTTATATGGGTGTGAAGCATGGGTGACGAATGTTGCAGTGAGGAGAAGGCAGGAGGCAGTGGAGATGTCATGTCTGAGGGCAATGTATGGTGTGAACATAATGCCGAGAATTCGTAGTTTGGAAATTATGAGGAGGTGTGGGATTGCCAAAACTGTTGTCCAGAGAGCTGAGGAAGGGTTGTTGAGGTGGTTTGGACATGCAGAATGAAACAAAACAGAATGACTTCGAGAGTGTATAAATCTGTAGCAGAGGGAAGGCAGGGTAGGGGTCAGCCTAGGAAAGGTTGGAGGGAGGGGGTTTAGTGTGCGAGGGGCTTGGACTTCCAGCAAGCATGCATGAGCGTATTTGGTAGGAGTGAATGGAGACAAATGGTTTTTAATACCTGACATGCTGTTGGAATGTGAGCAAAATATCATTTATGAAGGGATTCAGGGAAACCGGCAGGCCGGACTTTAGTCCAGGAGATGGGAAGTACAGTGTCTGCACTCTAAAGGAGGGGTGTTAATGTTGCAGTTTTATAAACTGTAGTGTAAAGCACCTCTCTGGCAAGACAGTGGAGTAAATGATGACAAAAGTTTTTGTTTTTCGGGCCACCCTGCCTTGGTGGGAATCGGCCAATGTGTTAATAAAAAGAAAATGTAATGCATGGTGGAGAACAAGATACCTTAAACTGTATTAGGGAAACTTTCTGGATTCCACAAGGACAACAAAGTGTAAAAAGGGTTATTAAATCTTGTGTAATATGTTGCCGTGTGGATGCCAGAACCTATATGTACCCAGGTCCTCCACCATTACCAAGGTGATGTGTACAATTGTTAGAACCATTTGATGTAACAGGTGAGAACTGTAGTGGTCCAATAATTTTAACAGGTAATTCAGATGGTGTTCCCTTGAATGTGAATGCATGTTTATTTACTTGCACTGCTACTAGGGCAGTTCATTTAGAAGTGCCTCAGGACTTGTCTGCAGAACAGTTTATACAGGTGTTTAAGAAATATGCAGCAAGGAGATCCTGTCCAAGATTGATGATTTCAGATAATGCTACTAATTTTGGGGCAGGTGCCCAATATTTGATAGAATTAATGGAGAATAATGATGTTCAATCTCTGTTAATCCAATGAGGGTGTGTCTGCAAATTTATTGCTCTCAGAGTATGGTAGCAAGGGGGGCTTTACGGATAAACAATCGTCCCCTCTCATACGTAAGTGATACTCCTGATGCAGATATATTAACACCTTCATAAAAAACAAAAAAAGGGACAATACCATGACTTGAACAATACACAAATAACCCGCACATAGAAGAAAGGAGTTATGATGATGTTTTGGTCCGACTTGGACCATTTACAAAGTCACACTAATAAAAGTAATTTTGTAAACGATCCAAGTCAGACCAAAATGTCGTCATAAGCACCTCTCTCCTATGAGTGGGTTGTGTATAACACCTTCACATTTAATATGTGGACAAAAATTGGAAGCTGCACCTATTCATAGAGATAATCCTGAGGAAATTGATGATAATAATAATGTAACAGTGCTACCTGGAGGTGTGGAGTTTATCTGGAGAGGGTTTCAGGGGTCAACACTCCCGCGGTTCGGTCTGAGACCAGGCCTCATGGTGGATCAGGGTCTGATCAACCAGGCTGTTACTGCAGGCCACACGCAAGCTGACGTATGGACCACAGCCTGGTTGGTCAGGTACTGACTTTAGGTGCTGGGAGGCAACTGATCAGTCTTGGACCCCAGACACTTACTGTGTTGTCTCTCAATGTACTCGTGGCACCCCTGCTTTTCATCAGGGGAATGTTGCATCTCCTGATGAGTCTTTTGCTTTCATAGGGAGTGATTTTCATGTGCAGGTTTGTTACCAATCCCTCTAGGTAATAAATTTAAAATGTTGAAGTAATCAATCACTGGACCCATGTGTGGCATAAAGAGTATGTTCTTATAATATTCCGGTAATTAATTTTTATAGTGGATCAGAAGAAGATAAATTATGTAACATCACAGTCACTAGTGAAATGGTTGTGAAGCAGATAGACCGACTGAAGCAAAATAAGTCACCGGGTCCTGATGAGGTTTTTTCAAGGGTTCTAAAGGAATGCAAAATGGAAGTCTGTGAACCATTAACTAATATTTTTAATTTATCTCTTCAAACAGGTGTAGTGTCTGATATGTGGAAGATGGCTAATGTAATTCCTATTTTTAAAACAGGGGACAAGTCGTTACCGTCAAATTACCGCCCAATAAGCCTGACCTCAATTGTAGGCAAATTACTAGAGTCAATTATAGCTGAGATTATAAGAAGCCATCTCGATAAGCATAGCTTGATTAAGGATACTCAGCATGGATTCACAAGAGGCCGGTCTTGTCTAACTAATTTATTAACTTTCTTCAGTAAAGCTTTTGAGGCTGTTGACCACGATAAAGAATTTGATATTATTTACTTAGATTTTATTAAGGCATTTGATAGAGTTCCACACCAAAGACTGTTGAAGAAAGTAGCAGCTCATGGCATTGGGGGAAGAGTGCTCTCGTGGATCGAATCATGGCTCACTGACAGGAAGCAGAGAGTGTCCATAAATGGGGTTAAATCCGAGTGGGGATCAGTAACAAGTGGCATTCCACAGGGATCAGTCTTGGGCCCATTGTTGTTTATAATATATATCAATGATCTTGATGAAGGAATTACTAGTGATATGAGCAAATTCGCCGATGACGCAAAGATAGGTGGGATAATTGATTCAAACATAGATGTTAGGGAACTTCAGGAGGATTTAGGCAAACTCTACTCTTAGTCAGAAAAGTGGCAGATGCAGTTCAATGTAGATAAATGCAAGGTTCTGAAGCTCGGGAGTGTCCATAACCCAAGCACTTATAAGTTAAATAATATAGAACTTAGCCATACAGATTGCGAAAAGGACTTGGGGGTTATGGTAAGCAGCAACCTTAAACCAAGACAGCAATGCCTAAGCGTACGTAATAAGGCAAATAGATTACTGGGATTTATATCAAGAAGTGTAAGCAACAGAAGTCCAGAGGTCATACTGCAGCTTTATACATCATTAGTAAGGCCTCACCTAGATTATGCAGCTCAATTCTGGTCTCCATATTACAGAATGGACATAAATTTGTTAGAAAACATTCAGCGTAGGATGACTAAATTAATACATAGCATTAGAAATCTTCCTTATGAAGAAAGATTGAAGACTCTTAAGTTACATTCACTTGTTAGACGAAGAATGAGGGGAGACCTGATCAAAGTGTATAAGTGGAAGATAGGTATTAATAAAGGGGATATTAACAAGGTCTTGAGGATATCTCTCCAAGAGAGAACCCGCAGTAATGGATTTAAATTAGATAAGTTTAGATTTAGAAAGGACATAGGAAAGTATTGGTTTGGAAATAGGGTAGTTGATGAGTGGAACAGTCTACCTAGTTGGGTTATTGAGGCTAGGACTTTGGGTAGTTTCAAATTTAGGTTGGATAAGTACATGAGTGGGAGGGGTTGGATTTGAGTGGGACTTGCACATCAGAGCTTGTTTCTTGGGTGGCATTGAAAATTGGGTTGGTCAAATGTTTGTTAGTGGGATGAATTGTAAAGGACTTGCCTAGTATGGGCCAACAGGCCTGCTGCAGTGTTCCTCCTTTCTTATGTTCTTATGTATCTTCTTACACTATGTGAATGCTTTTATGGTGCGTCAGAGCCAGTAAATCGACAGAACATTCAACCAGGTGACATTGTGTTAATTGATACTGAGCAACAATGAAAATTGTGGCCTCTGGGAAAGGTATTAACATTATACCCAGATGCACAAGGTGCTGTCAGGAATGTCAAAGTGTTGTGTTGTGGTCGGGAAAGTTTGTGTACCACTAATAAATTAAATCCCTTGGAATTAAATGGTGTTCAGTCATATGTAGATGAAGATCTAAGGGAAAGTGGCCTGGTGGCTAAAGCTCCCGCTTCACACACGGAGGGCCCGGCTTCGATTCCCGGCGGGTGGAAACATTCGACACGTTTCCTTACACCTGTTGTCCTGTTCACCTAGCAGCAAAATAGGTACCTGGGTGTTAGTCGACTGGTGTGGGTCGCATCCTGGGGGACAAGATTAAGGACCCCAATGGAAATAAGTTAGACAGTCCTCGATGACGCACTGACTTTCTTGGGTTATCGTGGGTGGCTAACCCTCCGGGGTTAAAAATCCGAACGAAATCTTATCTTAAGATAGATGACCAAGTGATGCAAGATGAAATTGTAATAAGGCCTGCTAGGAGAACAGCCATTCATGCTAGAGTTGGCTGGAATTGTCTCTTAGAGGAAAGAGCAATTTAAGTTGCTCATCAATGAACTTCACCCAGCCGCAGTGTGAAAAATTTTCATATAATTTTCCCAAATTTATATTGTATAAATTTTACAATGAAATGTGCATAATAAATGTATTGCTGTTGGTTTAAAAATTAATTTGGAATGAAAAAGAGAACCAACAGAAAATATCTGCACTTGCGAGGGGGTGGAGAGAGAGGCGCCTGCTTGCAGAGTGTGAATGCAGGTGATAATAACCCATCGAATTAAATCAAGCTTCATTTTCAATCAATCAAGTTTATTCTCTATACAGATTACAATGTGGGGTTTACAGGTTTTGGATATTGTGTGGTTTGCAGGTTATAAAATACAGTGGACCCCCGCATAACGATCACCTCCGAATGCGACCAATTATGTAAGTGTATTTATGTAAGTGCATTTGTACATGTATGTTTGGGGGTCTGAAATGGACTAATCTACTTCACAATATTCCTTATGGGAACAAACTCGGTCAGTACTGGCACCTGAACATACTTCTGGAGTGAAAAAATATTGTTAACCGGGGGTTCACTGTACTAATTACAGAGGGGCCCACTAGGACACCTAGCATGGCTAGGCATTTCGGGCAGACTTAGATTAATTCTTAACTCTAAATTAATACAGATTATGGAGTAAGTTGGTATTAAGGCTAAGTGACTACATTAGAGTTTGTGAGTTCAGCAATGTGAATGCTTTTGTTTTGGCACAATACACAGGTTCTATATTGGAGTATCACAAGCAACTTATGACTAGTTAGGATTCATTATTTTATGTTTAAGATTCGTATTTCTGTGATTATAGTCAAATTAGTTGTCGGGGTATATCAGGGAGATAAGATGTTGTCTAACGGAAGTTTTTAAAGTGATGAATGTGTCTGCAGTTCTAGAGCTTTCAGGTAAGGTATTCCAGATTTTAGGGCCTTTGACATACAGTGAATGTTTGTAAAGGTTTAGTCGGACACAGGGAATGTCATAGAGATGTTTGTGTCTGGTGTTATGCCTGTGGGTCCTGTCACAACTATCAAGAAAGCATTTTAGGTCAAGGTTAATATTGGAATTTAAGGTCCTGTATATGTAGATTGCACAGTAGTAGGTGTGGATGTTCTGAACAGGAAGTAAGTTTAGATCTATGAATAGTGGGGGGCTGTGCTGCCAGAGATGGGATTTAGTGAATATTCTTATTGTGGCTTTTTGTTGGGTTATTATTGGCTTTAGGTGTGTTGCTGCAGTTAATCCCCAAGCACAAATAGCATAGGAAAGGCATGGATAAATGAATGAATGGTATAGTGTGAGAAGGGCAGTTTGTGGCACGTGGTATCGTATCTTGGAGAGAATCCCAATCATTTTGGATGCTTATTTTGTTATGTGCTGGATATGGGTGCTGAAATTAATGTTTTTGTCGAGGTATAGGCCTAGGAATTTGCCCTCATTATGTCTGGCAATTAGAGTGTTGTCGATCTTAACCCTTTGACTGTCGCAACCCCCAATCCTGAGGTGCCTCCTGGTGTCGCAAAATTAAAAAAAAAAAATTATTATTTCTTATGAAATGATAGAGAATCTTTTCCCGATTGTAATGACACCAAAAAAACGAAATTTGATAGTAAACTGATGGAATTATGCTCTCGCGAAGTTAGCGACCTCGGCGCTGTTTACAAATCGGCGATTTCGCCCACTTTGAGCCCTATTTTCGGCTAATTCCTTTGCTCCAGTTGCCCAAACTCATAGCTCTTTCTTTAGAACTCCATTTTCTCTATCGATTGAGTACAAGAAACTGCCCATTTACCGATTTCAACTACCTAATAATGTGGTCAGAAATTTGCAATTTGGCCAATTTCACAAAAACTAAAAAATATGACAATTTCAAAATAAGGTCCAGAATGAACAATGCAGACATTCCTGGCTCTAAAATAACATTTTCCTTGTTTATCAATCATGTGTCCAGGCCCCTCTGATATTACTCTTGCTTTCTATTTTGAATTTTTATTCAAACAAAAAATAGAAGACTTACTATTATGCAGACTACTGCAATACTGTAATAATTGTATAAATAACATCAACCCATTCATGACTGCATATTAGAATTGCTAGTTGGACATTTGTTGGACAATGGCATCATTTGTTTACTTTTGAACATTGGCAAAAATCAAACATTTCCCCTACTTTGAGCTCCATTTCTAGGTTCTTTTTATAGTAAAATCAATCAAAATCACCTCTATTTCTATAATATGTTTTCCATTCTATCAAATGAGACCAAGAAAACGAGAATACACCCATAAATACTATACGAAAATAGACTACAAAGTCGGCATTTTAATTAAAAAAAACGGTCGGAGTTTTTTTTTCTCATTATGCACTGCGTGCTCCAGGATTTTTTTTTATATGGTGCACACTGACCACACAGACCCATTCTCTCACATGTGGGCCTACCAGCTTTCTCCTGCTTGATTTGAAGCCATTAGAATTTATGAGCATATATACGTCAAACACGGTACCTCGTAAGACGTATATATATGGCCGTGACAGTCAAAGGGTTAATGTTAAGTTGCGCAACACCTGCTCTGCTGCCAAACATAATATAGTAGGTTTTGTCAGTGTTAAGTGTAAGTTTATTGACTGTCATCCAAGTCGACATTTTGAGCAGTGAATCGACCTCCGATGAACAGAAAATGCGGTAATGTACTACACCGTGAACTCCAAAGAAAACAATGAAAATTACAGTGATATTCGGTAAAATAAGGAATTGACCACATTGAAATCCCAGTGTGCAATTACATGGTAATTTTGGCGTTAATTTTCTGATGGTTCCGTAGGTTTAATAGGGCTCAAGCTTCCAAACTGGAACAAAGAAAATCGGAAATATCATCCTGCTGAAGATGCAACTATATTAACGTGGCAGAACTTCAAGAGTGGATGGTGAATGGAGAAATAGAGGATGCAGTCAACCACAGTTAAGTACAATGTCTATTGCATAGCTTCATATTGGCTAACATTTTCTGTACGATAGGCAGGTTGTGGGTGATCCAGCAACATTCAGGCAACCTCCAGACAAATTTGGTAAGTGGTGATATTATATCTAATAATTTTTCTCATATGATGTATATATCTGTGTACCCCCCCTTCCTCCTTCCATCAGTCTTACCCAATGACACAATCCACATATTAGCACCATAATTATTTATTATATTTATTATTAGTACCATAATTAGTACCATATTAGTACCATAATTATTTATTATATTTATTAATTTTTAACATATAAATTTGGTCCAGGGAGATGTGTATAGAGAGTAGTGGGTGTCAAAGGGAGATACTTTTCTTGCGACCAGAGTGCCTTAAAATTTCCCCACATACCTCAGTGGTGCAACAAAAGATAAGTAAAGTATCACTGTTGCCTTCTAATCAAATTACCTGCACGAACACAATAGGTTCATACAGGTAATTTACTTCTCACAACATCCAAAAGAAAATAGACTTACTCTCAATATCTGTAATTCACCCTATTTTACACTTACACTCTCTCAAATAATTGTAAACATAAAATTCCTAATATAGATACTTCATAATTAATCTTAAGTTAGTCCTAAGTTTGCTGAAATACTCAGCCATTATAGGAGCTCTTATAGAAACAGTCTATCATGCCGAGATCAAACAATTCCCTTTACTAAATTTACTAACTGTAATATTGTTACATGTTTTGTACTACCCCACTATTATCAATCTAATTAATGATAATCACTTCAATTACCCAACATCAATATACAATAATGAGTATTAACCCTTTGGGGGATTTGGCCGTACAAGTACAGCTTACGACCCAGGGTTTTTGACATACTAGTACACCCTCAAATTTAGTGAGAGAAAGCTGGTAGGCCTACATATGAAAGAATGGGTCTATGTGGTCAGCGTGTGCAGTATAAAAAAAATCCTGCAGCACACAGTGCATAATGAGAAAAAAAAAACTTTGACCATGTTTTTGGAATAAAATAGCGACTTTGCACTGTATTTTCGTGTGGTATTTATTGTTGTATTCTAGTTTTCTTGGTCTCATTTTATAGAATGGAAGACATATTACAGAAATTGAAAAGATTTTGACTGGTTTTACAATGAAAAGTACCTTGAAATTGAGTGCAAAGTAGCAGAAATGTTCGATTTTTACCAAAGTTCAAAAGTAAACAAATCATGCCAAGCGTCCAATACACGTCAACTGGTGAGTCTAATATTCTTTCAGAAGTGAGCTGATATTATTTATACCATTTCTACACTAATGCAGTAGTCTGCATAACAGCAAATCTATTTTTTGTAAGAATAAAAATTCAAAGTGGAAAGCCAAAGAAATATAAGAGGGGCCTGGGGATGTGACTAACAAACAGAGAATTTGTTATTTTAGCGCCAGGAATGTCTTTCTTGTTTATTCTGGACCCTATTCGGAAATTGGCATCTTTTGAAATTTGTGAGAAACTGGCAAAATTGCTAAATTCTGACCACTTTATTGGATAGTTGAAATTGGTAAATGGGTGGTTTCTTGTACTCATTCGATAGAAAAAATGGAGTTCTGGCAAAATAGTTAATGATTTTTGTCGACTAGTACATTGGAAATGGCCAAAAATAGGGCTCAAAGTGGGCAAAATCGCCAATGCATAAACATCATCGAGACCGCTAACTTCGCGAGATCATAATTTCGTAAGTTTTCCATCAAAATTCATACTTTTGGCATCAATATGATTGGGAAAATATTCTCTATCTTTTCATAAGAAATTTTTTTTTTTTTTTTTTAAATTTGGCCGACCCTGAGAACAAGTCTCGGAGAGTGCCTGTCGACACTCAAAGGGTTAAAATGCACTGCTCCATAACCTGTGCCAATATGGAGTAAGAATTTGGATCAGTCTGCCTAAAATGCCTAGGAATGCTAGTGGTTTTCTTTGTAATTATTTTACAATATGTAAACCACACACTGTAAACTTTGCAAGGAAATAAACATTTTTATTTTCATATGTACATAACAGTGGGCATTAACCTAAGCAAAAAGAAATTAAAGAATAGATTTAACCCTTTGAGGGTCCAAGAATTTAAAAAAAAATGAAAATGGGATTTTTTTTTTTTTAAATTCTTGTACTCTCAAAGGATTAAAGGAAAATAATGAGACCTTCTCATGTTAAAGCCATTATTTATATAAACCAGTTTAGAAAGAGCTAAAGAAAATCTAATAAATAAAGAACATGAATACAGGTCCGCCATCACAAATCCGGCAATCAGTTATTCGGTTCCTTCAGTTATTCGGCACTAATTTTGGCTAGCATAGTTTCAAATTTCCAGGGTCGCCACACCAACCTGCTGGTACTGTTTGGTTTACCTGGAGAGAGTTTCGGGGGTCAACGCCCTCGCGGCCCGGTCTGTGACCAGGCTACTTTCTGCTACTTTCTGCTACTTTCTGCATAAGTCATTCTAATTTCTTTTTCTCCATAACCTGCTTACTTTTAGCCCTAGCCATGGTCCCAATGAATAAAAGAAATGCTTCTCGTTGTGTAAAGCACCTACACAGTACATTATCCATTAAAGATAAGGTGGCTTTGAAGCCACTGTCGGTTGCCATGAGCTCAGTCTCATGAAGCAGGAGAATATGCTTTATTATTACACTAGTATCAACACTACAGCTTATTTGCCTATCACAATTGATCTAATATGACATAACAAACAATATAAATAACATAAAACATGTTAAATACTCCAGAATGAATAATATTTGGCATAACACCGAGCAGTTCGACAGAGTTATGAAGAGGATATGGTATACAAATACCATTCTCCTATCCATGTCTTGGGGGCTTACATTAGAGAAAACAGAGTATGGCACAGGGCTAACTGTGATATACACTTGTACTGCACCATAAACCTGAAACAAAAAAGTTATTTTCTCTACATAGATTATCACACATAGCAGCATATGTGTAGAGAACCTTAAGATAACCCAAAAAAGTCAGACAATGTGGCTCATTTCTAGTACCTGGCTTGGGTTAGCCATGTATAATTTTTGGTAAATATTCGATTCCCAGCCAGGGTAGGAACATTAGGTGTGTTTCTTTACACCTGTTGTCTATGTTTACCCATCAGTAAATGGGTACCTGGGTGTTAGTCGACTAGTGTGGGTGTTATCCTGGGACACTGACCTAATTTTCTTGAAATACTGTGCATAACTAGCTGATGTCAGCTAGGCCTGTATACCATGTACATGCACGTGTAGTAAATAAAGATATTATTATTATTATTTGTGTGAAATTGGCCAAATTGCCATTTTCTGACCACTTTAATAGGTAGTTGAAATAAGTAAATGGGCAGTTTCTTGTATTTAGTCGACAGACTAGAAGTAAATAAGTTTATTCAGGTATACTCAAATACAGTCACATAGATTATCATACATAGCAGTGTATGTATAGAGAACCTGGGATAACCCAAAAAAGTCAGACAAAATTACTTATTTCCAGTACCTAGTTTTGGCTTGCCATACATGATTTTTGGTAAATATTTTTTTCTCTCAGTTGTTTGTTAGGCTGTCTTATTGAAACTTGGGCAATGTATGATGGAAAGATGCTTCTAAACGTACAACAAAAATAAAAACGATGGATGATAAATAAGGGAGTTCACTTCTCAGCCATTAGCCGCCTCTTTGCGGTATATTTTCGCATGGTTTTTATGGTTCTATTCTCGTTTTTTTGGTCTCATTGGATAGAATATAAGATATATTACACAAATAGACATGATTTTGATTGCTTTCATGACGAAAAGTACCTTGAAATTGAGCTCAAAGTAGCGGAAATGTTCGGTTTTTGCCGATGTTCAATGAACTTTGTGCAAGTCAAGTTGTTTAATTTTATTAAGTGTATTCTAACCTAACCACTCTGTAATCTGGCAAACTCAGTAATCCGGCACACCACAGGTCCCAATGATGCCGGATTTGTGATGGAAGGACCTGGAGGAGGAAAATTATGGTACCATATTGATAATATAGTAGCCTAATATATTCATCTGAATTTCACTGTTACAATTAAGAATGTATCAAATGTATCTATGTGACTATGTAAACTAATAGTTAATATAATATAAAGTGGAACCTTGACTTACAAGTTTAATCTGTTCCAGGAGCTAGCTCATAACTCAATTTACTTGTATACCAAATTAATTTTCCTCATTTAAATTAACTGAAAAGCCAATAATTCATTCTTGCACTCTGGAGAGATGAGAAAAATATTTGAATATGATGCTATGATCAACTGTACAGCTTATTTTTTTATCACAATTCATCTAATATGACATAATAAACAATATAATTAACAAAGAAACATGATATATACAGTGGACCTCCGCCTAATGAATGTATCACATAATGTTAATTCCACCATACGAAGCATTTGAACGCAAAAATTTTACCTCATCTCCCATTAAAAAACTCGCCCAACGTGATTCCTCATAAACCTGTCCTACCAGCCTGATCGCCTCAGCTGCCCTGTCATCATTGTTTACAAGCCAGGGTGGCCAGTTGCATTTTGTATTATATTCCATTGTTTATAGTGTTTATAACTGCTAAAGAAGCCACCATGGGCCCAAAGAAAGCTTCTAGTGCCAACCCTGTGGTAAAAAGGGTGAGAAATATGTACTATTGTACCACGGACAGCTGTTGCTGCACCACGGTCAGCTGTTGCTGCACCACAGTCAGCTGTTGCTGCACCAGTCAGCAGTTGCTGAACAATGGTCAGCTGCTGCTGAACCACTGTCAGCTGCTGCTGCACCATGGTCAGCTGCTGCTGCACCACAGTCAGCTGATGCTGCACCACAGTCAGCTGTTGCTGCACCAGTCAGCTGTTGCTGCACCACAGTCAGCTGTTGCTGAACCATGGTCAGCTGCTGCTGCACCACAGTCAGCTGCTGCTGCACCACTGTCAGCTGTTGCTGCACCATGGTCAGCTGTTGCTGCACCACAGTCAGCTGTTGCTGAACCATGGTCAGCTGCTGCTGCACCACAGTCAGCTGCTGCTGCACCACTGTCAGCTGTTGCTGCACCACAGTCAGCTGCTGCTGCACCACCATCAGCTGCTGCTGCACCACTGTCAGCTGTTGCTGCACCACAGTCAGCTGTTGCTGAACCATGGTAAACTGCTGCTGCACCACAGTCAGCTGCTGCACCACCATCAGCTGCTTCTGACCAACATGACTTGTCCTGAACCTGTCTGTCCAGCCTGAGCACCTAAGCTGCCATGCCGTCATTGTTTACAAGCCAGGGTGGATGGTTGCATGCATACATTCGATACATTTTGTATTATTCCATTGTTTTTAGTGCTTGTAACTGCTAAATAAGCCACCATGGGCCCAAAGAAAGCTTCTTGTGCTAACCCTGTGGTAAAAAGTGTGAGAAATACTATCGAAATACTATCTTACCATGGTCAGCTGGTTCTGCACCACCGTCAGCTGTTGCTGGACCAGTCAGCTGTTGGTGCACCACAGTCAGCTGTTGCTACACCACCATCAGCTGTTGCTGCACCACAGTCAGCTGCTGCTACACCACTGTCAGCTGTTGCTGAACCATGGTCGCCTACTGCTGCACCACAGTCAGCTGCTGCTGAACCACAGTCAGCTGCTGCTGCTGCACCACTGTCAACTGCTTCTGACCAACATGACTTGTCCTGAACCTGTCTGTCTAGCCTGAGCACCTCAGCTGCCCTGCCATCATTATTTACAAGCCATGGTGGCCAGTTGCATGCATACATTCGATGCATTTTGTCTTATTCCATTGTTTTTAGTGTTGTAACTAGTAAATAAGCCACCATGGGCCCAAAGAAAGCTTCTAGTGCCAACCCTGTGGTAAAAAGGGTGAGAAATACGTACTATCGTACCACGGTCAGCTGTTGCTGCACCAAGGTCAGCTGTTGTTGCACCACAGTCAGCTGCTGCTGAACCACCATCAGCTGTTGCTGCACCACAGTCAGCTGCTCCTGCACCACAGTCAGCTGCTCCTGCACCACTGTCAGCTGTTGCTGAACCACTATCAGCTGTTGCTGCACCACAGTCATCTGCTGCTGCACCATCAGCTGTTGCTGCACCACCATCAGCTGTTGCTGCACCATGGTCAGCTGTTGCTGCACCACAGTAAGCTGCTGCTGCACCACTGTCAGCTGTTGCTGCATCATGGTCAGCTGTTGCTGCACCAAAGTCAGTTGCTGCTGCACCACAGTCAGCTGCTGCTGCACCATGGTCAGCTGCTGCTGAACTACAGTCAGCTGTTGCTGCACCACCATCAGCTGTTGCTGCACCATGGTCAGCTGTTGCTGCACCAAAGTCAGTTGCTGCTGCACCACAGTCAGCTGTTGCTGCACCATGGTCAGCTTCTGCTGAACCACAGTCAGCTGCTGCTGCACCATGGTCAGCTGCTGCTGCACCAAAGTCAGCTGTTGCTGAACCATGGTCAGCTGCTGCTGCACCACGGTCAGCTGCTGCTGAACTACAGTCAGCTGTTGCTGCACCACCATCAGCTGTTGCTGCACCACGGTCAGCTGTTGCTGCACCAAAGTCAGTTGCTGCTGCACCACAGTCAGCTGTTGCTGCACCATGGTCAGCTGCTGCTGAACCACAGTCAGCTGCTGCTGCACCATGGTCAGCTGCTGCTGCACCAAAGTCAGTTGCTGCTGCACCACAGTCAGCTGCTGCTGCACCACGGTCAGCTGCTGCTGAACTACAGTCAGCTGTTGCTGCACCACCATCAGCTGTTGCTGCACCACGGTCAGCTGTTGCTGCACCAAAGTCAGTTGCTGCTGCACCACAGTCAGCTGTTGCTGCACCATGGTCAGCTGCTGCTGAACCACAGTCAGCTGCTGCTGCACCATGGTCAGCTGCTGCTGCACCAAAGTCAGCTGTTGCTGAACCATGGTCAGCTGCTGCTGAACAACAGTCAGCTGTTGCTGCACCACAGTCAGCTGCTGCTGCACCACAGTCAGCTGTTGCTGCACCACAGTCAGCTGTTGCTGCACCACAGTCAGCTGCTGCTGCACCACCACCAGCTGTTGCTCCACCACCATCAGCTTTACTACTCGAAGATGTGGAGAGTGTGTTGTTGGTGTGGCTTAACGGGAAACAATTACTGAGAAACAATTAACCCCAGATGGTTAGCCACCCAGGATAACCCAAGAAAGTCAGTGCATCATCGAGGATTGTCTAACTTATTTCCATTGGGGTCCTTAATCTCGTCCCCCAGGATGCGACCCACAACAGTTGACTAACACCCAGGTGAACAGGAAAAATTGCCTGGAACTAATGCTCATATCGGTGAATTTAAGGCCAGCAAAGGTTGGTTTGAGAGATTTAAGATTTGCAGTGGCATACACAGTGTGATAAGGCATGGTGAAGCTGAAAAATTCATCCCCCAACAAGTGTTCAATTGTGACTAAACAGGTCTGTTCTGGAAGACAATGCCAAACAGGACCTACATTACTCAGGAGGAAAAGGCACTCCCAGGCCACAAGCCTGTGAAAGACAGGCTAACTCTCATGTTTTGTTGTAATGCTAGTGAGGATTGCAAAGTGAAGCCTTTACTCATGTATCACTCTGAAAATCCCAGAGTGTTCAAGAAACAGTGTCTCATCACTCATCAATACTCTTCAATAAAGGTAAGTGTCATTTTAACATTTATTTATGTAGTTATTGCGCATGTCTCATTGTTTTCCTTGTAGGGAAATGTATATTTCATGAAAATTTTTTTTTAATACTTTTGCCTGTCTGGAACGGATTAATTGGATGAGCTCTCAGGAATGGATTAATATCATTAGGCAAGGGTCTACTGTACTCTAGAATGAATAAAATAGTCCATAATATGGTGGCAGAGGCAGCAGAAGAAGCATCTGCCATTTCCTGTGTGTATATACTGAGAGTAGTTTCCATGCTCTTATTGTAAGAGAAAATGGAGTATTTTTGAGGCTAACTGCAGTAGATTACGAGTATTCTAAGGAAAACACTGAAAATATCGTATATAAACACATAATAAATCATAATACACAACATAATGTAAAGAAATAATAAAATGTTTATATAAAGTGTATATGAACTTACACACTGAACATAACTGATACAATTTGTTTTGCTTAATCACTGAACATAACTGATATGGTATCTCCTGCGAGCTGCTTCTCTCTCAACCATGTCAGCAGCAGCTTCTCCATCTTTTCATGGACAGAGGTCTGCAGCTTAGATGTTATTGTAATGCCCTTGGCTGGTGCTATAGCCTTTATTGATTCCTGCTGCTTTAGTATCGTACATATAGTAAATGTACTGCACTGGTATTGTTTAGCTAAATCCACAACTCGTGCACCTTGCTTACATTTATCTATGATTTCATGCATTAATTCCATGGACATCATTGTCTTTTTCTTCTCAGCACTGTCCTTTGCACTTATTTTCTTAGGACCCATGGTTAGAAAAGTGAAATTTGGCCAAATGACTGTCAAAACTGTAAGCAAAGTAGGAGAGTACTGCTTCGAGAGTGATGTTAACATGTGTTCTGCTAACTAGCGGCAGCATTCTCAATTATTATTATGTACGTATTATGTACATTATTATTAGTACAGTGGACCCCCGGTTTACGATCAGCTCCCAATGTGACCAATTATGTAAGTGTATTTATGTAAGTGCATTTGTATGTGTATGTTTGGGGGTCTGAAATGGACTAAACTAATTCACAATATTCCTTATGGGAACATATTCGGTCAGTACTGGCACCTGAACATATTTCTGGAATGAAATAATATCGTAAACCAGGTGTCCACTGTATTATCAATTTAGTGAACTGAAGCTCTATTGTTATTGTAATAATAATAATTATTATTTATTCCAGTCGAACCTCAAATTTCGAACTTAATCCGTTCCAGGAGCTAGTTCTAAATTTGAAAAGTTCGAAAAGCAAAGCAATATTTCCCATAAGAAATAATGGAAATACAATTAATCCATTCCAGAAACCCAAAATACTCCAAAAAAATACCCTTATAGAGATTAATAGCCTTTTCATACAACAATACAGTGTACCATTATGTTAATAAATTTAAGAGCATCATATCCTAAATAATATTTTACTACTTTATTGAAGAATGGTGATGGGGATCTGGAATCAGGGAGGAGGAGTGAGGGAGTTTGGGTTAGTGATGGAAGGAACCCCTCCATAAGGTACTTTAGTATCAATAGCCATCTCTGGGTGTTACTTCCATTCTCTGTCTTTTAATGCCACTAGGGACCAGTTAACTTAAGGAGATTTGCACCAAGTGGAATGATTCCATGTTTGTGAGGAGTACACCCTAAGCTAGCTGAAGCAAGCCATCTTTGCAACAGTTCTGTGACAAAACCATGTCATTTAGGGAAATCTTAAAGTGGCACAGAAACAGGACTGTGGGACAGTATTTTGTGAGACAGGGTCCGTGACTCTTATCTTTGAAGGTGGACGTCACCCAGCAGCTCGACAACAGCCGGTGAGTTGATAATAAAAAAGTTGGTTCGAAAAAAGAGTTGATTTTCGAAGAGTCGATAAGCAATATGTTCAATTTGAGTTCCACTGTATATTGTTGTAATAATTTAGGAATGAATCTATTGTTATAATAAGTATTCATAATAATAAAAATTATATTATTATTATATTACTTTGGGAACTGAAGCTCTATCCTTATTGCATAATTATATTATTGTATTATTTTTGATATTTAGGGAACTGGAGACTATCATAAAAATAATAAGAATAATAATAATACATATTTAATTTGGGAACTAGAGCACTATCAATTCCTAGATCAAAGCCCCTCACAAGAGTCAAGGAACCTTGGTGAGTTGAAGGGGCTTCAGTCCCTAAATTTGTTAATCAATAATAATAGGGTGAGGGGCTTCGGATTTCAGCAGGCATGCGTGAGCGTGTTTGATAGGAGTGAATGGAGACCAAATGGTTTTTAAATACTTGACGTGTGTTGGAGTGTGAGCAAAGTAACTTTATGAAGGGTTCAGGGAAACCGCAGGCCGGACTTGAGTCCTGGAGAGGAAGTACAGTGCTGCACTCTGAAGGAGGGGTGTTAATGTTGCGTTTAAAATGTGTGATAAGCATTTCTGCCAGACAGTGATGGAGTGAATGATGGTAAAGTTTTCTTTTTCGGCCACCCTGCCTTGGTAGGGAACGGACAGTGTGATAATAAAAAATAAAAATAAATATTACACCACGGATAGAGCTTCAGTTCCCTTTTAAATATCAAAAATTAATATTTACATTATTATAACAACAAGAGCTTCTGAATTTAAGCCAACTCAGTGACAGTGTTTCCCTACCTGTGGCAGCAGTTTCTCTTGCTTTGTTACTTTTTACAGTCATTTGAGCAAAATTTTCACTTTACACCCATGGGTCCTAAGAAGTAAGTGTAGACAGTGCTGAGAGAAAAAGAGGATGATTTATGGAATTAAACATGAAATCATAGATAAACAGAGAGGTTTTCCAGGCTTGGTTGAGGGGAATGGGGGCTAGCTGCTCATTAACTCAAATTGTTGGCTTTACTCGAGCAAAAATCAACCAATCGACTCGTATTCAAAAAACTGTATGTTGGAACACTTGTAAATAAGGTTCCACTGTATATAATACCCATTACTGTAAGTTGACATCTCTTTAATGTTAATGTAAATAACTCAAGAAAATCAGTGTGTCAGCAAGGGACTGTCTGTCTTATTTCCATTGTTGATATATTTTGTCCCCCGGTGCCGCCCACTACAGTCCACTAACACCCAGGTACTACTTGCTTGCTAGGTGAACAGGAACTGGTTAAGAAAACACACAATGTTTCCACTTGGCAGGCCACGGGGTTACCTATTCTAATATTTACTTTATGTAATTGATTTTCAGACAGTGAGTTACTTAGTTGTTTAGGGTTTAAATAATAAGTATACAAGGAGAAATTATATCATTTTGTTTTTTGTTACTCTGGTGGTTTAATGTACATGTTACTATGTATGATAATTTTTGTGTTACTCTGGTGGTTAATGTACATGTTACTATGTATGATAATTTTTGTGTTACTCTGGTGGTTAATGTACATGTTACTATGTATGATAATTTTTTGTGTTACTTCTGTGGTTATTGTACATGTTACTTGTATGATAATTATTTGCGTTACTCTGGTGGTTAATGTACATGTAACTATGTATGATAATTTTGCGTTACTTGGTGTTATGTCATTTTAAACTATGTATGATATTTTTGTGTTACTCTAGGTGTTAATGTACCTGTTCTATGTATGATAATTTTTGTGTTACTCTGGTGGTTAATGTACATGTTACTATGTATATAATTTTTGTGTTACTCTGTGGTTAATGTACATGTTACTATGTATGATAATTTTGTGTGTCACTCTGGTGTTAATGTAATGTTACTATGTATGATAATTTTTGTTCTCTGGTGGTTAATGTACATGTTCTATGTATGAAATTTTTGTGTTACTCTGGTGGTTAAATGTACATGTTACTATTATGATAATTTTTGTGTTACTCTGGTGTTAATGATATGTTTACTATGTATGATAATTTTTGTGTTACTCTGGTGGCTTAATGTACATGTTACTATGTATGATAATTTTTGTGTTACTCTGGTGGTTAATGTACATGTTACTATGTATGATAATTTGTTTAAGTGTATTTATTGTACTTGTAACTAAATAAACTTATTAACTTATGGTTTTCTTGGTTACTAATAACCTGTATATGAATGTTCTTCCAACATATTGTTTATTAGTTACAAAACCTAAAACACTAACTTAAACCTGCTGCTGCCTCACCACCTAACACCTGCTGCTGCTGCCTCACCACCTAACACCTGCTGCTGCTGCCTCACCACCTAACACCTGCTGCTGCTGCCTCACCACCTAACACCTGCTGCTGCTGCCTCACCACCTAACACCTGCTGCTGCTGCCTCACCACCTAACACCTGCTGCTGCTGCCTCACCACCTAACACCTGCTGCTGCTGCCTCACCACCTAACACCTGCTGCTGCTGCCTCACCACCAAAACACCTGCTGCTGCTGCCTCACGCCCAAAACACCTGCTGCTCCCTCACCACAACCTGCTGCTGCCTCACCACCTAACACCTGCTGCTGCTGCCTCACCACCTAACACCTGCTGCTGCTGCCTCACCACCTAACACCTGCTGCTGCTGCCTCACCACCTAACACCTGCTGCTGTTGCCTCACCACCTAACACCTGCTGCTGCTGCCTCACTGCCTAACACCTGCAGCTGCTGCCTCACCACCTAACACCTGCTGCTGCTGCCTCACCACCTAACACCTGCTGCTGCTGCCTCACCACCTAACACCTGCTGCTGCTGCCTCACCACCTAACCCCTGCTGCTGCTGCCTCACCACCTAACACCTGCTGCTGCTGCCTCACCACCTAACACCTGCTGCTGCTGCCTCACCACCTAACACCTGCTGCTGCTGCCTCACCCCCTAACACCTGCTGCTGCTGCCTCACCACCTAACACCTGCTGCTGCTGCTGCCTCACCACCTAACACCTGCTGCTGCTGCCTCACCACCTAAAACCTGCTGCTGTGCCTCACCACCTAACACCTGCTGCTGCTGCCTCACCACCTAACACCTGCTGCTGCTGCCTCACCACCAAACACCTGCTGCTGCTGCCTCACCACCTAACACCTGCTGCTGCCTCACCACCTAACACCTGCTGCTGCTGCCTCACCACCTAACACCTGCTGCTGCTGCCTCACCACCTAACACCTGCTGCTGCTGCCTCACCACCTAACACCTGCTGCTGCCTCACCACCTAACACCTGCTGCTGCCTCACCACCTAACACCTGCTGCTGCCTCACCACCTAACACCTGCTGCTGCCTCACCACCTAACACCTGATCTGCTGCCTCACCACCTAACACCTGCTGCTGCTGCCTCACCACTAACACCTGAGCACAACCTAACACTGCTGCTGCACCTCACCATCTAACACCTGCTGCTGCTGCCTCACACCTAACACCTGCTACGCAGCCTCACCACCTAACACATGCTGCTGCTGCCTCACAACCCAACACCTGTGCTGCCTCACACTAACACTTGCTGCTGCCTCACCACCTAACACCTGCTGCTGCTGCCTCACCACCTAACAACTGTTGCTGCTGCCTCACCACCTAACACCTGCTGCTGCTGCCTCATCACCTGTCACCTGCTGCTGCTGCCTCACCACCTAACAACTGTATGCTCCCTCAACCACCTAACACCTGCTGCTGCTGCCATCACCTATCACTGCTGTGCTGCCTCAACACCTAACACCTGCTACTGCTGCCTCACCACCTAACATATGCTGCTGCTGCCTCACAACCCAACATCTACTGCTGCCTCACCACCTAACACCTCCTGCTGCCTCACCACCTAACACCTGCTGCTGCCTCACCACCTAACACCTGCTGCTGCCTCACCACCTAACACCTGATGCTGCCTGTGCACCTAACACCTGTTGCTGCTGGAGCACTGAACACCTCACCCACTTAACACCTGAGCACCTAACACCTGAGTCAACACCTGAGCACCTAACACCTGACACACTCAACACCTGAGCACCTAACAGCTGACAGTCAACACCTGTGCACCTGACACAGTTAACACCTGAGCACCTGACACAGCCAACACCTGAGCACCTGACAGTCAACATTTGAGCATCTAACACAGTCAACACCTGAGCACCTGACACAGTCAACACCTGAGCACCTGACAGTCAACACCTGAGCACCTGACACAGTCAACACCTGAGCACCTGACACAGTCAACACCTGACACAGTCAACACCTGACACAGTCAACACCTGAGCACCTGACACAGTCAACACCTGAGCACCTGACACAGTCAACACCTGAGCACTTGACACAGTCAACACCTGAGCACCTGACACAGTCAACACCTGAGCACCTGACACGTCAACCCTGAGCACTGAACAGTCAACACCTGAGCACCTAACAGTCAACACCTGAGCACCTAACACCTGACACTCAACACTAGCACCTAACACTGACAGTCAACACCTGTGCACCTGACACAGTCAACACCTAAGCACCTGACACAGTCAACACCTGAGCACCTGACAGTCAACATCTGAGCATCTGACACAGTCAACACCTGAGCACCTGACACAGTCAACACCTGAGCACCTGACAGTCAACACCTGAGCACCTGACAGTAAATGCCTGACACAGTCAACACCTGACACAGTCAACCCTGAGCATTGACACAGTCAACACCTGAGCACCTGACAGTCAACACCTGAGCACCTGACACAGTCAACACCTGAGCACCTGACAGTCAACACCTGAGCACCTGACACAGTCAACACCTGAGCACCTGACACAGTCAACACCTGAGCACCTAACACCTGACACAGTCAACAACTGACACAGTCAACACCTGACACAGTCAACACCTGAGCACCTGACACAGTCAACACCTGAGCACCTGACACAGTCAACACCTGAGCACCTAACACCTGACACAGTCAACACCTGAGCACCTGACACAGTCAACACCTGAGCACCTAACACCTGACACAGTCAACACCTGACACTAAACCACAGTCAACACCTGAGCACTGACACAGTCAACACCTGACACAGCCAACACCTGACACAGTCAACACCTGACACAGTCAACACCTGAGCACCTGACACAGTCAACACCTGAGCACCTGACACAGTCAACACCTGAGCACCTGACACAGTCAACACCTGAGCACCTGACAGTCAACACCTGAGCACCTGACACAGTCAACACCTGAGCACCTGACACAGTCAACACCTGAGCACCTGACACAGTCAACACCTGAGCACCTAACACCTGACACAGTCAACACCTGAGCACCTGACACAGTCAACACCTGAGCACCTGACACAGTCAACACCTGAGCACCTGACACAGTCAACACCTGAGCACCTGACACAGTCAACACCTGAGCACCTAACACAGTCAACAACACCTGAGCACCTAACACAGTCAACACCTGAGCACCTGACACAGTCAACACCTGAGCACTAAACCTGACACAGTCAACACCTGAGCACACTGACACAGTCAACACCGACCCAACACTGACACAGTCAACACCTGAGCACCTGACAAGTCAACACCTGAGCACCTGACACAGTCAACACCTGAGCACCTAACACCTGACACAGTCAACACCTGAGCACCTAACACCTGACACAGTCAACACCTGAGCACCTGACAGTCAACACCTGAGCACCTGACACAGTCAACACCTGAGCACCTGACAGTCAACACCTGAGCACCTGACACAGTCAACACCTGAGCACCTGACACAGTCAACACCTGAGCACCTGACACAGTCAACACCTGAGCACCTGACACAGTCAACACCTGAGCACCTGACACAGTCAACACCTGAGCACCTGACAGTCAACACCTGAGCACCTGACACAGTCAACACCTGAGCACCTGACACAGTCAACACCTGAGCACCTGACACAGTCAACACCTGAGCACCTGACACAGTCAACACCTGAGCACCTGACACAGTCAACACCTGAGCACCTGACACAGTCAACACCTGAGCACCTGACAGTCAACACCTGAGCACCTGACAGTCAACACCTGAGCACCTGACACAGTCAACACCTGAGCACCTGACACAGTCAACACCTGAGCACCTAACACCTGACACAGTCAACACCTGACACAGTCAACACCTGAGCACCTGACACAGTCAACACCTGAGCACTGACAGTCAACCTGAGCACCGACAGTCAACACCTGAGCACCTGACACGTCAACACCTGAGCACCTGACACAGTCAACATAGCACCTGACACAGTCAACACCTGAGCACCTGACACAGTCAACACCTGAGCACCTAACACCTGACACAGTCAACACCTGAGCACCTGACACAGTCAACACCTGAGCACCTGACACAGTCAACACCTGAGCACCTGACAGTCAACACCTGAGCACTCTGACAGTCAAACCTGAGCACCTGACACAGTCAACACCTGAGCACCACAGTGACACACGTCAACACCTGAGCACCTGACACAATCAACACCTGAGCACCTGACACACAGTCAACACCTGAGACACCTGACAGTCAACACCTGAGCACCTGACAGTCAACACCTGAGACACCTGACACAGTCAACAACCTTGAGCTCCTGACACACTGTCAACACCTTTGTACTCACCTTGATAACAGTCAAGTTGTTACTCACCTGTGTTAGACACCACTTTTACTCACCTGGTTAGACACCACAGTTGTTACTCACCTGTGTTAGACACCACAGTGTTACTCACCTGTGTTAGACCCACAGTTGTTACTCACTTGTTAGACACCACAGTGTTACTCACCTGTGTTAGACACCAACAGGTTAACCACCTGTTTAGACACCACAGTTGTTACTCACCTGTTAGACACCACAGTTGTTACTCACCTGTGTAGACACCACAGTTGTTACTCACCTGTGTTAGACACCACAGTTGTTACTACACCTGTGTTAGAACACCACAGTTGTTACTCACCTGTGTTAACACCACAGTTGTTACTCACCTGTGTTAGACACCACAGTTGTTACTCCACCTGTGTTAGACACCACAGTTGTTACTCACCTGTGTTAGACACACAGTTGTTACTCACCTGTGTTAGACACCACAGTTGTTACTCACCTGTGTTAGACACCACAGTTGTTACTCACCTGTGTTAGACACCACAGTTGTACTCACCTGTGTTAGACACCACAGTTGTTACTCACCTGTGTTAGACACCACAGTTGTTACTCACCTGTGTTAGACACCACAGTTGTTACTCACCTGTGTTAGACACCACAGTTGTTACTCACCTGTGTTAGACACCACAGTTGTTACTCACCTGTGTTAGACACCACAGTTGTTACTCACCTGTGTTAGACACCACAGTTGTTACTCACCTGTGTTAGACACCACAGTTGTTACTCACCTGTTAGACACCACAGTTGTTACTCACCTGTGTTAGACACCACAGTTGTTACTCACCTGTGTTAGACACCACAGTTGTTACTCACCTGTGTTAGACACCACAGTTGTTACTCACCTGTGTTAGACACCACAGTTGTTACTCACCTGTGTTAGACACCACAAACACTGTTTATTGTTCACTTTATCTCACTCATCCACCAACAACACAAGTTATTCTTCCTCTTTGTTGGGTTTATAAGAGTCACTGACAACTTACTCAGTATCGACTCCGGCTTCACGATCTTCCACTCCGGCTTCACGATCTTCCACTCCGGCTTCACGATCTTCCACTCCGGCTTCACGATCTTCCACTCCGGCTTCACGATGTTCCACTCCGGCTTCACGATGTTCCACTCCGGCTTCACGATGTTCCACTCCGGCTTCACGATGTTCCACTCCGGCTTCACGATGTTCCACTCCAGCTTTCCGATGTTTCACTACGGCTTCCCGATGTTCCACTCCGGCTTCCCGATGTTTTATTTTGACAAATTACATGGTTGTACAGAGAATGTAATAGTTGGGTGTACATGCCAAAATCCCCTCGATACAATATGAAATACTCTTATTTATTTATTTATGTATTTATTTACTTATTTATTTATTTATTTATTTATTTATTTATTTATTTATTTATTTATTTATTTATTTCATGTTTTTGCAAACAGTACATTGAGATTTTGTATTTACAATAGTGGGTTGCAATGCAAAAAGAGCCTCTACTATGCCTAGGCATTATGGGCCTATTTAACATTATTGTGTTACAGACTACTTAACACTAAGGATTATATCATATAAGAAAATTTGTCTGGACTGCCTCCATTTGAGTTGTCTACCCTGGCAAGCTGTTGACACTGAGCTCTGAGACTGGTACCTCAGCCTCACAAGTGGCTTATAGGACAGATTTTCATAAATGACTGATGTTGCAAGAAAACTCGCCTGCATGCACGTATAAAGGACTAACTTACTTGGTGTTGGTGAATCTATTCTGATCTTCAACTTCCCTAAGCTTTAGCCCCATGGACTTTCCCTCAGAACCACGTGCAACTGGGAGCCTTAATTCCTGCAATACTCAATGGTTATTAGTGATCTGCCTGCACCTCAGAAATTCCTGTTTCCAAGGGGGTGTGAATCCCCTAGAGTAACTATGCAGAAATGGACACTAGCTTCTAGGGTGACAAGAGACGCCGGTACATACTGGTCATGAACTGCCGGCTACACAAAGGCCACAGCACGACTCATTTGCAATTTTTCCCAGACACTGGCCAGGATTCTAAGCAAAATGGGAGGTCTTGTTTTACTGTATGGGCCTGATGGAGGAGGACATCTATGGTACGTCGAGGTGCCTCCACCAGATTTCCCCAGGTCTAGTATGTGAAGACACGTGGGGGCACCGCCTGCTGATCACGGCACTTGTTGCTACGATGGTGTCTAGTCTTAGAAGAAAGGGCACCGTGGTCCCAGACCCGTGCCCCGGTATTCAAACTAGGGCTGCCAGTTCTCCCTGGCTAACATAACCTAGTGCTTGCCTACATTATCGGCCTATTTACTACTTATGTTAAGGTCTTAGGTCTACATTTTTATTATCTACAGTTGCCTCAATAATCCTAATGTTAGTGTACTAACAGTATAAACTACCTACTTCTTCCCTGAAGGGTAAATCTATCAATTAAGAAGTACCTTCCAACCACCTTCTCCAACCCAGGTGTGTGTGTTTTGGTTGGGTTTAAGGGTCACCCTATCCAGCCATTCCATACACGGCCATGTTGGGATCTTGTACGCTGTATCTGTCCTGTGGAACTTTTAGGACCAAATAAGTTTCCACATCCCCCCACTGGCGAAGGTAGGCGCTAAGTCTAAATCAAGTTCACCTTCCGCGATCCCCCATGGTGGACCCTGGACACGAGTGCTGTCCAGCCACTCTCATCGAGCAGACTCCGGTCTAACTTCAACCATCCAGTTTCCCCTGCGTGGACCTCTCTGGGGGTGTAAACTTGTTGGTTCTGGTGGTCTTAGCACCCTTTCCTTTAACTTTAACATCTTTCGTATGTCTAGCCTTGACTGAGCAGCTCCGTACTTTCCCACCCAGTGGCCCACATGCCCTGGTAGCCTTTCCTCCCACTGATACGAGGTTCCCTGGATTTAATGGCAACCTGTCTCCCTCTTTACGTACCCCATAAAAGTGTTTTCCCAAGGTGGCAGAGTGTTCGTCGCTCCCTACCTGGTTCAGCTTCCCTGGCGGTTCATCGTGTATACTGGTACTCATTATCACTACTCCCCCAGCTATCATGGGGAAACATTCTCCCTCTGGCATAGCAGGGAATTCAGGTGGAATCCTGCCGCCTATGATGTATCCTACTGGAGATCTGTATAAACCAATTCCTTCTCTAAACGTCCGTCGTGTAGACAGGAAGTCATCTATTTGATTGGCTCCCACCAGGATACTTACATTTCTGACTGTGTCAGTGATAATTCTCTGGTCTGCCAGCTTCACACCAAGGTCTTTCAATCGCTTGTCTGCTGCAGGAAGACCTCTCTCTGCAATTGCCGTGGGTAACGTCTCTACCACCAAGGTAGATGTCCACCTAATTTAGCTGTGACATCTACCACGTCATAAGATATGGGTGGGACCTGACTTATAGCCCCTCCCAATGTCATACTAACTTTCCTGGTGGCCTTCAACTTTAATTTAGCCACCAACTTCTTTGTTATCAAGGATACTTGTGCTCCCGAGTCAAAGAATAATCGGGTTGTTTCGGACCTGTGCCCATTCACAACCTTTCCCATGACTGTAGGTAGGGCAGCACCTCCGTGATTCTCACTCGGATTAGAGACTTCACTCCCACTAATCACGCTGGCTACCATTTCAGGCTCAGACTCACTTTCTATCTCTACCTGAGAGATATCCCTACTAGCCTGGGGTTCCCTTAAATTATTGGGACATAGTGCAGTATGGTGCTTACCTTTGCAACAGACTCGACACTCACTGAGCTGGGTGTCACAGCCTCTAGGAAAGTGTTCCCCACAACATTTGAAGCAGAGTCTCAACTCCTTTAGTCTCAGTTGCCTACTGCTCAGTGTTGTATATTCCGAGCAACTCGTGCTAGCGTGTTCGCCTTCACACGCATATTCTGGCATGAGTGCCTCTGAGATTCTGCTTAGAGGTTCTTACCTTAGACACTTCTTTACCATAATACACTCCAATGTTAGTCGTATGAGCTTTAGACTGATCTCTCCAGATCTTTGAGTGACTGGGTTTTTATGTGGTGATGGTGGCGACTCTTCTCTCACGCCTATACTCATATGAGAAACGAGATCTCCCAACCCCTCAACAATCTGTTGTATCGTGAACCTGTTCGTCCGATATTTTAAGTGTAATTCATGCACTGTAGTGCCAACCAGTTTCCTCTGAATCACCTGACTGATGAACCATTCTGACTTATCCCAATCATTTAAATCTTTAAGACTATTTGTCAAACTCATAACTTCGATTCGGAACTTCTCTAGGCTCTGGCGGTCATGGTGACAAGCCTCCAGGTCCAACAACCGATAAAGTATAGCTACTTTTATTTCCTCAGTGTTGCCGAACATGTCCTTTAATTGGTCTTTGGCATGTTGGTAATTAATGTCAGTGGTTTGGTAATGCCGGACCAAGTCCCAGGCTTTACCCTTGAGCTGTGAACGTAAATACTGTAATTTGACGGCATCTGACAAATCGTGTCTGTCATCTATCTGGGCTTTAAACTGATCCCAGAAAGCAATGTACTCTGTTAGGTTCCGTCGAACGTTGGTAAATTCAACTGGGGCAATCTGGGCAGCACATTAACAGGCGTGCTGCTGTTCATGCTCCCTGAAATATTTGCTGCCCCTGCTGTACCAGATTGCAATCTTGGCTTGTCAGTTAGCAGTTTGAGAACAATAATAAAATAACTACAACTGAATTTTATTGACTTAAGACTCAGGGAGATTGACACCAGTGAGTCCATCTATCATCATTCTATCATGCAGGAGGAGCCACATGTCTATGGTGCATCCAACAAAATAAGCAGACTCTTGGATGTCACTACCGCCCGGCTCCGGCTGGGTTACAAGTATCTTGGCAGGTTAAATCACCACCATCAGATGTAGACCAAACTAAATGTAAACTTTGCCAGATGAACTACTGTCACACCTTGCGTCATTATGTACTGGAGTGCGATCAAATTAATGAATTTAGAAACAACTCACTCAGAAGTGTTCAAGAAATGGCAAAGTATTTTATCCACAGTGGTATATTGTGATGAATAGTTTGAAAAACCGACAAGTTGAAGATTGAGACACTTATGCAGCATATGGGAATCTTTATTCAGGAAACGTTTCGCCACACAGTGGCTTCATCAGTCCAATACAAAGAGGAAGGCGTAAGGAGAGGAGGAGTATGAGGTAATCAGTCCCTCGGCCTGGAGGGACTCAATCTTCAACAGTGGTATATTACAGACCATTCCGGAGAAATACCCTGACTTTGCTAGCTGTAAATAAAGCATTACCACATATGTGCATGTGTGTGTGTGTGTGTGTGTGTGCGTGTGTGTGTGTGTGTGTGTGTGTGTGTGTGTGTACTCACCTATTTGTACTCACCTATTTGTGGTTGCAGGGGTCGAGTCCTAGCTCCTGGCCCCGCCTCTTCACCGGTTGCTACTAGGCCCTCTCTCTCCCTGCTCCATGAGCTTTATCAAACCTCGTCTTAAAACTGTGTATGGTTCCTGCCTCCACTACGTCATTTTCTAGGCTATTCCACTGCCTTACAACTCTATGACTGAAGAAATACTTCCTACTATCTCTCTGACTCATTTGTGTCTTCAACTTCCAATTGTGGCCTCTTGTTTCTGTGTCCCCTCCCTGGAACATCCTGTCCTTGTTCACCTTGTCTATTCCACGCAGTATTTTATATGTCGTTATCATGTCTCCCCTGACCCTCCTGTCCTCCAGTGTCGTCAGGCCGATTTCCCTTAAACTTTCTTCATAGGACATTCCCCTTAGCTCTGGAACTAACCTTGTTGCAAACCTTTGTACTTTCTCTAGTTTCTTGACGTGCTTTATCAAGTGCGGGTTCCAAACAGGTGCTGCATGCTCCAGTATGGGCCTGACATACACGGTGTACAGTGTCTTGAATGATTCCTTACTAAGGTATCGGAATGCTGTTCTCAGGTTTGCAGGCGCCCATATGCTGCAGCAGTTATCTGATTGATGTGTGCTTCCGGAGACATGCTCGGTGTTTATACTCACCCCAAGATCTTTCTCCTTGAGTGAGGTTTGCAGTCTTTGGCCACCTAGCCTATACTCTGTCTGTGGTCTTCTGTGCCTTCCCCTATCTTCATGACTTTGCATTTGGCAGGATTAAATTCGAGAAGCCATTTGCTGGACCAGTGTCCAGTCTGTCCAGGTCTCTTTGAAGTCCTGCCTGGTCTCATCAGATTTAATTCTCCTCATTAACTTCACATCATCTGCAAACAGGGACACTTCTGAGTCTAACCCTTCCGTCATGTCGTTCACATATACCAAAAATAGCACTGGTTCTAGGACCGACCCTGTGGGACCCCGCTCGTCACAGGTGCCCACTGTGATACATCATTACGTACCATGACTCGTTGTTGCCTCCCTGTCAGGTAATTCTCTGATCCATTGCAGTGCCCTTCCTGTTCCCATGCCCCTGATGCTCTAACTTCTGCACTAATCTCTTGTGAGGAACTGTGTCAAAGGCCTTCTTGCAGTCCAAGAAAAAGAAAACAACCCACCCCTCTCTCTCTGTCTTACTTCTGTTATTTTACATAAAACTCCAGAAGGTTTGTGACACAGGATTTGTCTTCCATAAATTTCCGTGCTGGTTGGCATTTATACTCTTGTTCCGTTTCCAGGTGCTCCACCCACTCTCCTCCTGATAATCTTCTCCATAATTTTGCATACTATACACGTCAATGACACGGGTCTATAGTTTAGTGCCTCTTTCTGTCTCCTTTTTTAAAATGGGAACTACATTTGCCACCCTTCCATACCTTAGGTAGTTGCCCAGTTTCCGGGACGTTTTTGAAGTTTGTGGTAAGTGGCACGCACAACATATCTGCTCCCTCTCAAAGGGACCCACGGGGAGAAAATTGTCCGGTCCCATTTGCCTTTGAGGTATCGATGTCCCTTAGCATTTCTTCACCTCCTCCTCATCTGTATGTATGTCGTCCAACACTTGTTGGTGTATTCCTTGCTGGTGTCCCCATCTGGTCTGTCCCCCCAGAGTCATTCCTGTCTCTACTGTAAATACTTCCTTAAATCTCGTGTTGAGCTCCTCACATACCTCTTGATTGTTTCCTGTGAGTTCTCCACCTTCTTTCCTCAGCCTTATCACCTGGTCCTTGACTGTTGTCTTCCCCCTAATGTGTTTTATAAAGCAGTTTTCGGGCCCAGATTTGACTTTCGATGCTATGTTGTTTTCATACTGTCGCTGGGCCTCCCTCCTTATCTGGCTCTTCTACTAATCTCCTTGTTTTCCTGGGTCCTATGCCTCCTGTACCTTTTCCATTCTCTGTTGCACTTAGTTTTTGCCTCCCTACAACCTTCGGTAAACCAAAGGGACTCGTTTTGGTCTTCCTATTATTTCTTTTTCCCTTGGGAACAAAACTTTCCTCTGCCTCCTTGCACTTTGTTGGCACATATTCCATCATCTCGTTTACTGATTTTCCTACCATTTCTCTGTCCCACTGAACCTCCTGCAGGAAGTTTCTCATACCTGTGTAGTCCCCCCTTTTATAGTTTGGCCTGTCCCCTTCAGTTCCTGTTACCTTCTCCACTTGTAACTCTACTATATAATCAAAACTCAGAACCACGTGATCGCTAGCCCCAAAGGGGGCCTCTCGTAAGTGATGTCCTCAATGTCTGAACTGCTCGGGGTTTGAACACAAGACCCAGTCTTGCTGGCTCTTTCCTCCCCTCTCTCTCGGGTTGTGCCCCTGACATGTTGATGCATGAGGTTTTCAAGTACCACATCCATCATTTTGGGCTCTCCAGTTTTCGGGACCCCCATGTGGCTCCAGGTTTTTCCCAGTCGATCTCCCTGTGGTTGAAATCGCCCTTTAAACCAGTAACTTTGCTCTGCTCGAGCGAGCTCTTCTTGCCACCTCAGCCAGTGTGTCTACCATCACCCTGTTGTTTTCTTCGTACTCCTCTCTTGGCCTCCTGCAGCCTGGGGTGGTTATACATCACTCCAATGACTACTTTATGTTCCCCCGGACTGAATTGTACCTACAATGTAGTCTCTTTCTCCATTCATGTCCATCCTTCCCATTTCACAAATCCCCATCGGTTTTTTTATGAGCAGTGCAACTCCTCCTCCCCCTCTACTCCTTCAAATCTTTCCCCTCAGGATCTGATATCCCGTGGGAAGATTGTGTCTGTTATTGTCTCAGCGAGTTTTGTTTCTGGGGACTGCTATGATGTCTGGGGATTTTTCACTGATTCTATCGTTCCACTCCTCATGTTTATTCGTTATTATTCCATTGCGTTTGTGTACCAAACTTTCAGTTTCTTTTCTATCATTGTGGTCATGCAAGAATATTGGGGTTGGGGGAGCGAGAGCCTTGGTGGGGGGGCCCATATGGAGCTGTGGTGTAGGTGGGGTTTGTGATGAAAGGGGGTGGGGTCAGAAAAGCCCATAAGGGACAGCTGTTGGGGTGAGGTTTGTGATATGGGGGTTGGTGGCAGAGGGAACAGTGAGTGGGTTGTAGTATAGGTGCTTAGTTTGCGTTGGGAATGTCACGGTTGGAGTCTTTTGGTGGGAGATTCTGTGGGGTGTGTTTGCCCTTCCTCCTGTTTTCTGGTCCTGCTCATTTTCTTCATTGCCTCTCGTTCCTCCTTGCGTCTCTCTGTAAAACCCTCTTTCAGTGTAGTCCTTTCTTCTTGTGTTCTGTCACAGTCGAGGTATACTCTCTGGTACCCCTGTTTGTCCCTCAGTCTTGCTTTCTCTTACAGAATCCTGGTTCGAACTGATTCTTCCTTGAAAATTACTTTGTGTGTGTGTGTGTGTGTGTGTGTTGTGTGTGTGTGTGTGTGTACTCACCTATTTGTACTCACCTATTTGTGGTTGCAGGGGTCGAGTCTTAGCTCCTGGCCCCGCCTCTTCACCGGTTGCTACTGGGCCCTCTCTCTCCCCGCTCCATGAGCTTTATCAAACCTCGTCTTAAAACTGTGTATGGTTCCTGCCTCCACTACGTCATTTTCTAGGCTATTCCACTGCCTTACAACTCTATGACTGAAGAAAAACTTTCCCACTATCTCTCTGACTCATTTGTGTCTTCAACTTCCAATTGTGGCCTCTTGTTTCTGTGGGCCCCTCCCTGGAACATCCTGTCTTTGTCCACCTTGTCTATTCCACGCAGTATTTTATATGTCGTTATCATGTCCCCCTGACCCTCCTGTCCTCCAGTGTCGTCAGGCCGATTTCCCCTTTAAACTTTCTTCATAGGACATTCCCCTTAGCTCTGGAACTAACCTTGTTTGCAAACCTTTGTACTTTCTCTAGTTTCTTGACGTGCTTTATCAAGTGCAGGTTCCAAACAGGTGCTGCATACTCCAGTATGGGCCCTGACATTTCACGGGGTACAGTGTCTTGAATGATTCCTTACTAAGGTATCGGGAAAGCTGTCCCCAGGTTTTTCCAGGCGCCATATGCGCAGGCAGTTATCTGATTTATGTGTGCTTCCGGAGACATCTCGGTGTTTATACTCACCCCAAGATCTTTCTCCTTGAGTGAGGTTTGCAGTTTTTGGGGCCCCCTAGCCTATACTCTGTCTGTGGTCTTCTGTGCCCTTCCCCTATCTTCATGACTTTGCATTTGGCAGGATTAAATTCGAGAAGCCATTTGCTGGACCAGGTGTCCAGTCTGGTCCAGGTCTCTTTGAAGTCCTGCCTGGTCCTCATCAGATTTAATTCTCCTCATTAACTTCACATCATCTGCAAACAGGGACACTTCTGAGTCTAACCCTTCCGTCATATGTGTGTGTGTGTGTGTGTGTGTGTGTGTGTGTGTGTGTGTGTGTGTGTGTGTGTACTCACCTATTTGTACTCACCTATTTGTGGTTGCAGGGGTCGAGTCCTAGCTCCTGGCCCCGCCTCTTCACCGGTTGCTACTAGGCCCTCTCTCTCCCCGCTCCATGAGCTTTATCAAACCTCGTCTTAAAACTGTGTATGGTTCCTGCCTCCACTACGTCATTTTCTAGGCTATTCCACTGCCTTACAACTCTATGACTGAAGAAATACTTCCTACTATCTCTCTGACTCATTTGTGTCTTCAACTTCCAATTGTGGCCTCTTGTTTCTGTGTCCCCTCCCTGGAACATCCTGTCTTTGTCCACCTTGTCTATTCCACGCAGTATTTTATATGTCGTTATCATGTCTCCCCTGACCCTCCTGTCCTCCAGTGTGGTCAGGCCGATTTCCCTTAATCTTTCCTCATAGGACATTCCCCTTAGCTCTGGAACTAACCTTGTCGCAAACCTTTGTACTTTCTCTAGTTTCTTGACGTGCTTTATCAAGTGCGGGTTCCAAACAGGTGCTGCATACTCCAGTATGGGCCTGACATACACGGTGTACAGTGTCTTGAATGATTCCTTACTAAGGTATCGGAATGCTGTTCTCAGGTTTGCCAGGCGCCCATATGCTGCAGCAGTTATCTGATTGATGTGTGCTTCCGGAGACATGCTCGGTGTTATACTCACCCCAAGATCTTTCTCCTTGAGTGAGGTTTGCAGTCTTTGGCCACCTAGCCTATACTCTGTCTGTGGTCTTCTGTGCCCCTCCCCCATCTTCATGACTTTGCATTTGGCAGGATTAAATTCGAGAAGCCATTTGCTGGACCAGGTGTCCAGTCTGTCCAGGTCTCTTTGAAGTCCTGCCTGGTCCTCATCAGATTTAATTCTCCTCATTAACTTCACATCATCTGCAAACAGGGACACTTCTGAGTCTAACCCTTCCGTCATGTCGTTCACATATACCAAAAATAGCACTGGTCCTAGGACCGACCCCTGTGGGACCCCGCTCGTCACAGGTGCCCACTGTGATACATCATTACGTACCATGACTCGTTGTTGCCTCCCTGTCAGGTATTCTCTGATCCATTGCAGTGCCCTTCCTGTTATATGCGCCTGATGCTCTAGCTTCTGCACTAATCTCTTGTGAGGAACTGTGTCAAAGGCCTTCTTGCAGTCCAAGAAGATGCAATCAACCCACCCCTCTCTCTCTTGTCTTACTTCTGTTATTTTATCATAAAACTCCAGAAGGTTTGTGACACAGGATTTGCCTTCCGTGAATCCGTGCTGGTTGGCATTTATACTCCTGTTCCGTTCCAGGTGCTCCACCACTCTCCTCCTGATAATCTTCTCCATAATTTTGCATACTATACACGTCAATGAAACAGGTCTATAGTTTAGTGCCTCTTTTCTGTCTCCTTTTTTAAAAATGGGAACTACATTTGCCGTCTTCCATACCTCAGGTAGTTGCCCAGTTTCCAGGGATGTGTTGAAGATTGTGGTAAGTGGCATGCACAACATATCTGCTCCCTCTCTAATGACCCACGGGGAGATGTTGTCTGGTCCCATTGCCTTTGAGGTATCGATGTCCCTTAGCAGTTTCTTCACCTCCTCCTCATCTGTATGTATGTCGTCCAACACTTGTTGGTGTATTCCTTGCTGGTGTCCCCGTCTGGTCTGTCCCCCCAGAGTCCTTCCTGTCTCTACTGTAAATACTTCCTTAAATCTCTTGTTTAGCTCCTCACATACCTCTTGATCGTTTCTTGTGAGTTCTCCACCTTCTTTCCTCAGCCTTATCACCTGGTCCTTGACTGTTGTCTTCCTCCTAATGTGGCTATACAGCAGTTTCGGGTCAGATTTGTGTGTGTGTGTGTGTGTGTGTGTGTGTGTGTGTGTGTGTGTGTGAGTGAGTGAGTGTGTGTGTGTGTGTGTGTGTGTGTGTGTGTGTGTGTACTCACCTATTTGTACTCACCTATTTATGGTTGCAGGGGTCGAGTCACAGCTCCTGGCCCTGCCTCTTCGCTGATTGCTACTAGGTCCTCTCTCTCCCTGCCCCATGAGCTCTATCATACCTCGCCTTAAAACTATGTATGGTTCCTGCCTCCACTACATCACTTTCTAGGCTATTCCATGGCCTGACTACTCTATGACTGAAGAAATACTTCCTAACATCCCTTTGATTCATCTGAGTCTTCAACTTCCAATTGTGATCTCTTGTGTCTGTGTCCCATCTCTGGAATATCCCGTCTTTGTCCACCTTGTCCATTTCGTGCAGTATTTCATATGTCGTTATCATGTCTCCCCTGACCCTCCTGTCCTCCAGTGTCGTCAGGCCGATTTCCCTCAACCTTTCTTCGTAGGACAATCCCCGTAGCTCTGGGACTAGTCTTGTTGCAAACCTTTGCACTTTCTCTAATTTCTTGACGTGCTTGACTAGGTGTGGATTCCAAACTGGTGCTGCATACTCCAGTATGGGCCTGACGTAGATGGTATACAGAGTCTTAAACGAATCCTTACTGAGGTGTTGGAACGCTATCCGTAGGTTTGCCAGGCGCCCATATGCTGCAGCAGTTATCTGATTGATGTGCACCTCAGGAGATATGCTCGGTGTTATACTCACCCCAGATCTTTTTCCTTGAGTGAGGTTTGCAGTCTTTGGCCATCTAAACTATATTGTGTCTGCGGTCTTCTTTGCCCTTCCACAATCTTCATGACTTTGCATTTGGCAGGGTTAAATTCAAGGAGCCAGTTGCTGGACCAGGCTTGTAGCCTGTCCAGGTCTCTTTGTAGTCCTGCCTGATCCTCATCCGATTTGTGTGTGTGTGTGTGTGTGTGTGTGTGTGTGTGTGTGTGTGTGTGTGTGTGTGTGTGTGTGTGTGTGTGTGTTTGTTGTGTGTGTGTGTGTGTGTGTGTGTGTGTGTGTATGTGTGTGTGTGTGTGTATGACTCAACAATCAATATTTGCACTAATAACTCATTATAGTTGTGACCGGGTGTGGAGGTGTGAATTGCTTATTACTCTACAATTTGTTCATGATTGTAGCCATGCATAAACGTAAGTAACCATTCTTACAGGATTCATTACCTTTGTAACTTGTGAGTTCATTACCTTTGTACCTAGTTCAGCTATCAAAATTTTGGGGGCCCAGTCCCTGGACCCATTACGTACCTCTGTAATCTGTAAATACCTTTGTAACTTGTCATGATTGTGACCAGACCTACCTGGAGTTCATTACCTTTGTAAATTGTGACTTCATTACCTTTGTAAATTGTGAGTTCATTATCTTTGTAACTTGCTCAGCTATCAAAACTTTGAGGCCCAGTCCCTGGACCCATTATGTACCTCTGTAATCTTTTGACTACCGCCCACAGGATGGGTATGTGGTGCATAATAAAGATATTAAACTAAAACTGCTGTACCGGCCTTCAAAGTCTTTATTAACTGCCTGCAGAGCTTCGCCTCTGATTTACTCTCTGCCCTTCGTTCGTCATAGTCCTTCCGAGCTAACTCGACTGTATCGTCAGACTCACCTGCAACATAGGCCTCTGTCTCATAAAGGATAAATGATCTCTCGAAGGCCACCAGCCTTTCCTCCGAAGGTTTCAGGCACCTCTCTAGTTCCTCACACTCTACACCCTGATCTTGCCTGGCCATACGACACTCCTCACGTGCTTTGTTTAGGCATCCCTTATAGGTTCCCATGGACCGCTTTAAGTGACTTACAGGTGAC
>NC_069429.1:32898840-33018541 GCF_026875155.1 Cherax quadricarinatus
CGGCCTCTGGTTTTCCCTAAATCCCTTAAGTTATTTTGCTTACACCCCAACAGCACATCAAGTTTTAAAAAACCATTTGTCCCCATTCACTCCATCAAACACCTCCACATACCTCTGGAAGCCCAAAGCCCCTCGCACAAAAAAACCTCCTTTCCCCCCTCCCTCCAACCTTTCCGGGGGCCGACCCCTACCACACCTTCCTTTTCCCCCCACAACTGATCACTCTCAAGTCACTCTGTTTCGCTCCATTCTCTCTACATGTCTGAACCACGCCCAACAACCCTTCCTCAGCCCTCTGGACAACAGTTTTGGTAATCCTGCACCTCCTCCTAACTTCCAAACTATGAATTCTCTGTATTATATTCACACCACACATTGCCCTCAGACATAAACATCTCCACTGCCTCCAGCCTTCTCCTCGCTGCAACTTTTCATCACCCTCCCTTCGCACCCTATAAGAGCGTTGGAAAAACTATACTCTCATACATTACCCTCTTTGCCTCCAAGGACAAAGTTCTTTGTCTCCACAGACTCCTAAGTGCACCACTCACCCCCCTTTTTCCCCTCATCAATTCTATGATTCACCTCATCTTTCATAGACCCATCCGCTGACACGTCCACTCCCAAAATATCTGAATACATTCACCTCCTCCATACTCTCTCCTCCATATCTGACATCCAATCTTTCATCACCTAATTTTTTTTATCCTCATAACCTTACTCTTTCCTGTAATTCACTTTTAATTTTCTTCTTTTGCACACCCTACCAAATTCATCCACCAATCTCTGCAACTTCTCTTCAGAATCTCCCAAGAGCACAGTGTCATCAGCAAAGAGCAACTGTGACAACCCCCAAACTTTATGTTTTATTCTTTATCTTTTAACTCCATGCCTCTTGCCAAGACCCTCGCATTTACTTCTCTTACAACCCCATCTATATATTAAACAACCACGGTGAAAATCACACATCCTTGTCTAAGGCCTATTTTTACGGGGAAATAATTTCCCTTTTTTTCCCTTACATACTCTAACTTGAGCCTCACTAATCCCGTATAAACTCTTCACGTTTTCAGAAAACCTACCTCCTACACCAAAACACCGCAACATCTGCCACATGGCCCCCCTATCCACCTGTCATACGCCCTTTTCCAAAACCATAAATGCCACAAAGACCTCTTTAAGCCTTATCTAAATACTGTTCACTTATATGTTTCCACTGTAAACACCTGGTCCAAAACACCCCCTACCTTTCCTAAAAGCCTCCTTTTTTCATCTGCTATCCTATTCTCCGTCTTACTCTTAATTCTTTCAATAATAACTCTACCATACACTTTACCAGGTATACTCAACAGACTTATCCCCCTATAATTTTTGCATTCTCTTTTGTCCCCTTTGCCTTTATACAAAGGAATTATGCATGCTCTCTGTCAATCCCTAGGTACCTTACCCTCTTCCATACATTTATTAAATAATTGCACCAACCACTCCAAAACTATATCCCCACCTGCTTTTAACATTTCTCTCTTTATCCCATCAATCCCGGCTGCCTTACCCCCTTTCATTTTACCTACTGCCTCACAAACTTCCCCCACACTCACAACTGTGTATATGTAATATGTATATGTGTATATGTAAATATTTATTAATTTATAGGTAGTAGGTTGGTAGACAGCAACCACCCAGGGAAGTACTACCGTCCTGCCAGATGACTGTGAAACAGAAACCTGTAACTGTTTTGTATGATGGTAGGATTGCTGGTTTCTTTTTCTGTCTCACAAACACGCTAGATAACAGGGATATCTTGCTACTCCAACTTACACTTTGGTCACACTTCACAGACACGCACATGCATATATATATACATACATCTAGGTTTTTCTCCTTTTTCTAAATAGCTCTTGTTCTTCTTTATTTCTTCTATTGTCCATAGAGAAGTGGAAAAGAATCTTTCCTCCGTAAGCCTTGCGTGCGTATGAGGCACTAAAAAGCCGGAGCAATGGGCTAGTAACCCCTTCTCCTGTAGACATTTACAAAAAAGAGAAGAAAACTTTTAAAACTGGGATGCTTGAATGTGCGTGCATGTAGTGCGGATGACAAGAACAGATGATTGCTGATGTTGTGAATGAAAAGAAGTGGATGTCCTGGCCCTAAGCAAAACAAAGCTGAAGGGGGTAAGGGGAGTTTCGGTGGGGGGGAAAAAAATGGGATTTTAAAACTGAAGGGTCTGAGAGAGTTAGAGCAATGGAAGGGTAGCAGTAATGTTGAAGGATCAATTTTTGGAAGGAGAAAAATTAGAATATGAATGTGCAAATTCAAGAATTATGTGGATTAAAGTAAAGTTTGGATGCGAAAAGGGGTCATAATAAGAGTGTATGCACCTGGAGAAGAGAGGGAAGTAGAGGAGAGAGAGAGAGATTTTGGGAGATGTTAAGTGAATGTATTTGAGCCTTTGAACCAAGTGAGAGAGTAATTGTGGTAGGGGGCCTGAATGCTAAGTAGGAGAAACTTTAGAGAGGGTGTGGAGGTAAGTTTGGGGTGCCAGTGTAAATGAATAATGGGAGCCCTTTGATTGAACTTTGTATAGAAAGGGGTTTTTATGGTAATACATATTTTTTAAAAAAAAGAGGATAAATAAGTATACAAGATATGATGTAGGGCAAATGACAGTAGTTTGTTGGATTTATGTATTGGTAATAAAAAAAATGTTTAGTAGACTTCAGGGTGTACATGTTTATAGAGGGACCACAGATATATCAGAATCCCCTTTCTATTGTAGCTACACTGAGAGTAAAAGGTAGATGGATACAAAGGGGAATAGAAGCATCAGGGGAAAAGAGAGGTGAAGGTTTATAAATTAAAAGAGGAGGCAGTTAGGGTATGATATAAACAGCTATTGGAGGATAGATGGGTAATGAGAGCATTTGGCAATGGGGTCGAAGAGGTATGGGTAGGTTTAAAAATGTAATGTTAGAGTGTTCAGCAGAAGTTTGTGGTTACATGAAAGTGGGTGCGGGAGGGAAGAGGAGCAATTGGTGGAATGATGATGTAAAGAGAGTAGTAGAGAAAAAGTTAGCATATGAGAAGTTTTTTACAAAGTAAAGTGATGCAAGGAGGGAAGAGTATATGGAGAAAAAGAGAGAGGTTAAGAGAATGGTGAAGCAATGTAAAAAGAGAGCAAATGAGAGAGTGGGGGAGATGTTATCAACAAATTTTGTTGAAAATAAGAAAAAGTTTTGGAGTGAGATTAACAAATTAAGGAAGCCTAGAGAACAAATGGATTTGTCAGTTAAAAATAGGAGAGGAGAGTTATTAAATGGAGAGTTAGAGGTATTGGGAAGATGGAGGGAAATATTTGAGGAATTGTTAAATGTTGATGAAGATAGGGAAGCTGTGATTTCGTGTATAGGGCAAGGAGGAATAACATCTTGTAGGAGTGAGGAAGAGCCAGTTGTAAGTGTGGTGGAAGTTCGTGAGGCAGTAGGTAAAATGAAAGGGGGTAAGACAGCCAGGATTGATGGGATAAAGATAGAAATGTTAAAAGCAGGTGGGGATATAGTTTTGGAGTGGTTGTGCAATTATTTAATAAATGTATGGAAAGGGTTTAAGGTACCTAGGGATTGACAGAGAGCATGCATAGTTCCTTTGTATAAAGGCAAAGGGGACAGAAGAGAGTGCAAAAATTACATGGGTAGAAGTCTGTTGAGTATACCTGGTAAAGTGTATGGTAGAGTTATTATTGAAAGAATTAAGAGTAAGACGGAGAATAGGATAGCAGATGAACAAGGAGGCTTTAGGAAAGGTAGGGGGTGTGTGGACCAGGTGTTTGCAGTGAAACATATAAGTGAACAGTATTTAGATAAGGCTAAAGAGGTCTTTGTGGCCTTTATGGATTTGGAAAAGGCATATGACAGGGTGGATAGGGATCAATGTGGCAGATGTTGCAGGTGTATGGTATAGGAGGTAGGTTACTGAAAGCAGTGAAGAGTTTTTACGAGGATAGTGAGGCTCAAGTTAGAGTATGTAGGAAAGAGGGAAATTATTTCCCAGTGAAAGTAGGCCTTAGACAAGGATGTGTGATGTCACCGTGGTTGTTTAATATATTTATAGATGGGGTTGTAAGAGAAGTAAATGCGAGGGTCTTTGCAAGAGGCGTGGAGTTAAAAGATAAAGAATCACACATAAAGTGGGAGTTGTCACAGTTGCTCTTTGCTGATGACACTGTGCTCTTGGGAGATTCTGAAGAGAAGTTGCAGAGATTGGTGGATGAATTAGGTAGGGTATGAAAAGAAGAAAATTAAAAGTGAATACAGGAAAGAGTAAGGTTATGAGGGTAACAAAAAGATTAGGTGATGAAAGATTGGATATCAGATTGGAGGGAGAGAGTATGGAGGAGGTGAATGTATTCAGATATTTGGGAGTGGACATGTCAGCAGATGGGTCTGTGAAAGATGAGGTGAATCATAGAATTGATGAGGAGAAAAGGGTGAGTGGTGCACTTAGGAGTCTGTGGAGACAAAGAACTTTGTCCTTGGAGGCAAAGAGGGGAATGTATGAGAGTATAGTTTTACCAACGCTCTTATATGGGTGTGAAGCATGGGTGATGAATGTTGCAACGAGGAGAAGGCTGGAGGCAGTGGAGATGTCATGTCTTAGGGCAATGTGTGGTGTGAATATAATGCAGAGAATTCATAGTTTGGAAGTTAGGAGGAGGTACGGGATTACCAAAACTGTTGTCCAGAGGGATGAGGAAGGGTTGTTGAGGTGGTTCAGACATGTAGAGAGAATGGAGCGAAACAGAATGACTTCAGTAGTGTATCAGTCTGTAGTGGAAGGAAGGCGGGGTAGGGGTCGGCCTAGGAAAGGTTGGAGGGAGGAGGTAAAGGAGGTTTTGTGTGCGAGGGGCTTGGACTTCCAGCAGGCATGCATGAGTGTGTTTGATAGAAGTGAATGGAGAGAAATGGTTTTTAACACTTGATATGCTGTTGGAGTGTAAGCAAAGTAACATTTATGAAGGGATTCAGGGAAACCGGCAGGCCGGACTTGAGTCCTGGAGATGGGAAGTACAGTGCCTGCACTCTGAAGGAGGGGTGTTAATGTTGCAGTTTAAAAACTGTAGTGTAAAGCACCCTTCTGGCAAGACAGTGATGGAGTGAATGATGGTGAAAGTTTTTCTTTTTTGGGCCACCCTGCCTTGGTGGGAATCGGCCAGTGTGATTATAATAAAAAAAAATATTAATTTTAATATACAGTCCAAAATTTTATAATAATCTTTACCAGAATTCCTGGTAATGTATACAGGAGGGCCCCACTTATACGGCAGGTTAGGTTCCAGGCTACCGCCGTAAAGCGGAAATCGCCGTAAAGTGGAACACCCTTTTTTTCCACTTATAAATGCATACAAACACTAGATAACAAGTTTACACTAACATATATTAAGTTAGCAATAGAACCAGGCATCAAAAAACAATAAAAAGGTACAATACACACATAGTGCACTCATTACTTACCTTAAAATATTTATTGTCTTAATCTAGGGTGAGACATGTAGTATTTATTGTAAGAAATCAATTGTGGTATGTATTGTAATAGCCAGGCTACCTTACCAGGCCACCCCACCCACACATACTATTCTATGATATTTAAGCATCCCAGAGCGATAAAATGTATATACAGTTCACTCATTACTTACCTTAAAATATTTGTAGTCTTAATGTAGGGTCAGGAGTAAGTAAATGAGATAAAACAAATAAATGAGAGAGAGAAAGAATGAGTACATGAGAGGTGACAGGCGCAGAGTAAACAAACCAGGCTCCCACATCTTATATTTGTTTATTTATTCAATTGTGGGGTGTATTTATCATCTTTTTATGTTATGTATCGTGTTTATTATATAATTTTGAAAAAAATATCATGGCTGGATTAATGAAAATGTGTATATTACCGTAATATAAGACATTTAATGAGACTCGGCGAGTATTGTTATTATCACCACTTGTGCAAGTCGTCTGCTACCACATCTCACATTTATGTTTATTTATTCTACTGTGGGGTGTATTTATCTTATTTATATGTTATGCATCGTGTTTATTATATAATTTTGAAAAAAATATCATGGATGGATTAATGAAAATGTGTATATTAACGTAATATACGACATTTAAATGACTCGATGTATGTAAGTTTATTTAGGTACAGGTATACATAAGTATAATTATCAGAGTATATATAAAATATGAAATAACTTTTAAAAACATTTGAAATTTTGGAGTTTCCAGACAAAATGGAGAGACTTAGTGCTTACTGAGCTCATGGAGAATGTAAACAAACAGGGTGGGGCACGGTGACCGTATTAGAAAGTCAGGTGGGGGGAGCCATATAGCGAGTTTTGGTCATAATTTGAAATGTCCGTATTAGCGGAACGCCGTAAAGTGAAACGCCGTAAAGCGGGGCCTTCCTGTACTTCATTTACAATTAATATAGGTCTAGAGCAACTTGTGGATATGACAGTTTAAGGTATCGAAGGGACACATTTTTTGCGACCTAGGTGTTCCAAAATTCCTACTTGTCTGTGTAACTTTGATAAATAATAATTATCTTTGTTACTATTTACTTGTATGTATCTAATGAGATTCATCCAGGTAAATGTAATTTTCCACAATTTAATTGCCTGCTGGTACTTGATTGAACTGGATGTAATTAGTGAAGTCATTAATTAGTGAATTAATTACTTAATAATTATATGTGAAATGACAGATGGAGGTGGATGTTAAGTTCATAAATTTACTTAATTTTTAGTGGATTATAATTACAATATTAATTTTGCTAAGCCAAGTCTGGCTAGGATTATATTAATGTATATAATATTAATTTTGCTATACCAAATTCTGGCCAAGATTTATATCAGTGTATGTAATTGCTAAGCTCAAGTGTAGCTAACATTATTAATGTACATCTAAAATTTATATTATAATTTTCTTACATGTATAATCTGCTAAGCTCAAGTGTAGCTAACATTATTAATGTGTATTTAAAATTTATATTATAATTTTCTTACATGTGTAATCACTAAGCTCAAGTGTAACTAACATTATTAATGTGTATTTAAAGTTTGTATTATAATTTTCTTACATGTAATTGCTAAGCTAGGATTTATTCAAAGGTAAGTTGTAATTACCTTAATGAAGTGCATAATTAAGTACATAATCAGTGTTATTAATTAAGTTGAATTTAATACATTGCACCATGGATGAAAATGAGGAAATTAATGTAGAAGACAAACACATGGAAGTTAGAGCAAAAAATTATCTTTGCAGGCTAGAAAAGGTCATGTAACAAAAACATACAATAAATGTTTAGAACTAATGAATTAAGAAACTGTGAATGCTGATGATTTGATATTGTATTTAGATGCTTTAGGGAATAGATATGATTCATACAAATTATATTACAACAAATATGAAGGAGATTTATTAGTAAACTGTGTAGATGAGACTGAAGTAGATCTCATAATTAATCAGAATTATGAATTAGAGGAAGAGATTCTTTCTTGTAAAAGTCAGGCCTTGAATAAATTAAAATGTGTAAACCAGGCAGTTAATCAGTCTGCTCCAACAAATATTATGTCTTTGCCAAAACTCCCAGAATTATGTTTACCTGTGTTTAATCCTGGAGAAAATTGGGAGGAGTTTTGGTCAATTTTTAAAGCAGCTGTGCATGATAGGAGTGACCTAGCATGTGTAACTAAACTATTTTACCTCAAAGGACAGATAAGAGGAGATGCTCACATACTCATACAAGCCTTTCCCAATGTAGATGACTCTTACAAGGAAGCATTTGTCTTGTTGAAGGTCACTTATGGTAATATAGAACAAAGTAGGTTGGATCTAGTGAATATCATTGTTAATTTAAAAACTCCAGATCACACTTACAAAGGTTTTCCGCAGTTTAGAGTTAAACTGGAGAGCACTCTCAAAACTTTAAGTAATAAATATAATCTGAAGGATTCAGACTGGTTATTGTGTGCCATTGTACAGAATAAATTAAGCTGTAAAACGCTTGAATGATCTCAAAGAAATATCACAAGGGTTATTTTGGTCTGGAGGAAATAAGACTAGGTCTAAAAGAATTAATTGTGCAGTTGCAGACCAGCCAACTAACTCATTTTAAAGATGCAACACATCATAACTCCGAGGTATCTGCCAAGTTTCACAAAGGGAAAAATTATCCCAATGTTAACAATCAAAATTCATTTCCTAAAAAGAGTTGCATAGGTGCATATCAAGTAGCAGGAATCAGAAATAATGATCTCCACAAGGTAAAAGAAAAGTAACCCTCCTAAGAGTAGCCCAGTTAATAAGAACCAGTTAAAGAAAAGATAGATTGTCTCTTCTGCAAGGGTACTCATTTTTCTAAAAATTGCAAGGCATACAATTCATGGAATGATAAAGTTGAAAGATTGGAGGAACTTGACAGATGTACCAGATGTCTAGGTGATCACAATGTAAAGGATAGTCATGCCAAATTAAACAACTGTTATCAATGTCACAAAGGAAGACACCATATAGTCATGTGTAAGGGTCTATATGATAATGTTGATAATAATTATAGTGTTGACAATCCTGACACAACAGTAGCTAATGTAAAAATTGCTGCTAATGTTAATAATGATGGTTTTGCTGAAGTAGCCTTACCTGTGTTACAGATAAAAATTGATGACAAAAGGCATAAATCAAAAAATGTAACTGCATTATTAGGCCAGGGATCACAGTGTACTTTCATAAAACGTAAATGTCTTGTTGGTATGAAAGTACAGATGGGAGATCCTACAACTCTAAAATTATCTGATTTTCTCTCACATGAAAGGGCTCAGTTGTATGACGTAGTTTATGTAACTGTCAGGTTGGGCAATGAGAAAAAAAGTGTTAATGCAGTAATTGTAGATAGACTTCCAGAGAAAATATCTACAGTAGGGCTTAGTAAAGCTACAGAAAGACATTCACATATAAATTTAGCACCTTCTGGTGTAAATGATGATTCTGTAGGCAAAATAAATATTTTGACATGTAGTGACTATTATGCCTCCTTTGTTAAGGGTATGGTAAAGTAATGTGGTGTCACCCTTTTAAAGACTGAAGGAGGCCATGTAATGTATGGTAGAATTCCTCATAATAATAATGCATGACTAGAGGAAACTACCAATACCATAACTGTGTGTCTTACTCATGAAACACAAATAACATGCACATAAAAGAGAGAAGCTTACGACGATGTTTCGGTCCGACTTGAACCATTTACAGTCACTGTAGTGATACTGCTCCTGTGTGGAGCAGCAATAGGATAATACTGCGCCACCTCTCGGGGCCCTTAACAACAACAACAGTTTGGTGTGTGTCATGGGCGCCAACACATGGTGTGTGATTCTCTTCTTTTACATCAATATATTAGTGATGCAGATTACATGGTGAGTTTAAATATGTGGCCTGTAGTTATAACTTTTCTCTTGACATATGCAAGACATCACTATCCCTGTAGAAGCAGTTATTAGATGTACTATTCATTATATTTTGTTGTTGCAGAAGTACTATGAAGATTCTATGTTCAACAAAGCCTAGAGATAAGGCCTGTGCTTCTATCACAACAATTTATTGAACATAGAATCCTGGGCTACCTGGTGGTGATCCTGCGCTAGACTACATCACAACATGGAGCGTTTACTGAAACCTGAGAGGCTAGACTGTGACCCCAGCTTATCAACTGCTGCTCAGGAATGGAAGCACTGGTTTAAGACTTTCGAAAACTTCTTGGGAGCCCTTCCTAAAAAAGATCTAGATAAACTAAGTCTGCTTATCAATTTTGTGTCACCTAAGATATATGAGGCTATTTCTGAGTGTAATACCTATGAAGATGCTATCAAAACCCTCAAGTCTCAGTATATTAAACCTACAAATGAAATTTTTGCACGCTATAGCCTTGCAACTCGCCGCCAGCAGACTGATGAATCCTTAGAGGAATACTTTCAAGCACTGAAATTTTGGTAAGGACTGTCACTTCCAAGCAGTGACAGCTGCTCAGTATTGTGAAGAGTCCATCAGGGATGCGTTTATCAGTGGCCTGCATCACCAATAAAAAGGCAGCATTTATTGGGAATAAAACTCTCGACTTAGCCACTGCCTTCGACCAGGCAAGAGCTCTAGATTCAGCCCAGAAGAATTCTAAAGTTACAGTACCACTCAGCCTTCTCGAGTTGTAAGTGCTGCAATTTCTGCCAAGGACTCTTGCAATGAAGTTACTGTGGAACCTGCCTCAGTGACAACAGCAGCAGGTACGGTGATTTTCTTTTGTGGTTTTTCAAGACATCCATGTCCAAAGTGTCCTGCTCGTGAAGCAATATGCCATAAATGCCACAAGAAAGGTCACTTTGCTAAAGTATGTCGTGCTAATACATCAACAAGAGCTAGTGCCTCCACACATTCCAGTGATCATGCGACTCGAGCAACAGTGACTTCTGCAGCTACTCCAAATTCACTGTCAAAGGCAGTTGTGAAAGTATTCATCAAAGGAACAGAAGTAGATGGTCTTTTTGGGATAGTGGCAGCTCAGAGAGTTTCATCAACCTTGACTTAGTTAAACGCCACTCTTTGACTGTACATCACTCATCAGGTACCGTTTCCATGGCATCAACATCTCTCTCTATTCAGACCTTAGGTTTTTGTAAGGTAAATCTCAGAGTTAATGGAAAGGATTATCAAGATGTACATTTAGCTATTCTGCCAAAAACTGTGCTCTGATGTTATCCTTGGTCAGGACTTTCAGAAGCTGCATGATAGTGTCACCTTAACATATGGAGGTGAACTACCTCCTCTTGTTGTCTGTGGGACTTAGCACTTAAGGGTAGACCCACAAAGCTCTTTGCAAAATTCTACCGCGAAATTGCCATCCTATATCAGCTAAGTCACGCCGCTATTCTTATGAGGATCGGATGTTCATTGAAAAGGGAAACTCAGAGGCTGCTAAAGGAGGGTATTATAGAACCGAGAAAAATTCCCCTTGGCTGCACAGTTGTTGTTGTTAAGGATGACTATAGGAAACGGAGACTGGCTATCGATTACTCTGAGACAATCAACAAATTTACGCTTCTTGATGGGTACCCTCTACCTCGAATTGATGATACAGTGAACAAAATTGCTCAGTACTATGTGTTTAGCACAATTAAATCTACAGAGTGCCTATCATCAAGTCCCTATAAGGAATGAAGATAAACCATACACAGCGTTTCAGGCTAGTGATGGCCTGTATCAGTTTACCAGAGTCCCTTTTGGAGTCACCAATGGGGTAGCCTGCTTCCAACGAATTATGGATTCACTCATTCAGGAAGAGCAATCATGGGAACTTATGCGTATTTAGATAATGTTACCATTTGTTGGCAAGACCCAGGAGGAAACATGATGCAAACCTTGATAATTTTTTGGGGAAGCCCCCAAAGAAGAAAAATATCAGTTACAATGAGGAAAAGTGCACTTTTTCAACTAAAAGGCTTAGCATCCTTGGTTATGTAGTGGAAGGAGGTTCAAAAATTCCCAGACCCTGAACGACTACGACCTTTTTGGGGAATTTCCCAAATTTCCTAAAAGAAAAAAAGTCACTCCGAAGAACTCTTGGTCCTTTGCTTATTACTCAACAATGGATCTACAACTATTCAAGTAAAGTCCACCCATTGAGTGTACCACTTTTTCCTGTGACAAAGGAAGCAGAAGCCACTTTCCATCTCTTAACAGGACATTGAAAACTCAGTAGTTCAAGCCATTGATGAGTCACCTACCATTCGAAGTGGAAACGGATGCATCTGCCCTTTTGCCATTGCTGCAGTCTTATCTCAGGCAGGACGACCAGTAGCCTTCTTTTCGAGAACTTTTCAAGGATCAGAGATGTGTTATGCTGCTGTAGAAAAGGAAGCTCAGGTCATAATAGAAGCAGTTCGCCACTGGAGGCATTATTTAACTGGTAGACATTTCACCATAAGGACTGACCAACGGTCTGTGATGTATATGTTCGACAAGAAGCACAAAAGTAGGATAAAGAATGACAAGATATTACGCTGGAGGATGGAATTATCGTGTTATGACTTTGATATTCTGTACCGACCGGGTCAAGAGAACATCTCACCTGATGCATTCTCTAGGTCCCACTGTGGAGCAGCATGTCATGATTTGCAATCACTCTCAGCGCTCCACAAGGCTTTGTGTCACCCAGGAGTTACATGCCTGTACCATTTTGTCAAATCAAAGAACATGCCCTACTCAGTGGAAGATGTGCGACAAGTGATCAGAGCATGCAGAGTATGTGCAGAGTACAAGCCAAACTTTCATCAGCCAGAGAAGACTCAACATAAGAACATAAGAAAGGAGGAACACTGCAGGAGGCCTGCTGGCCCATACTAGGCAGGTCGTTTACAATTCATCCCACTAACAAAACATTTGCCCAACCCAATTTTCAATGCCACCCAAGAAATAAGCTCTGATGTGAAAGTCCCACTCAAATCCAACCCCTCACACTCATGTACTTATCCAACCTAGATTTGAAACTACCCAAAGTCCCAGCCTCAATAACCCAACTAGGTAGACTGTTCCACTCATCAACTACCCTATTTCCAAACTAATACTTTCCTATGTCCTTTCTAAATCTAAACTTATCTAATTTAAATCCATTACTGTGGGTTCTCTCTTGGAGAGACATCCTCAAGACCTTATTAATATCCCCTTATTAATACCTATCTTCCATTATACACTTCGAATAGGTCTCCCCTCATTCTTCGTCTAACAAGTGAATGTAACTTAGAGGTCTTCAATCTTTCTTTATAAGGGAAAATTTCTAATGCTATGTATTAATTTAGTCATCCTACGCTGAATGTTTTCTAACAAATTAGTCCTTTTGTAATACGGAGACCAGAATGAGCTGCATAATTAGGTGAGGCCTTACTATGATGTATAAAGCTGCAGTATGACCTCTGGACTTCTGTTGCTTACACTTCTTGATATAAATCCCAGTAATCTATTTGCCTTATTAAAGTACGCTTAGGCATTGCTGTCTTGGTTTAAGGTTGCTGCTCACCATAACCCCAAATCCTTCTCGCAATCTGTATGGCTAAGTTCTACATCATTTAACTTATAAGTATAGGGTTATGGGCACTCCAAGCTTCAGAACCTTGCATTTATCTTTCATTGAACTGCATCTGCCCACTTTTCTGACCAAGAATAGAGTTTGTTTAAATCCTCCTGAAGTTCCATAATATCTACGTTTGAATCAAATTTTCCTACCTATCTTTTTGTCATCGGCGAATTTGCTCAAATCACTAGTAATTTTCCCTCATCAAGATCATTGATTATATTATAAACAACAACGGGCCCAAGACTGATCCCTGTGGAGCCACTTGTTACAGATCCCACTCGGATTTAACCCATTTATGAACCCCTCTGCTTCCTGTCAGTGGCCATGACTCGTCCACGAGAGCACTTTTCCCCCCAAAGCCATGAGCTGCCACTTTCTTTAACAGTCTATGGTGCGGACTCTATTTAAAAGCCTTACTAAAATCTAAGTAAATAATATCAAATTCTTTATTGTGGTCAACAGCTCAAAAGTTTACTGAAAAAAAGTTAATAAATTAGTTAGACAAGACCGGCCTCTTGTGAATCCATGCTGGGGTATCATTAATCAAGCTATGCTTATCGAGATGCTTCTTATAATCTCAGCTATAATTGGGCTCTAGTAATTTGCCTACAATTGAGGTCAGGCTTATTGGGCGGTAATTTGACGGTAACGACTTGTCCCCTGTTTTAAAAATAGGAGTTACATTAGCCATCTTCCACATATCAGACACTACACCTGTTTGAAGAGATAAATTAAAAATATTAGTTAATGGTTCACAGAGTTCCATTTTGCATTCCCTTTAAAAACCCTTGAAAAAACCTCATCAGGACCCGGCGACTTATTTTGCTTCAGTCTGTCTAACTGCTTCACAACCATCTCATAGTGACTGTGATGTTACATAATTTATCTTCTTCTAGCCCACTGTAAAAATTAATTACTGGAATATTGTTAGTGTCTTCCTGTGTAAAAACTGAGAGAAATAATTATTTAAAATCAAGCACAATTTCCCTTCTCTTTGTTAGTAAGGTGCCCATAGTTATTTTTAAGGGGGACCTATCTTATCTCTAACTTTTGTTCTATAGACCTGGAAAAACTTTTTGGGTTAGTTTTAGAATCCCTAGCAACTTAATTTCATAGTCCCTTTTAGCTTTTCTTATCCCCTTTTTAATGTCCCTCTTAATGTCAATATATGATTCATAAGATGACCCTCACCTCTTTTGATACCCCTTTAAAAATTTCCCTTTTTCTTATGCCTAGTAGATATTTGAGCCTATATTTCATCCATTTTGGGTCATTTCTATTTGATCTAATTTCTTTATATGGGATAAACGCTTTTTTGAGCAGCATGTATAGTGTTCAGAAAACTGTCATATTGATAGCTCTCTTCGTTACCCCAGTCAACAGATGATAAGTGTTCTCTAAGCCCATCGTATCTGTAAGCGAAAATCTGGGACTGTTACTGAGTTATCGTTTTATTTCGTACTTCCATTCAATGCTAATGTAATTGATTTGTGGTCGCTTAGCACCCAGTTCCTCTGAAATTCTAAATTATTAACAAGGGATTCATTGTTTGCCATAACTAAGCTAGCAGGTTATTTCCCTTGTGGGTTTTCTGTCACAAACTGCTTCAAAAACAATCCTGAAATACTTCTAAGAAGTTTTTAGGGTTCTAAATTCCAGTCAAGAAATTTCCCAAATCAACTGACTAAAGTTAAAGTCTCCTAGAATTACTACATTATCGTGCCTTGTGGCCTTAACAATTTCCTCCCATAGTAGTTTCCTTGGTCCCTATCTAAGTTTGGGGGACGGTATATCAACTCCTAAAATCAGTTTTTCATGCCCCTCTGAAATTCTATCCAAACAGACTCTGTTTGTGTTACTTCAGACTTAAAAACCCGTTTTTATGCAACAGTTCAAGCGATCTCGGACATACAATGCCACCCACCCCCCTTTTCCCGATACTTCTATCTACTTGGAACAATTTAAAACCCGGGAATATGACATTCCGCAGGCATGTCCCGACTTTTGAATTAAACCACGTCTCAGTTAAGGCAAATACATCAATGTTCCCTACACTAGCAACTAATCTCAACTCATCCATCTTATCCTAGCACTACGGCAATTAGCATATAAACATTGAGAGACTCTCCTTTCTCTTTACCCTTCCTGCTCATTTCTATTTTTTTACTAAACCCATTACTGTCCTTATCACCCAAGGTCCCCGGCTTTTCAATATCTATCTCGTTCTTATTATTACTAGTTCCCTAGAACTCGTAATATTACTACAATGGGACTTTACTGTTTTCCTGCCAAAACCCATACCACTAACTTTTCCCAGTTTAAAGTCCTAATGCTCCCTCCACTGCAGTTGCCAGTGCTCCCACCCCACATAGATAAGTGGAACCCCATCCCTAGGGATAATGTCATTTCTGCCATAGAAGAGGTCCCAGTTGTCAATGAATGTTACCGCATTTTCCTTACAGTATTTGTCCCCGCCCGCAATTGGGCCCAATTGCCTGGACAACCATTCATTTCCAACTCCCCTCCTTGGCAAAATACCACATATGAGAGGGTTCCCACCCTTACTTCTAATTATTTCTATTGCTGACCTATACCCGCTAATCAGGTCCCCACTCCTACGTCTGCCAAAAAATCGTTGCCTCCAGCACTGAGACAGAAATAGGATTGCTCCCATTACCTCTCATGATGTCATCCAGATGGCTAACAATATCCTCCATCCCAGCCCCAGGAAAACAAACTCTCTGTCTCCTACTCCTGTCCTTCAAGCAGAAGCCCTATCCATATACCTAACTTGGCTATCCCCAACAACAACAATATTCGTACCTTCCTTAATGTCTTTTGTCGTGACGTTCCCCGTAGTCGACTCACAAATTTGCCCGGGTTTGCACTGAGAATGTATTGGATGTTTCCACAACAGTTTACAGGCAGTCTCTTTCTTCTTCTCGTTTCTACCCCTTTCCATTCGTCTTCTTGATCGTCAACTTCTTTCCCTGCTGTCCAGCCACTGACCAGTTTCCCTTCTTGACCTGAGGACTCAAAACAGGAGGACTACTCCGAATCTTTTTGTTTTCCTCGGTCAGTCGCCGAATTTCCATATTTGCCAACCTCAATTCTTCCTTAAGCTGTTGGTAAAGTTGCTCGATGGAGGGCATCTTGCTTCAATTCTAGAGAGCGCGCATAAAATCCACCCAGCCTTTCGAGAGACTGAATATAGATTTCAAAGGACCTCTACCAAGCACAAATCAGAATAGATATTTCCTTACCATAGTAGATGAATATTCAAGGTTTCCCTTTGTGTTCCCCTGTGCAAATATGACTGCTTCAACTGTTATTAGTTGTCTTTCACAGTTGTTCTCTATTTTTGGTATGCCAGCTTATATCCATTCAGACAGGGGATCCTCGTTCATGAGTAACGAACTTCAGGAGTTTTTGGCTAGCAAAGGTATTGCCTGCAGCAGAACAACAAGCTACAACCCTCAAGGCAATGGTCAAGTGGAGCAGTTCAATGGTACTATATGGAAGGCAGTTACAATGACATTGAAGTCGCGCAATCTACCTGTTGAACACTGGCAAACTGTCCTACCTGATGCTCTTCACTCTATTAGATCATTGTTGTGCACAGCTACTAATGCAACCCCTCATGAAAGACTCCTCAACTATTCACGTCGTTCCTCTACGGGAGCCTCCGTGCCCACTTGGTTACGTCATCCTGGACCCGTTGTCCTGAAGAGTCACCGTAGGATGAACAAGACGGATCCGTTAGTGGAAGAGGTAGAGCTCCTGCAAGCTAATCCACATTACGCCCATATTCGCTACCAAAATGGTGAAGAGACTACAGTATCTATAAGACATTTAGCCCCAGTTGAAATCCTCATTAGTGTGGAATCTCAAGATACACCAATAGATGTGAAAGATGCTTCGTTTTCTCCTGGAAAGCCCCTTGAGACTACCCCTACAGAAATAGAGGATTCTGCTCCAGCAGTTAGTCAAACCCCGCTGGAAAATATTGAACCTGGTGAAGAGGCTCAAGGGCTACGAAGGTCGGGATGTGTACGTCGCCCACCTAACAGTTTGAGAGATTACTGTCTCTGATATTTTAGAAGGGGGAGATTGTAGTGATACTGGTCCTGTGGGGAGCAGCAATAGGATAATACTGCACCACCTCTCGGGGCCCTTAACAACAACAACAGTTTGGTGTGTGCCATGGGCGCCAACACATGGTGTGTGATTCTCTTCTTTTACATCAATATATTAGCGATGCAGATTACATGGCGAGTTTAAATATGTGGCCTGTAGTTATAACTTTTCTCTTGACATATGCAAGACATCACTATCCCTGTAGAAGCAGTTATTAGATGTACTAGTCATTATATTTTGTTGCAGAAGTACTATGAAGATTCTATGTTCAATAAAGCCTAGAGATAAGGCCTGTGTTTCTATCACAACAGTCACACTAACCAGAAGTGGAGCAGGACAGCTATGTATAGGCAGGAAGAGGTGGTGGTAATAGTAGTAGTAGAAGTACAAGAACGGTATATAATACCGACAAGATGAAATTAAGACACATGCGTAACACCCGGGCATCCCTATCGTAGATGTTTCGCATCCAGCCAACCACTGGATGGCGAAACGTCCACAACAAAGACACCCAGATGCTGCACATGTGTCTTAATTTCATCAGTAGTAGTAATAGTAGTGGGGAATAAGGAGGACGAGCCAGTCAAATACAAAGGAAGGGGAGCACTGTAAGGTAGTTAGGTGCCCACAGAGGGAGAGCAAGCACGCAGAGGTGCGTGAAAGGGGAAGTGGTGAAATAAATGAAGAAGGAACAGAAACACGAGACAGAAGAGAGAAAGACAACCCAGAGGAGAAAAAGGAAAGAGGAAAGAGGAAGAAGAAAGAAAAAGAAAAAAGAAAAAATGAGGAGTCAAGTTAAGTCATGGGTGTTCTGAAGTTTGGAGCATTTTACAATGTAGTGGGAGAGGAAGGCATCTACAGAGATGAAGCCAGAGCTAAGATTCATACAAGGAAAGTTGTGTATTAGAGAGGATTCAACTAGACGGCGACTGTTCGAGTTGGAAGTAGGGAAGACAGTTTTAGCAGAAGACCAGTCAATAGGATGGCTATGATCTCTGACATGACAGAAAAGAGCATTGTTAGTGTCGGCAAGCCTAACACTTTTTTGTGCTCCCTAAGTCTGTCAGAAAGAGATCGACCAGTTTTCTCCGAGTATTGAAGAGGACAGGAGGAGCAAGAAATAGAGTAGGACACCAGGAACATCTGTAGAGGGAGGAGAGGTATGAATGAGATTAGTGCGAGAGAGTTAGTCTGGCAGAAGGTAAGCTTGAAGTCTAAGGGACGGAGAGAATTGTTGAGATTAGAAAGACCGGAAATGTAGGGAAGGCTGAGGATAGAAGAGTTCCCATGAGTAGAGAGTTTGGGAGAGAAGAAATTACGTTTAGCACTTAAGAGGGCAGAGTCTATGAAATGGGAAGGGTAGCCAAGATGGGAGAACGAATATGAAGAGTGGAAATTTCTGCTGGAAGGAACTGAGGATCACAGATGCAGAGGGCATGGAGAAAGAGGGAGATAAGAACACTTTTCTTGACAGGGGAAGCACGATAGGAAAAGTACTGAATGTACATGCCACTGTGCATGTACATTCTGACTCTCTCCGACCTCTGTCCTCCTGACTTTTACCTTGTTCAACGGTTTCGTGTAATCTGTCCCTCTCTTCCTATTTCTATGGCCTTCGCAAAACTCATAACCTGATATTCCTCTTCGTCCTATCATATCCTCTAGAGGTTCTGTCTCTTATTCTCTTGCTTCTTGGCTGGCCAAACCCTCACTCCCTTTTTTGGTACTTTTTCCCCTCCCCACCCCCGGGTCACTCTCAAGATTTCCTTTTAAACGGTTTCGCTCTTTTAAAAACCCAAAAGGGTTTTTTAGTTTGACGTTGGGGTCCCTCTTCCCCCAAATTGTCCCCTTGTTTGATGCCCTTTGTTTCCCCTTTTAGAGAGAAGGCCCATAAAGGGGTTTTTTCTACATCTCCCTAGCCCTATGATGTTTTCTTGATCTTATCCCCCTTGTGGGGAAACTCTAACCCCTTTTTCCCCAAAAGGGGAAATTATTATTCTAAACCCCCTTTTGGGGGCGCTATGGGATCTCCTCTCTCTCCTGTCCTTGCTAATCTTTACATGGAAAAATTCGAGACGGTTCTTCCTCCCCTCGATGTGCAACCTTCACTCTGGCTCTGCTATGTGGATGACATCTTTTTTCTGTGGCCTCATGACCCCAAAGTCTTTTCCCAAACCTTTTCTTGCAGCCCCTTAATAATTTTGCCCCTTCCTTTAAATTTTAAAGCTGTAATAAATTTGGTTTTAGAATTCCCGACAATATGAAAAGTAAAAGGACAAAAGGGTGAAAACAATTGAAAATTTATTTGGGAAAAACTTTTTCGCTCTCCAGGAGTTTTATCAACCCATTAAAAACCAAACATGGAAAACAGGGGTTTTATATAGGCCAAGTGGGTTTTAAATTCTAGGGGTTAGTAGTAGTGTGAAAAAAATTGAAAGTAGTATTTAGAATAAAATATGATAGACAATTTTTTGTCATGATTAAAAAGGAAACCCAAAAGCTATTTAATTTATTTTGGGGAAATTTAAAAAAAATGGGTTTGGGACAAATAAACGGGGAAATAATTTAGCCCTGTTTCGTTTTTCACTCCCCTTAATAGCTTGGTGTAGTATAACAGGAGGGGACTATGTGAGGGGGGGGTTTTTACTGTTTTCAGGGGGATTTTTGGCAAGATTTCGGGAGATGGGAAGCTGCCGTTGCTTTTTTTAAAATTGTATTAAAAACCCGGGATCATGCGTTTGGGGAGGCATTTTGCATCTGGGGGGAAATTAGTTTCTTTGATCACAAATTGGGGGTGTCTCAAAATTTTCATGAGATGATTGGGGGAATTTTCGGTTTGTACCCCGGCGTTTTTCAAGTTATCGTTAAAAAAGCATAAAGTGTTCATTGAAAAGCGGGTGTCGAGGTTTTCTTGCGTTTCACCCCGTAAACCCGGGTCACAGCCTCCCAGGGTATAGTGGGTAAAAACAGCAAGAAACCTCGACCCCCGCCCTCAATGAACACATTTACGCTGTGGGGAATGAAAACTTGAAAAAATTTGCCTGGGTCCCCCCCGAAATTCCCCCAAATTCACCCTCATAAAATTTCCCCAGAGACGCCCAATTAGTGAAAAAGGGAAAACAATTTTCCGCAGACCCCCAAGTCCCTCGAATCGCACTGATCGCTGTTTCGAATAAAATTAAACAAAAAAACCCGGCAGCTTCAACCATCTCTGAAGTCTTAGAAAAATTTCCCCCTGAAAACAGTAAACCCTTTGCCTCCTTTAGTCTCTCTTTTTTTAACACCCCCAAGCACTTTAAAAGAGAGTGAAAAACGAAACAGGTTTCCTTACAGTCTATATTTGTCCAATTATTTTTATGTTACCCAAGTAATAGCTGGGGAGTCCTGCTTGGCGGGAAATTTTCAGCATGCTATTTAAAACCCCTTTTTTTTATTCCTGTTTTCCAATTAAAAACCTCGACAAAATTCCCCCCCAATTTTTTAACCCCTTTTTGAGGGGAGTGCAGTTTTTGGGGCCCTCATCATCCTCATAGGGAAGATTTCGAAAAAGGGAAATCAATAAAATGTTTTGTTTTGTATGCTCGTGAAAAAAATGCGTGGAGGCAACGGAAAGTTTTGTAAGCAAAAAGGGGACTCGGAATAAAAGTGAGGGAAAAAATTGCTGTGTTTTTGGGAAAAAATAAGAAGGGGCAGAAGGGGGGCACAACCGGTGTCCATTGGGGAAATTGTCTCTGCAATATGGGTTTTTAAAAAGTGTCTCAGTGGCCAAGGAAGAGGGCCAAACCATTTTTTAGAGACAGGTGAAAACGAGCAAGTAGAGATCAGGGAAAACTAGGGAAAGGGAAACCCAAAAGGGGTTGGGGGGGATGGGAGTTGATCCTGGAGGGTTTTGCCCCAACAAGGAAAAGGGAAAAATCCTGCAGTGGAACAGGGGAAAAAAAGGGAAAGGGGGGAAGTGGGGAAGAAGTCCGGGGGTAAAAGGGGAAGAGGTCACCAAAAACGAAAGGGGATTGAACTCCACCTTCGTGTGAGAGTTAAAAAAAGGGGGGGGGAAAAAAAAAACTTGGGGACTGAGGGCCCAAAAAAGGAAAACTGCTGGGGGAAATTTTAAAGGGCCCCGGGGAAAAAGCAAATTTGGGCCTTTTAAAGACAGGGTTTGGGTTCCCCAGGTGATAGGTTCCAAAAAACACTAGTTGGGGTAGGCTCCCCGCTTTAAAGGTGATAGGTTCAGCATCACAGGTGATAGGGTTTAGCTTAAAAGGTTTATAGGTTCAGCTTCACAGGTGATAGGGGTTTTGCTTCACAGGATAGGTTCAGCATCATAGGTGATAGGTTTAACTTCACCCGGTGTAGGTTCAGCTTCAAAGGTGGGTAGGGTTTTGCTTCCGGTGATAGGTTCCGCTTCCCAGGTGATAGGGTTTAACCCTTTACAGGTATAGGGGTTTAGTTTTACAGGTTTGGTTTAGCTTCACAGGTTTAAAAAGGTTTTAGCTTCACAGGTGTTTGGGTTCCCGCTTCACAGGTGAAGGTTCAGCCCTTTACATGTGAAGGTTCAAACTTCACAGGTGATGGTTTAAACCCTTTACAGGTATAGGTTCAGTTTTTAAGGTAAAAGGTTCGCTTTTTACAGGTGATAGGTTCAGCTTCACCCGGTGGGAAAGGGTTAGCTTCCCCAGGTGATTTGGTTCACTTCACAGGTGATAGTTTAGCTTCAAAAGGGGATAGGTTTTCCCTTTACAGGGGAAAGGTTCACTTTTACAAAGGGGGATAGGTTTTAGCTTCACAGGTGATAGGGTTAGCTTCACATGGATGGTTCAGGGTTCACAGGTGATAGGTTTTCTTCACAGGTGATAGGCTCAGCTTTTAGGGATAAGGTTTTTAACTTCAGAGGGGATAGGTTCAGGTCCCCGGGGTAGGTTCAGCTTCACAGGTTAAAAGGTTCCCGCTTTACAGGTGAAGGTTTTTTCTTCACAGGGGATAGGGGCATTTTTTTGGGATAGGTTCAGCTTCACGGTGAAAAGGTTTTAGCCCTTTACAGGGGGATAGGTTCAGCTTCAAGGAGAAAAATTCCCGCTTCACAGGTTTTAAAAAGGGTTTAGCCCCCAAAGGTGATAGGGTTTTGCTTCACAGGTGATAGGTTCGCTTCAAATTTATAGGTTTAGCTTCCCCAGTGGGGTAGGTTTTTGCCCTTCACAGGTGTTGGCCCCAGGCCCTTTTAGGTGTTGGTTCAACCCTTTAGAGGTGAAGGTTCAGCAACCCCAGGTGATAGGGGTTTAGCTTCACAGGTGATAAAGGTTCAGCTTCACAGGGGATAGGTTTAGCTTCAAAGGTATTGGTTCAAACTTCATAGGGGATAGGGTTTACTTCACAGGTTTAAAAGGTTCAGCTTCACAGGTGAAAATTCAGCTTCACAGGTGATAGGTTCAGGGTTCCCAGGGGATAGGGTTTAGCTTCACAGGGGATAGGTTTAGCCTTTTACAGGTGATAGGTTCAGCTTTATAGGGATAGGTTCCCCTTTACATTGTTTGGTTTTAGCTTCACGGTTAGGTTCAGCTTCACCGGTGATAGGTTTAGCTTCACAGTGATAGGTTCAGCTTTACAGGTGATTGGGTTTTGCTTCACAGGGGGGGTAGGGTCAGCTTTATAGGTATAGGTTCAAATTCAGAGGTGTAGGTTTAGCCCTCCAAAAGGTGGGTTGGTTAGCTTCCCGGTGATAGGTTCAACTTCACAGGTGATAGGTTCAACTTCACAGGTGATTGGTTTTAGCTTCAAAAGGGGACAGGTTTACTTCACAGTGACAGGTTCAGCTTTCACGGTGATAGGTTTTTTTCCGCTTCAAACAAAGGGTTTATAGGTTTTAGCTTCAAAGGTTGGGGAAAAGGGTTTTTAAAAAAATTTACAGGTGAAAAGGTCAGCTTCCCAGGGGATAGGTTTAGCTTCAAAAGGGGATAGGTTTAGCTTCACAGGGGAAAAGGTTTTCAGCTTTTACAGGTTTAAAGGTTTAACTTCCCCAGGGATGGTTAAAATTCACAGGGGGATAGGGTTCAGCTTAAAAGGTGGTAGTTTTTAGCTTCACAGGGATAGGGTTTAGCTTCACAGGTCATGGTTCAGTTCAGGGGATAGGTTCAACTTTGCAGGTGAAGGGGTTTAAACTTCACGGTGATAGGGGTTTAGCTTCACAGGGGGATAGGTTCAGCTTAAAAGGTGATAGGGTTTAACTTCCCAAAGGGGATGGTTTAGCTTTTACAGGTTTTTGGGGGCCCTTTACCCGGTGATAGGTTCAAACTTCATAGGTGACGGTTCAAGGGTTCACAGGTGATGGTTCAACTTCCCAGGGGATAGGGGTTTTGTTTCACAGGTGATAGGTTTAGCTTTACAGGTGAAAGGGTTTAGCTTTTACAGGTGATAAAGGTTTTTAGCTTCCAAAAGGTTTTAGGGGAGTTACATGGTGATAGGTTCAGCTTCCCCGGTGATAGGTTTAGCTTTCACAGGTGATAGGTTTTTGTTTCAAGGGGATAGGTTCAGCTTCACAGGTGATAGGTTTTGCTTTTTAAAAGGGGAAAAGGTTCAGCTTTACAGGGGAAGGTTCAGCTTCACATGTGAAAGGTTCAGCTTCACAGGTGAAGGTTTTGCTTCAAAAGGTGATAGGTTTTAGTTTTTTCAGGTTATTTTCAGCTTAACAGGGTGATAAAGGGTTTAGCCCTTTAAAGGGGGAGGGTTTAGCTTCAAAGGTGATAGGTTCCGCTTTACAAAGGGGGATAGGGTTTTACTTCACAGGGGATAGGGTTTAGTTCACGGTGATAGGTTCGCCCTTTACAGGTGATTGGTTTACTTTAAAGGTGATAGGTTGTTTTACCCGGTGATAGGTTCAGCTTTACAGGGGAAAGGTTCAGCTTCACAGGTTTTAAGGTTTTTTTCTTCAAAGGTGGGTAGGTTTATTTTACAGTATAAAGGGTTTACTTCCAAAAATGTAGGTTTTAGCTTCACAGGTGAAAGGTTCAGCTTCACAAAGGGGAAGGTTCAGCTTCACAGGTGATTTGGTTCCGCCCTTTAAAGGGGATGGTTCAGCTTCACAGGGAAAGGTCAGCTTCACAGGGGATAGGTTTAGCTTCAAGGTGATAGGTTCAACTTCCAAGGGGTTTGGTTTTTTGCCCCTTTACCAGGTGATAGGTTTTAGCCCCCACAGGGAAAAGGTTCAGCTTTAAGGTGATAGGGTTTAACTTCAAAGGGATAGGTTTAGCTTTAAGGTGATAGGTTTTAGCTTTTAAAGGTTTATAGGTTTTACCCTTTAAGGTGATAGGTTTTTCTTTAAAGGTTTATAGGGTTTAGCTTTTAAGGGGAAAGGTTCAGCCTTTACAGGGGATAGGTTCAGCTTCACAGGTGGTAGGGCCCGCCCTTAAAGGGGTTTGGGTTTGCTTTAAAAGGTGAAGGTTTTTCTTCAAAAGGTTTATAGGTTTAGCTTCAAAGGTTTATAGGTTCAAAGTCAAGGGGATAGGTTCGGGGTTTACAGGTGATAGGTTTTCTTTTTATTAAAAGCGGGATAGGTCAGCTTCCTAGGTGATAGGGGTTAAATTCCCGGGTTTATAGGTTTTTACTTTTTAAGGGGATAGGTTTTTACTTCACAGGTGATAGGTTCAGCTTCAACTATAGGTTTTAAATTCACAGGGGATAGGTTTTTGCTTTTTAAAGGTATAGGTTTTGCTTCACAGGTGATAGGTTCAGCTTAAAGGTGATTGGTTCAAACCTTCCAGGTGATAGGGTTTAGCTTTACAGGTGATAGGTTTGTTTTACAGGTGATAAAGGTTTAGCTTCATAGGTGAAGGGTTTAATTCAAGGTGATATTAGGTTTTCCTTTTTCCCGGGTTTACAGGTGAAGGGTTTAGCTTCAAAAGGTGAAAGGGTTTAACTTTACAAGGGGGATAGGTTTTTAACTTCACAGGTGATAGGCAGCTTCATAGGTGAAGGTTTTCTTCACGGTGAAGGTTCAGCTTTCCCGGTGATAGGTTTGTTTTACCCGGGGGGATAGGTTCCTTCAAAGGGGGATAGGGTTTAACTTCACAGGTGATTGGTTTAGGGTTTTAAGGTGAAGGTTTAGTTCACAGGGAAGGTTTTAGGCTTCCCGGTGATAGGTTTCAGTTTTCCCCGGGTGATAGGTTCCTTCAAAGGGGATAGGTTTAACTTCACAGGGATAGGTTTAGCTTCACAGGGTGGTTTGGTTTTTAGTTCCAGGGTTTAGGTTGTTTTAAAGGTTTTGGGGAAAAGGTTCCCGCTTACAGGGATTGGTTTAACCCTTTAACCCGGTGTTGGGTTTAAAACTTCACAAGGGGGGATAGGTTTCAGCTTCCAGGGATGGTTTTAGCTTCAAGGGGAAAAGGGCCCGCTTTTTAAAGGGGAAAGGTTTTGCTTCACAGGGGATTGGGTTTAACCTTTAAAAAGGTGTTAAAGGGTTCCCGTTTTTACAGGGGATTGGTTCAGCTTCACAGGGGAATGGTTTTAGCTTCAAGGTGAAAGGGGGAGCTTTACAGGGGATAGGTTCAAAAATTTACCGGTTTATTGGTTTTTAGTTTAAAAGGTGTATTAGCTTAAAAGGGGAAGGTTCAGTTTTACGGTGATAGGTTCCCCTTCACAGGTTTTATAGGTTTTAGCTTCAAAGGGGGATAGGTTTTACCCTTTAAAGGTGATAGGGTTTAGCTTACAGGTGATAGGTTCATTTTTACAGGTGATAGGTTTAGCCCTTTAAAAGGGGGAAAGGTTCAGCTTTCAAAAAGGGGAAGGTTCCTTTTAAAGGGATTTGGGGTTTAGCTTTACAGGGATGGTTCAGTTCAAAAGGTGGGTAGGGTTTAACTTCACAGGGAAGGTTTAGCTTTACAGGTGGGTTTGGTTCAGCTTCAAAGGTGATGGTTTTGCTTCCAGGTGATAGGTTTAGCTTCAAAGGTGAAAAGTTCACTTTTAAAGGGATAGGTTTTAGCTCAAAAGGTGGATAGGTTTTAGCTTCAAAGGGGATAGGTTCACTTCCCCAGGGGAAAAGGTTTACTTTTACAGGTGATAGGTTAGTTCACAGGGGATAGGTTCCGCTTTACAGGTGTTTGGTTCACTTTACAGGTGAGGTTAGGGTTTAAGGGAAAAAGGGGTTTACTTTCCCGGGAAAAAAGGGGCATAAGGGGGGGAAAAAGGGAAATGAAAGGGGATTTGGGGGTTTAAAAAGGTAAAACCCCACAAGAAGAAGCAGGTGTGTGAGGGCTCGCAGACTGAGAAACTAGAGGGCAAGAAGATGAAGAAGTACAGGTAAGAAGAGGTAAGGAGGTTGGGGTTTCAGAAGGTAAAAACCAGAAAAGAATTAGAGACTGGGTGACCCATGTGACACGGCACCAATGAAGCTGGTAGGCAGGAGGACCGCTATTATGCAGTGTGCTACAGAAAATTATATAAAATGATGCTCCATAGTTCTGGGATTGAACTGAAACCAAACGTGTACTATTATTCCTGGTCAGTTAGTGTGGCCAGAAAAGGAGTAGATGAGGTGTGTGCAGTAAGTTACCCACAGCAGAGGAAGCAAAATGTAGCAGTGTGAGTATGTGGTGTTGGGTGGGTTTTTTAGTGTATACCATAGGTGTCTTTGCCTGCTGGTAACTAGTCTACCAGGCAGAAGTGAGGGGGGGGGAGGGAGGTGTCATGGAACCTCCCTGTTTATAAATGTATATAAAATTTTGTGTCACTAGCAGCAGTGTGCTAGTGAGCTAATGTGAACTGAAGTGTGGTGGTTTTTTGGAGCAGATTGTAAGTTGTATATATATTCCTATTATATTATATATATTTTTGTATAGGTGAGTTTTTGTATCCTTCCTAACATTTATTAATTATTTGCACTCGTGTTTCATAATTTGTATTAGTACATGCTGACCCTAGAGTTACTGTTTTTTTTCAGTGTAATTAAGCAGCCATTTAGTAGCCAGAACATTTTATTTAAAGAGGGCAATTTTCTGTGTATTATAAGACCAAAACTTACCAGGACTTACCGAGATATAAGACTGTGAAGTTGGCTCTGGATGCTAACCTGACGGTAACATCGACTCCTGCCACTTGCAGAAGTGTTGCCGATATACCTTTTTTCTCATTTTTATTTTAATTTATATAATTTTTATGTTCCGATAATTACAATTTATAATAGCTCTTGTGATTTCATAGCCAATCTTTGTTCTGACACTAATATTAGGCTCTGAAATAGTTTTCAAGTAGAGTGGAACCTCTACTTGCGAGTTAAATCCATTCCATGACCTTGCTAGCAACTGGATTTGCTCATTTGCAGAGTCAATTTTCCTCATTTAAATTAATTGAAATGCAATTAATCCATTCCAGTTGAATTCTGTACTTCAATAATTTCACTAATATCAAATCTACGGCTTATTTATCTATATCACTTCATCTAATATGACATAAACAATATAAATAACATACAAACCTGATATATACTCTAAAATGAATAAAATATCATTCATGTGGTGGTATGGGCGGTGTTGGTGTTGGACGAGTTTGTCTGGAGAGCTGGAAAAATACTTCATGAAAAATTTCGCTAATATCATCTATATGGCTTATTTATCTATCAAAGCTCATCTAATATGACACAGCAAACAATATAAATAACATAGAAACATGATATATACTCTAGAATGAATAAAATATGACATTCATGTAGTGGTATTGGCAGTGTCGGCAGAGGATGAGTTTGTCTGGAGAGCGGGCAAAATACCTCATGAATAATTTCGCTAATATCATCTATATGGCTTATTTATATATCACAGTTCATCTAATATGACATAAAAAACAATAAAAATAACATAGAAACATGATATATACCCTAGAATGAATAAAATATGTCATTATGTAACAGGTGGAGGCGGCCACAACCACTCCCTATTTGTTGTGGTAAACACTGCCATCTAGTGACGGCCTTTTGAAGCCATCTATTATAATTGTTATTTGTAGTATAGGTCCTCCATCACAAATCCGGCATCACTGGGACCTGTAGTGTGCCGGATTACTGAGTTTGCTGAATTACTGAGTGGTTAAGTTAAAATACATTTAATAAAATTAAACAACTTGACTTACAGAGTTCTTTGAACATCGGCAAAAATCGAACATTTTCGTTACTTTGAGCTCAATTTCAAGGTACTTTTCGTCATGAAAACAATCAAAATCATGTCTATTTCTGTAATATATCTTCCATTATATCAAATGAGTCCAAAAAATGAGAATACAACCATAAAAACCATACGAAAATATACTGCAAAGAGGCGGCTAATGTCTGAGTAGTGAACTCCCTTATTTATTGTCCGTCATTTTTATTTTTGTTGTATGTTAAGAAGCATCTTTCCATCATACATTGCGCAAGTTTCAATGAGATAGCGAAACAAACAACCGAGAAAAAAAATATTTACCAAAACTCATATAAGGCAAGCCCAAGCCAGGTACTGGAAATAAGTCCCCTTTGTCTGACTTTTCTGGGTTATCCCAGGTTCTCTATACATACACTGCTATGTATGATAATCTATGTAACTGTATTTGTGTATACCTGAATAAACTTATTTACTTCTAGTCTGTCAAGTGAGTACAAGAAACTGCCCATTCACTATTTCAACTACCCAATAAATATTATTATTATTATAATAAAAAGAAGCGCTAAGTCACAAGGGCTACTACCCAATATAGTGGTCAGAAATTGGCAATTTGGCCAATTTCACACAAATTCAACAGATGCCAATTTCAAAATAGGATCCAGAATAAACAATGTAGACATTTCTGGCACTAAAATAACATCTTCTCTGTTCATTAGTCACGGCTACAGGCCCCTCTTATGTTACTCTTGCTTACCATTTGGAATTTTTATTCACAAAAAAAAAAATAAAAGATTTACTGTTAAGCAGACTACTGCATTATTGTAATAATGTCAATCCATTCTTGACTCCGTACTGGAATTTAGACTGGCAGGCGGACAGGTAATGGACGGTGACGTCATTTCTTTAATCTTGAGCTTCGCTAAAGAATAGAACATTTTCGCTACTGTGAGAGCAATTTCAAGGTACTTTTTGTCATGAAAGCAATCAAAATCATATCTATTTCTGTAATATATCTTTCATTCTATCAAATGAGACCAAAAAAATGAGAATATAACCATGACAACCATACAAAAATATACCGCTAAGTGGCTGCTAATGGCTGAGAAGTGAACTCCGTTATTTAATGAATCTGATTTCTTTCATTTTTGGTGTATGTGAAGAAGTATCTTTCCATCATACATTGCCCAAGTTTGAATAACCCAACAAACAACTGAGAAAATAATAATAATAATAATAATAATAATAATAATAATAATAATAATAATAATAATACAGTGGACCCCCGCATAACGATGGCATCACATAGCGATTTTTTCCGCATACCGCTTACTTTTATCGCAAAATTTTTGCCGCGCATACCGATTAAAAACCCGCTCACCGATTTTCGTCCGAGACGCGTCCAATGTGCCCTCACATGTGCCGCCCGTCCCATTGTTTACCAGCCAGCCTCCGCGGTAACATCCAAGCATACACTCAGAATATTTCGTATTATTACAGTGTTTTCGGTGCTGTTTCTGGAAAATAAGTGACCATGGGCCCCAAGAAAGCTTCTAGTGCCAACCCTGTGGTAAAAGGGTGAGAATTAGTATGGAAATTAAGAAAGATTTTGAAGGTTTGGGGCTAACCCTGAGAAGCCTATGCCAGTTGTGGAATCCATTGTGCCTACTTCAAAGATTAAGGAAATGTGTGCCCAGTGGGTTGAACTGCAAACCTTTATAGATGAAAATCACCCTGACACAGCTGTTGCAAGCCGTGCTGGTGACTATTTCAATGACAATGTTGTGGCCCATTTTAGACAAATCGTAAAGGAACGGGAGGTACAGAGCTCTATGGACAGATTTGTTGTGCGACAGAGGTCCAGTGACTCTCAAGCTGGTCCTAGTGGCATTAAAAGAAGATAGGGAAGTAACCCCGAAAAGGACTTGCTACCTCAAGTCGTAATGGAAGGGGATTCCCCTTCTAAGCAGTAAGAAGATAATGCTCTCCCCTCCTCCCATCCCATCAATCATCACCAGATCTTCAATAAAAGTAAGTGTCATGTAAGTGTGCATGCCTTTTTCAGTTTGTGTGTATTAAAATTAATATTTCATGTGGTAAAAAAAATTTTTTTTTCATACTTTTGGGTGTCTTGCACGGATTAATTTTATTTCCATTATTTCTTATGGGGAAAATTCATTCACATAATGATTATTTCGCATAACAATTACCCCTCTTGCACGGATTAAAATCGTTAACCGGGGGTCCACTGTAATAATAATAATAACAAAAAGATACAAAACATCCAGGCCATGGGAAAACCTGGGTAGCCACAGCCACTCAAGAGGGAGAGGTTTTTTAGTGCCAGGAAGGAAAAAAAACTGGCAGGAAATGGCAGAAATCGTACACCAAATCCAGTCATTCCTGGAGTAGAACCACAGTCGATGGCCTCCACTCCAAGCCAACAGATACAGATACTAATGCCGGAAAAAAAATCTCCCCCCAGTACCAACAATACCACCAGTCCGATAACATTCTTCTTTGCAAATATACAGGGTCTAAAGCCAGCAACAAACAACAAAATACCTTTCATCCGTGGACTGCTTGCAGAGGCAAAGGCAATGTTCGCGGCTTTCACTGCGACCCACATAAAGGATCACTTGGACAACGAAATATGGATCCCAGGTTACAACCTATACAGATGTGACAGAGTGAACAGGCAAAAGGGGGGGGGGGGGTTGGCCTGTACATTGCAGAGTCACTTGTTTGCACAGAACTGCTTAATGCCTCAAATGATGTGGTGGAAGTTTTAGCAGTAAAGGTCGAGAACCAAAACCTAGTCATTGTGGTAGTCTACAACCCTCCGGATGCAACATCCCAGCAATTCCAGGAACAGCTGTTAAAAATTGACCACTATCTGGAAAATCTTCCAGCTCCTGCACCCAACATCTTGCTCCTGGGGGATTTCAACTTAAGGCACCTAAAATGGAGGAATATAGCAAATAATATTGTTGCAGTAATAACACCAGGAGGCAGCTCTGATGAAAACTCACACTCACACGAGCTTTTAAATCTCTGCACAAAATTCAATTTAAACCAGCAAATAATAGAGCCTACTAGACTGGAGAATACACTAGACCTCATCTTCACTAACAATGATGATCTGATAAGAAATGTCACCATATCAAAAACAATATACTCAGATCACAACATAATTGAGGTTCAGACATGTATGCGTGGAGCCCCAGACCGACATAATGAGACTAGTCATGAGGGAGCATTCACCAAATTCAACTTCAATAACAAAAACATAAAGTGGGACCAAGTAAACCAAGTCCTAACCGATATAAGCTGGGAAGATATACTAAGCAACACAGACCCCAACTTATGCCTAGAACAGATTAACTCGGTGGCACTCGATGTATGCACAAGGCTTATTCCTCTAAGAAAAAGGAGGAGTAGATATAAAATAGAAAGAGACAGGCGCTCCCTTTACAGGTGACGGAAAAGAATAACAGAGCGGCTAAAAGAGGTCAATGTATCTGAAATGCGTAGGGAGACACTGGTCAGAGAAATAGCAAGCATCGAACTTAAGCTAAAAGAATCCTTTAGGAGACAGGAATCACGGGAAGAACTAAAAGCCATAAATGAAATCGAAAGAAACCCAAAGTATTTCTTCTCCTATGCCAAATCAAAATCGAGAACAACGTCCAGTATTGGGCCCCTACTTAAACAAGATGGGTCCTACACAGATGACAGCAAGGAAATGAGTGAGCTACTCAAGTCCCAATATGACTCAGTTTTTAGCAAGCCGCTAACCAGACTGAGAGTCGAAGATCAAAATGAATTTTTTATGAGAGAGCCACAAAATTTGATTAACACAAGCCTATCCGATGTTATCCTGACGCCAAATGAATTCGAACAGGCGATAAATGACATGCCCATGCACTCTGCCCCAGGGCCGGAATCATGGAACTCTGTGTTCATCAAGAACTGCAAGAAGCCCCTATCACGAGCCTTTTCCATCCTGTGGAGAGGGAGCATGGACACGGGGGTCGTCCCACAGTTACTAAAAACAACAGACATAGCCCCACTCCACAAAGGGGGCAGTAAAGCAACAGCAAAGAACTACAGACCAATAGCACTAACATCCCATATCATAAAAATCTTTGAAAGAGTCCTAAGAAGCAAGATCACCACCCATCTAGAAACCCATCAGTTACACAACCCAGGGCAACATGGGTTTAGAACAGGTCGCTCCTGTCTGTCTCAACTATTGGATCACTACGACAAGGTCCTAAATGCACTAGAAGTCAAAAAGAATGCAGATGTAATATATACAGACTTTGCAAAAGCCTTCGACAAGTGTGACCATGGCGTAATAGTGCACAAAATGCGTGCTAAAGGAATAACAGGAAAAGTCGGTCGATGGATCTATAATTTCCTGACTAACAGAACACAGAGAGTAGTCGTCAACAGAGTAAAGTGCGAGGCAGCTACGGTGAAAAGCTCTGTTCCACAAGGCACAGTACTCGCTCCCATCTTGTTCCTCATCCTCATATCCGACATAGACAAGGATGTCAGCCACAGCACCGTGTCTTCCTTTGCAGATCACACCCGAATCTGCATGACAGTGTCTTCCATTGCAGACACTGCAAGGCTCCAGGCGGACATCAACCAAATCTTTCAGTGGGCTGCAGAAAACAATATGAAGTTCAACGATGAGAAATTTCAATTACTCAGATATGGTAAACATGAGGAAATTAAATCTTCATCAGAGTACAAAACAAATTCTGGCCACAAAATAGAGCGAAACACCAACATCAAAGACCTGGGAGTGATCATGTCGGAGGATCTCACCTTCAAGGACCATAACATTGTATCAATTGCATCTGCTAGAAAAATGACAGGATGGATAATGAGAACCTTCAAAACTAGGGAGGCCAAGCCCATGATGACACTCTTCAGGTCACTTGTTCTATCTAGGCTGGAATATTGCTGCACACTAACAGCACCTTTCAAGGCAGGTGAAATTGCCGACCTAGAAAATGTACAGAGAACTTTCACGGCGCGCATAACGGAGATAAAACACCTCAATTACTGGGAGCGCTTGAGGTTCCTAAACCTGTATTCCCTGGAACGCAGGAGGGAGAGATACATGATTATATACACCTGGAAAATCCTAGAGGGACTAGTACCTTACTTGCACACGAAAATCACTCACTACGAAAGCAAAAGACTTGGCAGACGATGCACCATCCCCCCAATGAAAAGCAGAGGTGTCACTAGCACGTTAAGAGACCATACAATAAGTGTCAGGGGCCCGAGACTGTTCAACTGCCTCCCAGCACACATAAGGGGGATTACCAACAGACCCCTGGCAGTCTTCAAGCTGGCACTGGACAAGCACCTAAAGTCAGTTCTTGATCAGCCCGGCTGTGGCTCGTATGTTGGTTTGCGTGCAGCCAGGAGCAACAGCCTGGTTGATCAGGCTCTGATCCACCAGGAGGCCTGGTCACAGACCGGGCCGCGGGGGCGTTGACCCCCGGAACTCTCTCCAGGTAAACTCCAGGTAAATATGTACAAGGTATACAGGCCTAGCTGACATCAGTAAGTAAGTTTATTCAGGTATACACAAATACAGTTACATAGAATTATCATACATAGCAGCATGTGTTTAGAGAACCTGGGATAACCCAAAAAAGTCAGAGAGAGTTACTTATTTCCATTGGGGTCCTTTTACCTTATTATTATAATATAAAGGTTATAATATTTTCTTATTATTCTATAATGAAGATAACATCTTATTATCATACTAAAAAGACTATCTACTACACGAGGGTCACTATCTACAGTACGAGTGACATACTACTGTACAGAAAGGCACTTGTTATGCTGAGTATTTCAAGAAAATTAGGTCAGTGTCCCAGGATAACACCCACACTAGTCAGCTAACACCCAGGTACCCATTTACTGATGGGTATACATAGACAACAGGTGTAAAGAAACACACCTAATGTTTCTACCCTGGCTGGGAATCGAATATTTACCAAAAATCATATACAGTGGACCCCTGGTTCGCAATGCTATCGGTATCCGATAAATCCGGTAACCGATGCATTATATTGCAGAAAATTTGCCTCGCTTCCCGATATAAAACCCGGTATGCGATGTGGTTCATACGAGACGTGTCCATGTGTGGCCTGAACTGCCCCATGTGTGCCAGTGTTTACAAGACAGCCAGTGTGCGTGCATCTAAGGATACATTCGGTACATTCCATATTATCCATATTATCACTGTTTTTGGTGCCTGTTTTTGCAAAATAAGTCACCATGGGCCCCAAGAAAGCTCCCAGTGCCAACCCTTCGAGACCAAGGGTGCTAATGACTGTTGAAATGAAGAAAGAGATAATTGCAAAGTACGGAAGTGGAGTGCGTGTGTCGGAGCTGGCCAGGTTGTATAGCAAGCCCCAATCAACCATCTCTGGAAATATAAACACAAATGCAGTATAATGTGATCCTTTATTGACAATGTTTCACCTACACAGTGGGCTTTTTCAAGTCACACACGGATCTGTGATGACTTGAAAAAGCCCACTGTGTGGGTGAAACGTTGTCAATAAAGGATCACATTATACTGCATTTGTGTTTATATTTCCATTGTGTCGGTATTTTATACCATTTATTTCCATCAACCATCTCTACTATAGTGAGCAAGAAAACAGCAATCAAGGAAGCTGTTCTTGCAAAAGGTGCAACTGTGATTACGAAACAGTGACCGCAAGTGTTAGAAAATGTTGAGAGACTGTTATTGGTGTGGATAAATGAAAAACAGATAGCAAGAGATAGCATCTCTCAAGCAATCATTTGTGAAAAGGCTAGGCAGTTGCATGACGATATGGTAAAAAAAATTGCCTGCAACTAGTGGTGATGTGAGTGAATTTAAGGCCAGCAAAGGTTGGTTTGAAAGATTTAAGAATCGTAGTGGCATACATAGTGCGATTAGGCATGGTGAGGCTGCCAGTTATGTTGTGCGACAGAGGTTCAGTGACTCTCAAGCTGGTCCTAGTGGCATTAAAAGAAGGGAAGTAACCCCGGAAAAGGACTTGCTACCTCAAGTCCTAATGGAGGGGGATTCCCCTTCTAAATGCTAACACCATCCACATTCTCCCCTCCTCCCATCCCATCAATCATCACCAGATCTTCATTAAACGTAAGTGTCAATTATTCTTTCGTTATTTATTGTTATTTATTGTTATTGTTGTTATTGTAATTACTATTATATTTCATTAAACTTAATATTTCATGTGGCAAAAGTTTTTTTTTTCATACTTTTGGGTGTCTTGCACGGATTAATTTGATTTCCATTATTTCTTATGGGGAAAATTGATTCGCTTTCCGATATTTTTGGTTTACGATGAGTTCTCAGGAATGGATTAGTATCGCGAACCAGGGGTCCACTGTGCAGTGGAACCTCAAAAATTGAACTTATCACATATCGAACGTTTCGAAAATAAGACCATTTTTTCGGACAAACTGTGTCCCAATTATCGAATGCGCCCCTATTTTCGGACCGCTGGGTACAGGACTTGTCCGCTGGCCCGCTCTGTCTGTGTCCCCATGCAGGCACCGTGAGCAGTCTAGCTTTGTTTATGCTTGAGTGAACACTAACCTGTGATCTCATTCACCCATTTTACGATTATTTGTGTTTAGTGCTTGTGGAGCTGTGAAATAAGCTGCCATGGGCCCAAAGAAACTTGCTAGCGGTACCCCTGTGGTAAAGAAAGTGAGAAACACCATAGATGTAAAAAAGGAAATAATACAGAAGTATGAGATTGGAGTGAGACTTGTTGAGCTTGCTAGGATGTACAGAGGACTGTGGACAGTTATTTTGTGAGACAGAAACAGATGACTGTGAACAGTTATTTTGTGAGACAGAAACAGACGACTGTGAACAGTTATTTTGTGAGACAGAAATAGACGAATGTGGAGTTATGACATGTTGATCTTTAATGAGAAGAATGAAAAGGTGGTGAAGTATCATCATCAGGTAACTGTCATTGGCATTTAGGAGTGGGACTGGAGTTGGTCCGACACAGAACGGGCTGGCGATTCGAAAATTGCTGCACCGTAGAGGGAGAGGCCGGAAGCATATTCAAAGGAGAGCGGTCAGACAAATTGAAGGAGTCAATTGAAACCATGGTACCTGAAGCGGGTGAGGAAATAGCACCAGCAAGAGGTACAGGGGCAGTAGGAGTGTTTGAAGAGTGGTCAAAAAATGAGGCACGGTCAGAATGGGGTGTGGTATCAAGAAGGGGGCCGGGGGTAGTAGGTTCACAGAGTGGGTTCTCCATGATTAGGTTACTCCTTTTCTTTTTGTTTTTAAGAAAAAAAAAGAAAAGAAAATAAAAATAAACAAAAGAATAAAAAAGGGGGAGCAAGGAGGAACAGTTCCTAGAAGGAATGAAAGGGCCAGAAATCTCCCTCTGTGCCCAAGAGAACCTCAGAACCACAAGTAGCAAACATGCAGCATGGAACCCGTGCCATACCCTACCCTTCATGCCAGTAAACCAGCAATCCGGGATAACAACCTAATACCTGCCGAGCTACCTCAGTGGACAAAAGAGAGGGTGGCAGGATATCCACCACAAAGCATACCTCCTTTGGCCACCACCCCAGGAATCTGAAAGGTGGCTCCCAGAGATATTCCTGTCGCCCAAAAGATATCCAAAGCCGCTCACCGGGATACTGGAGAGGGATCGGGACATCCCCAGGCAATCCAGATTCCACAGCAAACTATGCGAACTCCAAGAACCTCAACAGAATGGGATGGACCCCGGTACCCTTTCCCCTACCTAGGAGCCAGCATGTCTGTGGGAAGAATCCTACAGGCCAAAAAGAGGAAGGGAATAAGGGAGGGACTGGGAGGATAAGATAAGATTTCGTTCGGATTTTTAACCCCGGAGGGTTAGCCACCCAGGATAACCCAAGAAAGTCAGTGCGTTATTTTCAGCAGGTGCTGGGTGGTGAGGCAGCAGCAGATGTTAGGTGATGAGGCAGCAGCAGGTGTTAGGTGATGAGGCAGCAGCAGGTGTTAGGTGGTGGGGCAGCAGCAGGTGTTAGGTGGTGAGGTAGCAGCAGGTGTTACTGGGTCAGGCTGCAGCAGGTGTTAGGTGGTGAGGCAGCAGCAGCAGGTGTTAGGTGGTGAGGCAGCAGCAGCAGGTGTTAGGTGGGAGGCAGCGGGGTGTTAGGGGGGAGGGGGGGGGGGGTGGGCACAGAGTGTTGGGGTGCGCCAAAGACGGTGTTGGGCGGGCAGCCCCAGAGGTGGGGGGTGTGAGGAGCAGCAGGTTTTGGGGGTTGTGAGCCGCAGCGGTGTTAGGTGGTCGGGCCAAATGTTAGGTGGTAGGGAGCAGCAGGTGTTAGGGGTGGGGGCGCACAGTTGTTAGGTTGGGGGTTTTCGGAAGGGCGCGGGTGTTGGATGAGGCAGCAGCGGGTGTTGGGTTTTTGAGGCAGCAGCAGGTGTTGGTTAGGCACAAAATTTTGGTTTTGGGGAAGCAGCCAGGTTTGGTGTGAGGCACACAGGTTTTGGTGGTAGGCACAAAATGTTAGGTGGGAGGGGCAGAGCGGGTGTTAGGTGGTGGGAAAACACAGTTTGTTAGGTGGTGGGGCGCGCGGGTGTTAGGGGGTAGGCAGCGGCAGGTGTTGGGTGGGGCGCAGCAGCAGGTGTTAGGTGGGAGGCAGCAAGACAGGTGTTAGGTGGTAGGCGCAGCAGCAGGTGTTAGGTGGTGAGCAGAGCAGCAGGTGTTGGTGGTGGGCAGAGCAGGGTTAGGGGGTGAGGCGCAGCAGCAGGTGTTAGGTGGTGAGGCAGCAGCGCAGGTTTGGTGGTGGGCAGCAGCAAAAGGTGTTAGGTGGTGAAGCAGCAGCGGGGTGTTGGGTGGTGAGGCAGCGCAGCAGGTGTTAGTGGGGAGCAGCAGCACAGGTTTTAAGGGGGAGGCACAGCAGCAGGTGTTAGGGGGTGGGCAGCGGCAGGTGTTGGTGGGAGCAGCGCAGGTGTTGGGTGGTAGGCAGCAGCAGCAGGGTTAGGGGGTGGGGGAAGCAGGTGTTAGGTGGTGGGGCAGCAGCCGGGTGTTAGGTGGTGAGGCAGCAGGCGGGGTTTTTTAGGGGGTGGCGCAGCAGCAGGTGTTAGGGGGTGAGGCGGCAGCGGGTGTTAGGGTGAGGCAGAGCAGCAGGTGTTAGGTGGTGGGCAGCACAGCGGGGAGGGGTTAGGGGTGGGGGGGGAGGCAGCAGCAGCAGGTGTTAGGTGGTGAGGGCAGCAGCAGGTTTTAGGTGGTGGGGCAGCAGCAGCGGGGTTTTGGGGTGGTGAGGAGCAGAGGGGTGTTAGGTGGTGAGGCAGGAGCAGCAGTGTTGTGGTGAGGCAGCACCCCAAAGCAGGTGTTGGTGGTGGGCAGCAGAGCAGGTGTTAGGGGGTTTGGGGCAAAGCAGCAGGTGTTGGGTGGTTGGGCAGGGCAGCAGGTTTTAGGTGGTGAGGAGCGCGCAGGGTTAGGTGGGGGGGGCAGCAGCAGCGGGGTGTTAGGGGTGAGGCGCAGCTGCCAGGTGTTAAATGGTGAGGGAGCAGCAGCAGGTGTTAGGGGGTGAGGAGAGGGGGGTTTTTGGGGAGGCACCCACCCAGCAGGTGTTAGGTGGTGAGGGAGAGCAGGTGTTGGGGGTGGGGCCAGCAGCAGGTGTTGGGTGGTGAGGCAGCGCAGCAGGTTTTTGGGTGGGGGGCAGAGCAATTTGGTTGGGGGGCCAAAGGGGTTTTATTTGTTAGGTGGTGAGGCGAGCAGCAGGTTTTAAAAGTGGTGAGGCAGCAGCAGCAGGGTTGGTGGTGAGGCAGCGCAGCAGGTGTTTAGTGGTGAGGCAGCGCGAGGGTTAGGGGGTTTTGAGGCGCAGCGCGGGGTTTTAGGTGGTGAGGCAGCAGCAGGTTGGTGGTAGGCCAGCAGCAGCGGGTTTTTTTAGGTGGTGGGGAGCAGCGCGGGTTAGGTGGTAAGGGGGCAGAGCAGGTTTTAGGTGGTGGGGAAGAGAGGTGTTAAGTTTTAGGCAGCGGGCCAGCAGGTGTTAGGTGGTGAGGAGCAGCAGCAGGTTTTAAAGTGGTGGGGCAGGCACAGGTGTTGGTGGTGGGGCAGCAGCAGAGGTTTTTAGGGTGGTGGGGCAGCCGCGGGGTTTTAGGGGGTTTAGGCAGCAGCCGCGGGTGTTATGGGTGGGAGCAGCAGCAGTGTTGGGTGGTGGGCGCAGCAGCAGGTTTAGGTGGTGAGGCCAGCAGCGGGTGTTGGTGGTAGGCACAGCAGAGGGGTTTAGGGGGTGAGGGCAGCAGAGGTTTTAGGTGGTGAGGCAGCAGCGGGGTGTTAGGTGGGGGGGAGCACAGAGGTGTTTGGTGAGGCAGCAGCAGCAGGTGTTAAGGGGGGTGAGGGGGGGGGCAGCAGCAGGTGTTAGGTGGTGAGGGCGCAGCAGGTGTTGGGGGTGGGCAGCAGCAAAGGTGTTAGGGGTTTGGGGCAGCAGCAGCAGGTGTTGGTGGTGAGGGCAGCGCGGTTTTAGGTGGGGAGGCACAGCAGCAGCAGGTTTTTAGGTGGGTTGGGCAGCAGCAGGTTTTAGGTGGTGAGGGGCGCAGCAGGGTTAGGTGGTGGGGCAGCAGCAGCAGGTGTTGGGGGTTGAGGAAGCAAAAACAAAAAACAAGAAAAAAAAATTTAAAAACAGCAGGTTTTTGGTGGTAGGGGGCGGGTTGGGTTTGGTAGGGCGCAGCAGGTGTTAGGTGGGGGCCGCAGCAGCAGGTTTTAAAGTGGTGGGGCAGCAGCAGAGGTTTTTGGTGGTGGGGAGCGCAGCAGGTGTTAGGGGTGAGGCAGCGCAGGGTTAGGTGGTAGGCACCCCAGCAGCAGGTGTTAGGGGGTGAGGAGCGCAGCAGGTTGGGTGGTGAGGCGCGCAGCGGGTGTTAGGTGGGAGGCCAGCGGGGTTTTAGGTGGTAGGAGCAGCAGCAGGTGTTAGGTGGTGGGGAGCAGCAGGTGTTAGGTTGAGGCAGCAGCGAGGTTTAGGTGGTGGGCGCAGCAGGGTTAGGGGGTGGGGAGCAGCAGAGGTGTTAGGTGGTGAGGCAGCAGCAGGTGTTAGGTGGTGGGGAGCAGCGCAGGTTTGGGGGTGAGGCAAAAAACAGGGGTTTTTGGGGGTGAGGCAGCAGGCGGTTTAGGTGGTGGGGCAGCAGCAGCGGTGTTAGTGGTGAGGCAGCAGCAGAGGGTTTGGTGGTGGGGGCGCAGCGGTTTTTAAGTTAGTAAGTTTTAAAGTTTTTTTTAAAAAAAAAAACAATTTTGTTGGCAGAACATTCATATAAAGGTTCATTATTTAAACCCAAGAATAAACCCAATAAGTTAAAAAAAATTTTTTAGTTAAAATACAAAATTTAAAAAATTTTTATAATAAAATTAAAAAAAAAAAAAATTTATCATTTTAACGTCATTTAAACCCCAGAGTAAAAAAAAAATTTTATTAGTAACATGTAATTAACCACCCGAGTAACAAAAAATTTCAACTAGTAAATGTAAATTTAAACCCCCAGAGAACCAAAAATTTCATAATAGTAACATGCATTAAACCCCAGGTAACACAAAAATTTCCTTTAATGTACTTAACACCAGAAAAACAAAAAATTTTTACTTTAAACATTAATTTTAAATAAAACCAAAAATTATCATCATAGAACATTACATTAAAAGATAAAAAAAATTAAATTCGTTTCCCCAAGGGGAAAACAAAATTTCTCTTTTAACAGTCTTAACCCCCAAAAAAAAAAAATCTTAGTAAAATGAATTTCCCCGGAAAAAAAATTTTCAACATGAAAAAGAATTCCCCCGGAAAAAAAAATTTTTTATCATAAAAAAGAATTACTTTAAAATAACCCAAAAAAAAATTTATACATTAAAATTACTTAAAATCAATAACCAAAAATTTTTACTGTAAAAATTTCCCGGTAAAAAAAAATTTTAAATATAACAGACTTCCCCCCCCAAAAAACCAAAAAATTTTTCCCTGTAAAATTAAATTCTGGTAACCAAAAAAAAATCTTTAACATGTCTTAACATAATCCAAAAACATTAGTAAATGAATTCCCCCGATAAAAATTACAACAAGAACTGCTTCCACAGGTAACAAAAATTAATCTAGTAAACTGTTTAAAAGATTAAAAAATTTTAAAAAAGATTAAAGTGTTTTGTAATATTTTTTTTTTTAAAAATTTTTAAAAATAATAAACTGGAAAAAAATTAAATAGAAAGTTTTAGGTAAGGGGGGGGCCCGTGGTGAAGGGTAAAAAATTTTGGTTTTTTTTAAATTTTTTATAGAAGCTGGGGCCCCTTTTATATTTTCAAATTGGGGAAAAATATTCAAAAAAATTAAAAAAATTTTTAAATATTTTTTAGATTTTTTAAAAAAAAAGTTCCCCAAATTTAAAAAATTATTATATAAATTAATTAATTAAATTAATTGGTTTTTTAAATTAGCTCATTTTTATTTTTTTTAAAATTTAAAGGCCCAAATTTGAAAACATAGGGCCCCCCCCCCCAAAAAAATTTTAACCCCCCTTTTTTTATTTTGAATTTTTTTTCCATGGGAAAATCTCCCTTTTTCTTTAGGTTTTTTACAATTTTTAGGGCCCAAGGGTTGTAAAAAAAACCCCAAAGCTTAAAAAAAATTTTTTTAAACGGGGGAAACCTGCCTTAGGGGAAAACCCCAGAGGGGAGCGAAGCTTTGGTTATTTGTAAGGGTTTTTAATTTAAGGTGGTCTAGTGGTTTAAAAAAATTAAACCCCAATTTTTTTTGATAATAATTTAGGAAGGCCCCCCCTTTAACTACCCATCCTTCGTTTTCCTTTCAGGGGGGGAAAATTTCTCTTTTTTAAAAATTTTAATTATATTTTATTATTTTTATTATTTTTTTTTGTATGTAAAATTTAAATTTAAAAAAATTTTTTAATATTTTTTCCAAAAATAATTAATTTTAAAAATTTTAAAAAATAAAATTTTTAAGAATTTTCAATAAAATGGGGTTATTCCCAAATTAAAATTTTAATTAATAAATAATATTTTATTATTTTATTCATTTTTTTTTTATAAAATTTTCAGTTCCCAAAAAAATTATTTAAAATATTCAGGGAACCCCCCAAATTTCAAATATTTTAATGAATCCCAAAAAAAAACCCTTTTTTTAACCAAAAAATTTTTTTTTATTAACTCCCCCCTTGTCACTTGGGAACGGACCGCCCCCTTTTTAAATTAAGGAATTTAAAAAATAAATATGAAATTTTGTGGGAGACCCATTTACAACTGAAAAAACATCTTTGAAAAATTTTGACAAAAATGCCATTTAAAAAAATTTAAAAGGCCCAAAAAAAAGGGAAAGGGGTTTTTTTGGAAGGGGCCCTGATCTTTAAATACCAGGGAAAAAAAAGAAAAGGGGGGGAACCCCGAGTGGTTTTAACCTAAGTCCTTATTTTGGGGGGGGTTCCCCCCAAAAACAAACCCCCAATTTTTCCCCCCCGTTTCCCAAACCTCACCGTTTTTCAAAAGGAAGAAAAATTTTTTTAATTTTTTTTAAAAAAAAAGTACCCTTATTTGTTTTAAACTAAATTTAATTTTAATTATTTTTTGGGTTAATTTTTTTTATATTAAAATTTTTTTTTATTTTTCTTTGGGGGGTATTGTTTTTTTTAACTTTTCAAATTTAGAACTAGCTCCTGGAATGGATTAAGTTCGAAATTTGAGGTTCGACTGTAATAAATAATAATTATTATTATTACAATAACAATAGAGCTTCAGTTCACTAAATTAATAATACAGTGGACCCCCGGTTTACGATATTATTTCATTCCAGAAGTATGTTCAGGTGCCAGTACTGACCGAATATGTTCCCATAAGGAATATTGTGAATTAGATTAGTCCATTTCAGACCCCCAAACATACACATACAAATGCACTTACATAAATACACTTACATAATTTGTCACATTGGGAACTGATCGTAAACCGGGGGTCCACTGTACTAATAATAATGTACATAATACGTACATAATAATAATTGAGAATGCTGCCACTAGTTGGCAGAACACATGTTTACATCACTGTCAAAGCAGTACTCTCCTACTTTGCTTACAGTTTTGACAGTCATTTGGCCAAATTTCACTTTTCTAACCATGGGTCCTAAGAAAATAAGTGCAAAGGACAGTGCTGAGAAGAAAAAGACAATGATGTCCATGGAATTAAAGCATGAAATCGTAGATAAATGTAAGCAAGGTGCACGAGTTGTGGATTTAGCTAAACAATACCAGTGCAATACATTTACTATATGTATGATACTAAAGCAGCAGGAATCAATAAAGGCTATAGCACCAGCCAAGGGCATTACAATAACATCTAAGCTGTGGACCTCTGTCCATGAAAAGATGGAGAAGCTGCTGCTGACATGGTCGAGAGAGAAGCAGCTCGCAGGAGATACCATATCAGTTATGTTCAGTGATTAAGCAAAACAAATTGTATCAGTTATGCTGTGTGTAAGTACATATACACTTTATATAAACATTTTATTATTTCTTTACATTCTGTTGTGTATTACGATTTATGTGTTTATATACGATATTTTCAGTGTTTTCCTTAGAATACTAGTAATCTACAGCAGTTAGCCTCAAAAATACTCCATTTTCTCTTACAATAAGAGCATGGAAGCTACTCTCAGTATATACACACAGGAAATGGCAGACGCTTCTTCTGCTGCCTCTGCCACCATTTTATGGTCTATTTTATTCATTCCAGAGTACAGTAGACCCTCGCCTAATGATATTAATCCATTCCTGAGAGCTTGTCCAATTAATCCGTTCCAGACAGGCAAAAGTATTAAAAAAAAAATTTCATGAAATATACATTTCCCTACAAAGAAAACAATGAGACATTCACAATAACTACATAAATAAATGTTAAAATGACACTTACCTTTATTAAAGAGTATTGATGAGTGATGAGACACTGTTTTTCTTGAACACTCTGGGATTTTCAGAGTGATACATGAGTAAAGGCTTCACTTTGCAATCCTCATTAGCATTACAACAAAATGAGAGTTAGCCTGTCTTTCACAGGCTTGTGTCCTGGGAGTACCTTTTCCTCCTGAGTAAGTGAACAGTATTTAGATAAGGCTAAAGAGATCTTTGTGGCATTTATGGATTTGGAAAAGGCGTATGACAGGGTGGATAGGGGGGCAATGTGGCAGATGTTGCAGTGTATGGTGTAGGAGGTAGGTTACTGAAAGCAGTGAAGTGTTCTTACGAGGATAGTGAGGCTCAAGTTAGAGTATGTAGGAAAGAGGGAAATTATTTCCCAGTAAAAGTAGGCCTTAGACAAGGATGTGTGATGTCACCGTGGTTGTTTAATATATTTATAGATGGGGTTGTAAGAGAAGTAAATGCGAGGGTCTTGACAAGAGGCGTGGAGTTAACAGATAAAGAATCACACATAAAGTGGGAGTTGTCACAGTTGCTCTTTGCTGATGACACTGTGCTCTTGGGAGATTCTGAAGAGAAGTTGCAGAGATTGGTGGATGAATTTGGTAGGGTGTGCAAAAGAAGAAAATTAAAAGTGAATACAGGAAAGAGTAAGGTTATGAGGATAACAAAAATATTAGGTGATGAAAGATTGGATATCAGATTGGAGGGAGAGAGTATGGAGGAGTTGAATGTATTCAGATATTTGGGAGTGGATGTGTCAGCGGATGGGTCTATGAAGGATGAGGTGAATCATAGAATTGATGAGGGGAAAAGGGTGAGTGGTGCACTTAGGAGTCTGTGGAGACAAAGAACTTTGTCCTTGGAGGCAAAGAGGGGAATGTATGAGAGTATAGTTTTACCAACGCTCTTATATGGGTGTGAAGCATGGGTGATGAATGTTGCAGCGAGAAGGCTGGAGGCAGTGGAGATGTCATGTCTGAGGGCAATGTGTGGTGTGAATATAATGCAGAGAATTCGTAGTTTGGAAGTTAGGGGGAGGTGGGGAAACCAAAACTGACCAGGGGCTGAAAGGGGTTGGAAGGGGGTTTGGAACCCAGTGAGGTGGCAAAACAGTTATTTTTAAAGAACAGTCCTGTGGGAAAGGGAAAGGCGGGTCAGATGGCCGGGGTTGAAAGTTTGTGGTGGGGAAAGGGAAAGGTTTTGTTGTGCGGAAGGGGTTTGGACCTTTCCAGCAGAGCTGCCGGGTTTTACCCTTTGTTTTGAAGGAGAATGGGACGACTGGTTTTTAAATAACCTTGAAAAAAGCTGTTGGGAGGAAAGTTTTGGGGGTAAAAATTTATTGGGAAAGTGGGGGGTGGGGAAACCGACGGGTTTTTTTTGGGGTACGGAGCGCCACACAAAGGAAGTTCAGCCCCTGATTTTTTGGGGGAAAAGGTTGGGGTTAAAAGTTTGCAGAAAAACGGGAGGGGTTAAAGCACCCTTTCCGGGGCAAACAGTAAATGGGTGAAGAGGAAATTTATTTTGGGGCCCAAAACCCTGCCTGGTAGAACCCCAGGGGTAAAAAAATTAAAAAGGGTGGTTGGGGAAAAGTCTTCCAGAACACCCTGTTTTCAAAAATTGGGGGGAACATTTGTTGTTGGAACAGCCCCCCCAAAGGTTACCACTGTTTGCCACTGAATTCAGCAAAATTTTCAAACCAAAACCCTTTGCCCCTTTCCCTTAACAATAGACATTTTCCATTTTTTTTTCCCCCTTGGTTTGGGAACTTTTTTGGCCCTTTGGGGCAAATTAAACCCCAATAAAAAAATTTTAAAAAGAAAAAATCCTCAAATTCATGCCCCCGCCCCCCTTTTTGGGAAAAACCCGGGTGGCAACCACTGGGGGTTTTTTAAAATTTTTTCCCAAAAAGTAATTTTTTCCCAAAAAAAAGCTGCTTCCACACGCAAAAGTGGTTAAACGATGTGGGGGCAGCACGTGGTGGTGCAGCAAAGCTGACTGGTCCCGCAAACGCTGACTGGGGTGCAAAACCCGCTGATGTGGGCACAGCAGCTAAACCGGGTGCAGCAACAGCTGCCCGGGGTTTCAGCAACAGTTTAAATTTGTGCAGCAGAAAGCTGCCCGGGGTTTCACCCGCGTTGACCATTGTTTCAGCAACAGTTTAAACTTTGGTCAGAAAAGGGCGCCCAAATGCAGAACACTGACGTGGTTAAAGCAGAAAAGCTGCCCAAAAGGGGAGGCAGAAAAACAGCTGATTTGTGGTGCAAAACACCTTCCCTTGGTGCAGCAACAGCTGACGGGGTTGCAGAAACAGCAAATTGGGCAGCAGCATCCGGTTAAAAACCTGGGGGTGCAGAAAACACCCTGACCTTGGTAAAGGCAAAAAATGAGGGTTTCAGAAACAGTGATTTTTGGTGCTGAAACACTGACGGGGGCCCAGAAACACTAAAATTTGGGTGAAGAAACAGCTAAACCGGGGGTTGCAGCAAATTTTTTCCCCCTGTTGGTGCAGCAGCAGCTGCCCTGGGAAGCAAAACAGCTAAACCAGGGTTTCAGAACCCAGCACTTTTGGCACAGCAACTGCCGGGTTTCGAAACACTGACCGGGTTTCAGCAAAAAACTTTTTGGGGGTCCCGAAACCCTGCCCTGGGGCAGCGGGCAGCTGCCCTTTTGGTTTCAGCGGGCAGCTTCCGGGGTTTCAGAAAAACAGCTGATTGTGAAAGCAGAAACTGATTTTGGGGTGAAAGCCCAGCTGGGGTTGGTGCGGGAAACAGCTGATTGGGTCCCGCAACAGCTGACAGTGGTAGAACAGCTGCTGTGGTGCAGAAACAGCTATTTTGGGGTTTCAGAAACAGCTTTACCATGGGGGGCAGCAACAGCTGACGGTGGGGGCAAAACATTTGATTTTGGTCCAGCAACAGCGACTTGAAAAAACCACCCAACCAGGTTTTGTTTTTGGTGGACCAACACCAATTGGAAAAATTCCGGGCCCAAGTCATTCCCGGGTTGAAAGTCAAAAAAAGTAAAACGGGGTGAGCAGAAAACAACGGGCCCCCCGGCAAACAATAAACCTGGGCGGGGCAACGGGCTAAAGGTTTGGGGAAAAACCCACTAGGGTTGGTGCAGAACAGCTGCCCTTGGTGGGGCAACATTGCCCAGGGGTTCAGCAACAGCTGATTGGGCAACGGGCGGCCCCTTTTGGCAGAAAACAGCTAAAGGGGGTTTCAAAAAGCAGCGGACGTGGTGCAGAAACAGCGACTGTGGTGCAGCAACCTGCCGTGTTAGGGGCGTATTTTACAACCTCCCCTTTTAAACCTAGGGTTTTGCAGGAAACCTTCCTTTTTTGGGCCCCAAAAGGTGCTTAAAACTATTTCAACACTAAAAAAATTGAAAAAGAACAAAAGGGGCAAAAAGTAAGGGGCAGCAACCGCCCCCTGGCAGAAACAATGATGGCAGGGGTTCAAAGCTGAGGTGTTCGGGCCCCTAAAATTTCGAACAGGATTCAGAAAAAGCTGCTTTTTGGCAAACCCTGACGTGGCAGAAAACCCCAGGGCAGAAACAGCTGACTGGGGTTTCACAGCAGTTTGATGGGGTGGGGGGAAACGGGTGCCCGTTTTTAAAGAAACAGCTGCTGGTGAGCAACACCCTAAACTTTTGGTTCAGTAACCCCCTTCCCCCTTTGGTTTCCAGCAACAGCTGATTTGGTGCAGAAAGCAGCTGACCTGGTCCCACAAAAAGCTGCCCGGGGGTTCAGAAACCCAGCTAAATGGTGGCAGCAAAAAGCTGACTGTGGTGCAGAACAGCTTTGGTGAAAGGAAACAGTTTGCCCAAGGTGCAGCAACGGGCTGATTGTGGTGCGCAAAAGCTGACGGGGCAGAAAACACTGACGTGGTGAAAGAAACACTGCCCCGGGGTTGGGGCCGGGGCATCAGCCTTGACTGGGGTTTCCAGAAAATTTACCTTTTGGTAAAGCAAAAACGCCCTTGGTGCAGCAACAGCTGATGGTGGCAGAAACAGCTGACGGGGTTTCAGCAGCAGTTACTTGGTGCACCCACACTGCCCTTGGTTAAAAAAACTGTTTTTGGTGCAGCAACAGCTGACCATGGTGCGGGCAACACGACTGGTGCAGCAAAGTTTACGTGGTGGCAACAGCTGCCCGTGGTGCAGCAACAGCTGTTTTGGTGGCAGCAAAGCTGGGGGTTTTCAGCCGCGCGGGGGAAACCAAAGTTTCAGCAACATAAATTTGGTGCAGGGGGCAGCAAACCCTGGGTGCAGAAACAGCTGATGGGGTTCAGCAGCACTAAACTTGGGAAAGCAACAGTTTGAGGGGTCAAAGGAACTCCCTTTTTTGGGTTGGCAAAAGTTTTTTTGGGCCCCGGGTGCAGCAACACTAAAAATTTGGGGTAAGCAAAGCTAAATTTTGGTTAAAAGGCCCCCCCGGGCTAAAACCGGGGTGGCAGGGCAGCTGGGGTGTCGGGCGGACGCCCAGGTTTCATAAAAAAGTATTTTGGTCAAAAACTGACGGGTGAAAGAAACAGCTGCCCGGGTTTCCGAACAGCTGAGGTGGTGCAGGCAGCAGTTTTCCCCGTGGTCCCGGCAACAGCTGCCCTGTGAGCAAAAAACCTTGATGGGGTTTGCACCAACACATGGGGGTGAAACCCCACCTGCCCGTGGTGCAGCAACAGCTGAAAAGGGTTTCCAACACCGAGGTGGTGCGGAGCAGCTGACTGTGGTGCGGGCAACAGTTTATGGGGGCACCGGGCCGCTGACTTGGTGCAGCAACAGCTGACTGTGGTGAGCAACAGCTGACCTGGTACAAAGTAAAATTTTCCCCCCCCTTTTTCCCAAGGGGCAAAAAAAGTTTTCTTGGGCCCAGGGTGGTTAAAACCCTATTTCCAAAACAACCCCAAGGGGGAATGGGCAAAAGGGGTGAACGTAATGCTTGAAACCAGGCCCCCCGGGTTTTTAAAAACCCAAGGATGGGGGCCCCGGGGGTGCCAGGTGAACAACGGGTGTTCGGGAACCAAGCTATTTGGGTCCAGAAAAACCCTGACGGTGTGCAGAAAAGCAGGGGCAGCAGCTGCCCGTTTCAGCAGAGGCCCCATGTTTCGGGCAACGCTAAACTTTGGTGCAGAAACAGCTGCCCTTGGTGCACAACCAGCTGACCTGGGGGTTCAGCTGCTGCGGTGAAAAATTTGGTGAAGCAACGTTTTGGGAAAAAGTGGGGGGCAGCAAAAAGCTGATGGGGGCAGAAACAGAGGGGACCCATGGTGCAGAAACAGCTCCCTGGAAGCAACAGCTGAGGGTGTGAGACACAAGGGGCACCCCTGACCGGTTTCAGCAGCAGCTTCCCGGGGTTTCGGCAACATTTACCGTGGTGCAGAACAGCTGAGGTGGTGCAGCAACAGCTAAAGGGGGTGAAAGCAGAAATTTTTTAAAAACTGGGGGGGGTGCACAACAAAAGGGGTTGAAAAAGTGGGGTTGCAACGGGCTGATGGGTCAAAAACGGGGGGCAGCGGGCCTGACTGTGGGGCAGCAACACTGAGGTGGTGGAAGAAAACCATTTTTAACGGGTTTGGGCAAAAGCAATTTTTTGGGTTGGGGGCAAAGCAACACTAAAAAAATTGAAAAAGAAAACAGGCTCAAATGTGGTGCAAAACCGGCCATGGTTGCCCCCAAACCAGCGAGGGTGGTGCAGCATTCGGGCCAACCTGGGGGCAGAACAGCTGACTTTGGTGCACCAACACTGACTGTTTTCAACCGGGAAGGGTGGTGCAAACCAGTTTACCGGGGTAGCAAATTTGATGGTACCACACTTTTTACCATAGGTTTGCAAAAGAGCTTCCGGGCCCATAAGGGGTTTATTAAACAGTTTGGCAAGCAAAAAAACCTGGAAAATCTGTTGGGTTGAAAGAAAACCGCCCCCCTTGGTTGGGAAACAAATGACGGGGGGCACCCGGGGCACCAGGGGGACAACAGGGTTCAAAAAAAGCCATTTTGGTCAAAGCACTGACTGGGGTTGAACCCACGGGACCATGGTTCGCAACAGCTGACTGTGGGAAAACACCTGACCATGGTTTGGCGGGAAAACAGTTTACAGTGGTGCAGCACAGCTGACGGTGGCAGCAGCAGCTGCCCGGGTTTAAAAAACAGTTTGACGTGTTCAGAAACAGCTGCCCTGGTCAGAAAACAGCGCCCGGTTTCAGCAACAGCTAACTGGGGTTGCGCAACAGCTAAACCTGGGGGCAGCAAAGCGGGACGGGGTCACAGCAGCTGCCCGGGGTTTAGCACCCGTTTGCCCAATTCAGAAACACACTTTGGTAAAAGAAAACAGCTGACCTTTTGGCAACAGTGACCTTTGTTGAAAAGCATTACCCCTGACTGGTGCAAAACAGCTGCCCTGGTGCAAAACAGCGACTGGGGTTTCAGAAAACAGGCCAAATTGTTCAGCAACACCCGACTTGGTGCAGAAAACACTACTGTGGGGGCCGGCAACAGCCAAAGTTCAGCAACAGCTGCCCTTTGGTCAGAAAAGCAGCTACCGGGGTTTCAGCAGCGCTGCCCAGGGTTTTCAAAAACAGTTTGTTTTTTGGGTGCAGCGCAGCTAAACCAGGGGTGCAGCAGCAGTTTGACGGGTGGTTCAGCAGAAGTGACCAGGGTGAAAGCAACAGCTGCCTGGGGTGCAGCAGCAACTGACTTTGGTGCAGCAACACTGACCATGGGCAGCAAAAACTGAGGGGGTGCACAACAGCTGACTGTGGTTCACCGCGCTGACTGGGGGGAAAGCACGCTGACCGTGGTTCGGGCAGCAGCTGACCGGGTTTCCACAAAAGCTGACTGGGTGCACCCACCAACTGATTTTGGTGCAGAAAAAAACGACCATGGGGGCAGAAAACCCTGATGGGGGTGCCAACAGTGCCCTGGGTTCACAGCAGCTGACTGTGGTGCAGCAGCACCCTGACTGGGGTGTAGCAGCAACTGATTTTGGGAAAAAAAGAACGAACAGCTGCCCATGGTGCGCAACAGCTGAGGGTGGTGCAGCGCAGCTTACTGTGGGGCGGCAACAGCGCCCGGGGGCCACCCAACACTGATGGTGGTGAAAGCAACAGTTTGGGGGGTGCGCAGCAGCTGACTGGGGTGGGGCAACACTGACAGGGTTCAGCAAAAAACCTGAGGGTGGTGCAGGAGCACTGACTGTGGGCAGCAACAGTGAGGGGGTTTCGGGCACCAGCTGACTGGGGTGCAGCAACGGGCTGACCGGGGTACGATAGAAACGTTTTTTTCTCACCCTTTTTACACGGGGTTTGGGCATTAAAAACTTTTTTTGGGCCCATGGTGGCTTTTTTACTGTTACAAAAATTTGAAAAAAATTTGAATAAGAAAAAAATGCATCAAATTTGTATGCTAAAAACCGGCCCAACCCCTGGCTTGTAAAACTAAACCAGGGCCACTGGGGCTCATTTGGACAGCAGGTTCGGGAAACAAGTCATTTTTGGTCAAAGCAGCTATGGGGTGCAGAAACCCCCCAGCGGGTGCCGGGTTCAAAAAGGAAAGTGACGGGTTTTTCCAGCAGGCAACCTTGGGGTTCAGCAAAGGGAACCTTTTTAAAGCAACAGCTGACTGGGTGCGCAACAGCTGACTGGGGTGAAAGCAGCTGCTGATTTTGGTGAAGAAAACCAGCTGACAGTGGGGGCAGCACAGGTGACGGGTGGGGGAAACATCAACGCTAAACCTTTGGTGGAGAAACAGCGGGATTTGTGATTCGGGAACAGCTGACTGTGGTGCGCAACGCTACTGTATGCAGCAGTAGCTGACTGTGGGCAGCAGCAGCCTTTGCCCGGGGTTTTTCAGAAACACTGCCCGGGTTTCGGGAACCAGCTGCCCTTTGGGGGAAAACCAGCACTGACCGGGGTTTAAAGGAAAGCACTGCCCCGGTTTTGCAGAAACACTGAGGGGTTTCAGAGAAACGATTGGGGACCCATGGGTTGGCCAGCAAAAACTGATTTGGGTGCAGAAAACAGTGCCCTTGGTTGCAGACCCAAACCTGATTTTGGGGGGCAGAAACAGTTTGACTGGGTTTCAGCAGCAAAACGGACCGCGTGTGCAGAAACACTGATTTGGTGCAGAAGAAAGCTTTGGGTGCGCAACAGCTGACCTGGGGGCAGCAAAAAGCTGATGGTGGTCAGCAAACAGCTGACAGGGTTCAGAAAATAAAAACCCCTGACGGGGGGTGCAGGAGCAGCTGACGGGTTTTGCAGAAACACAGTGAGGGGGTTCAGCAGCACTGACTGTGGGGCGCAACAGCGACTGGGGTGCAGCAACAGCTACTGTGGTGCAGAAACCCGCGACTGGGTGGAAAGAAAAGCCCAGTTTCCTGATTTTTAAAAGGGTTGCAAAACCTTTTTTCCCCCGGGGTTTTCAGCAACACTAAAAACTTTGGTGAAAAAGCAAAAGCTGAACCCGGGCCCCCCGGGTTTTTAAAATTTTTCCGGGGGGCCTTTTCCACACGGGTTGGAAAATTAGGAAAGCCAGGGGCCAGAATGTTTATTTTCATTTAAAATACGGGGAAAACCCTTTTGGTTAAGCAAAAGCTAAAGGGGTTGCAGCAACCGGCCAACCTGGTTTAAAAAATGAGGGGGCGGGAAAGTTTGGGGGTCAGCTGGACAAGAACGGGTTCGGGGGCAAGTCAAAATTGGGGTCCAGAAGCACGACGGTGGTGCAACAGCAGCGGTGCCCGGGGGGCAGCAGCAGCTGCCCGTGATTCACGGGGCAACCCGGGTTTTCAGAAACAGCTCCCGTGGTGCAGCAACAGCTGTTGGGGTGAGAAAATTTTTTGACTGTGGTGCAGAAACAGCTGCCCGGGTTTTAAAGCACGTTTCCCAGGTTAAGCAACACCCTGACTGGTGCGGGCAAAGTTTATTGGGCACCCAAAGCTGAGGGTTGGTGCAACAGCAGCGGGTGACCGTGTGGGAGAACAGCTGAGGTATCAGAAACACTTCTGTGGGGGCGGGCAACACTAATTGGTGGCAGCACAGCTGCCTGTGGGGGAAAGAAATTTTTTGACGGGGGTTTAGCAGCAGCTGCCCGGGGTATCACCCAAAGCTGCCCAAAGGTTTCAGCAACCTAAAGGGGGTTGCAGAAAGCAGCTGACTGGTGCACAACAGCTGACTGTGGGGGCACCAACAGCTGACTGGTCCAGCAAACGGACGGGGTGCAGAACCAGCTAAAACCATGGTAAATAGTTTTTCGATATTATTTTTTTTCCCACTTTTTTTTAAACCCACGGGGTTAGCAAAAAACTTTTTTTGGGCCCATGGGTGGTTTATTTAAAAAAAAAGTTGCAACACTAAAAAAAAATTTTGAATAAGAAAAAAATGTTTTCGAATGTGTGATGCAACCATCCACCGGGCCCTTGAAAACCAATGATGGAAACCCAGCTGGGGCCGCTAGGCTGGGAAGACAGGTTCAGGACCAATCATTTTGGTCAGAAGCAGGTTTTACGTGGTGGGACACCTACTGGGGTTTGAAACAGCAGTTGCCCGGGGGTTTAAACAACAGCTACTGGGTGTTAGCAACAGCTGACCTTTGTGAAAGCAGCAGCGGGACAGGGGTGCACCCGGGCAGTTTAAACAGGGGGTTTCAGCAGAAAGCGACTGTGGTGCAGCAACAGCTAAATTGGTGCAGCACAGCTGCCCGTGGTGCAGCAGCAGCTGACTTGGTAAAGAAACAGGGGGCCCTGGGGCAGAAAAACAGCTGCCCTTGGTGCAGCAACAGCTGCCCAAGGGTGCAGAAACATTTCCGGTCCCAGCAGCAGCTGCCCCAGGGTTTCAAAACTGCTGGGGGTGAAAGAAAACAGCTGCCCCCATGGTGCAGAAACAGCTAGTGTGATGAAAGCTCACGGGCTGTGGTGCAGCAGCAGCTGCCCGGGGTGCAGCAGCACTAAGGGGTTTCAAAAAACAGTTTTGACTTTTGCAAAAAACAGCTGACTGGGGGAAAGCAACAGCTGACTGTGGTGCACAACAGTTTGACCGTGGTGGCACCCAAAAGCGGGCCATGTTAAAATTAGTAAAATTTTCTAAACCCTTTTTCCCACAGGCCTGGTGGCCTGGGGTTTAACGCTCCGGCTTCACACGGCGGGGGCCTGGGTTGGGTTTTTCCCAGCCAAGTAAAAAACATTGGAAGGGTGTTTCTTTCAACCTTTTTTGGTCTATGTTCCCCCCATTAAAATGGGTATTTGGGTGTTGGGTCGCCCGGTGTGGGTCGAAATCCGGGGACACTGACCAAAGGGAAAGGCCCCTGGTCACAGCCCGGGCCCCGGGGCGTTGACCCCAACTCTCCCCGGGTAAACCCCGGGTAAACGGGGTTTTGGGCACAAAAAGTTTTTCTTTGGCCCAGGGTTTGGCTTATTTAGCAGTAATAAACACTATAAACAATGGAATATAATACAAAATGTAGGGAAATGTATCCCAAAAAAGGGGCACCCCCTTGTTTTGTAAACAATGAGACAGGGCAGCTGGGGCCTCGGGCGGGAATGGACAGGTTTTTAAAGGAAATCATTTTTGGGGCATTTTTTTTCATGTGGACGGGGAAAAATTTTTCCTTTAAAATGCTTCGAAATGGGGGAATTTAACTTAAAGTGATACATTAAATTAGGCAGAGGTCCACTGTAAATATCTTTTTCTTTTTTAATTATTTTGTTATTATGTCTGTTAGATAAATTTTGTGATAAAAAAAAAATGCTGAACAGTTGATCATAGCATCATTTTTAAAAATTTTTTTCTCGTCTCTCCAGAGTGCAAGAATAAATTTTTGGTTTTTAAATTTTTTTTAAATGAGGAAAATTAATTTGGTATACAAAAAAATTGATTATGAGCTAGCTCCGGAACAAATTAAATTTGAAAGTAAAGGTTTCCCTTTATATTATTTTAATTTATTGGGTTTACATAGCCCCACATAAGATACATTTGATAAAATTTTTTAATTGAAACAGGGGAAATTCAAATAATATATTAGGCAAACTATATTATAAATATGGTACCAAAATTTTTTTCCCCCTCCAGGTCCTTCCTTAAAAAATCCGGCATCTTTGGGGACCGTGTGTGCCGGAATACTGAGTTTGCCAATTCCCAGAGGGGTTGGGGTTTAGAAACACTTAAAAAAAATTTAACCAACTTGATTTCCCAAGAAGTTCATTGAACTCGGCAAAAACCAAACATTTCCGCTACTTTGAGCTAAATTTTTAAAGGGTTTTTTTTCGTCATGAAAGCAACAAAATCATGTCAAATTTCGAAAATTATATTCCCTTTTCAATAAAATGAACCAAAAAAAAGAAAATCCAACCATAAAAACCATGCAAAAAATATATGCAAAGAGGCGGCTAAGCTGAGAAGTGAATTCCCTTTTTATCATCCATTTTTTTTTATTTTTGTTGTACGTTTAAAGCATCTTTCCATCATACTTTGCCCAATTTTAAATAAGACAGCCCAAAAACCCCAACGGAAAAAAAAAAATATTTACCAAAAATCAGTATGGCAACCCAAACTGGGTTTCGGGAAAATAAGTAATTTTGTCTAATTTTTTTTTTGGGTTATGCCAGGTTCTCTATACTTTCACCCCCTATGAAATTATAACAAATGTAACTGTTTTTTGTGAAAAAAACCCTGAAAAAAACTTATTTATTTCCCTAGCTTCGCCCTAAATACAAGAAACCGCCCATTTACTTATTTCAACTACCCAATAAAGTGGTCAGAAATTGGCAATTTGGCCAATTTCACACAAATAATAATATCTTTATTTACTACACGTACATGTACATGGTATATAGGCCAAGCTGACATCAGCTAGTTATGCACAGTTTTTCAAGCAAATTAGGTCAGTGTCCCAGGATAACACCCACACCAGTCGACTAACTCCGAGGTACCCATTTACTGATGGATAAACATAGACAACAGGTGTAAAGAAACACGCCCAATGTTTCAAATTTAGGTTGGATAAGTACATGAGTGGGAGGGGTTGGATTTGAGTGGGACTTTCACATCAGAGCTTATTTCTTGGGTGGCATTGAAAATTGGGTTGGGCAAATGTTTTGTTAGTGGGATGAATTGTAAAGGACCTGCCTAGTATGGGCCAACAGGCCTCCTGCAGTGTTCCTCCTTTCTTATGTTCTTATGTTCTACCCTGGCTGGGAATTGAATATTTACCAAAAATTATACATGGCTAACCCAAGCCAGGTACTAGAAATGAGCCACGTTGTCTGACTTTTTTGGGTTATCCTAGGTTCTCTACACATATGCTGCTATGTGTGATAATCTATATAGAGAAAATAACTTTTTTGTTTCAGGTTTATGGTGCAGTATGAGTGTATATCACAGTTAGCCCTGTGCCATACTCTGTTTTCTCTAATATAAGCCCCAAGACAGGGATAGGAGAATGGTATTTATATACCATATCCTCTTCATACCTCCGTCGAACTGCTCGGTGTTATGCCAAATATTATTCATTCTGGAGTATTTAATATGTTTTATGTTATTTATATTGTTTGTTATGCCATTTTTTAGACCCAATTTGTGAAAGGAAAAATAAGCTGTAGTGTTGATTTTAGCAAAATTTAAATATTCTCCTGTTTCCCAATTAAACTGAGTTCAGGCAATGACAGGGGCCCTTTCAAACCCCACCTATTTTTAAAGGATAATGTATGTGTAGGTCCCTTTAACAACGAAAAGCATTTCTTTTTTTTCCCTTTTGGAAAACCATGGCTGGGGGCGCCTAAGGAAATTTCGGCAACTGATCCAAATTCTTACTCCCATATTGGAAACGGGTTTTATGGAATAGGGGCTTTTTAACCCCTTTTGGGAGGTCGACAGGCATTTCCCCGAGACTTTTTTCGGGGGGTGGGCCCAAAAATTTTTCAAAAAAAAAAAAAAAAAAAAAAGGGTTATAAAAGATAAAAATTTTTTCCCCCAATCAAAATTGAGGGCCAAAGGGTTTATAAATTTTATTGAAAACTTAAAAATTTATGTTTTCCGGGGAAGTTAGCTGTCTCGATGTTTACGCAATTGGCGATTTTGCCCATTTTTACCCCTTTTTTCCCGGCTTTTTCCAATATACAAATTCGACAAAAAAATTCATAACTATTTTGCCAGAACCCTTTTTTTCCCTTTTTTGAATGGTACAAGAAACCCCCCCATTTAAACCAAATTTTTCAACTATCCAATAAAGGTGTTTCCAGAATTTAGCCATTTTCCCAAAGTTTCTCACTGTTATATTTTTCCGAAAGGGCTTCCTGGGGGTTTTTAAAAAACTATTTTAAGGAAAAATATTTTTCATCACTTTTATTATGGGCGAAAAAGGGCCCCCTTTTTAAAGAAAATAAAAATTTTTGGGCCCATTAAATTTTTAACAGAAATTTTTTAATTTTATGAAAAAACCATGGTATAAACATTTTGCTTTTTTCGCTTTTTTGTTTTTTATCACTTTTTTGGTTATCACTATTTTGTTTTTATTTTTTAAACTTTTATTTTATTTTTATTTTTTAGGTGGGATTTCTTGTGTATATAGATTTTTAAGGGTCTAAAAAACCATCCGGGAAATTTTTAAATTGTTTAGTCCGGCTGGCTGACTTTGGGCCCAGCTGATCCAACCTGCCCAAGTGTCAACAGCCCGGGGCAAGAAAGGCAGTCTCCCTCCCTGCTCTCCCTGAAAATTTTGGAACCCCTTTAAAATTGGCTCTTACGGTGTACATTTTGAAGGGTTTTTGAGATTTGGAAACTCTAGACCCTGACTCTTTTTGTTCCTCATTGCTCGGAAAATTTCTTTTGTTTTTTAAATTTTTTGGTCGTTTCGTAAAATAAGATATTTTTACGGCCAAGATTAAAAGGGTCTTTTTAAAATTTCTTGTCCCTTTTTGGTATTTTGGGTTTACAGTCTTTTTAAAGACAAAGGTAAATTTTAAATGAAACTTAACAGGAAAAATTTAATTAAATTTCCTTTTTAAAGGGGGGACATTTCCATGTTTTTTAAATTTAAATGTAAAAGGAAAATTTTATTGTAAAAAAAGTTTTAAGTTACTTTTAATTTAAAAAGAGAAATAAAGTTTTGTTTTTTAAATACTTTAAAAAATTTTTAAATATTATTCATGGATTTTCCCAGTTGAAATTATTTCCCCTAACTCTAAAATCCCTTTTAAAAAAACTCGGATAAAAAAAATTTTGTTCCCATAAGAAATAAAGGGTTAAACGGGCCATTTTTCTGAAGTTTTTTAAAAATTTTTTTCTTTTTCCGAAAAAAATTCGGTACCCGCCCGGGGGGCTCTGTTGTTCAAAAAGACTTGTTTCAAAAGAAAAATTTTTAAAGGGTAATATACGGGGAAATTTTTCCCCCCCCCCCCTTTTAGTTTTTTTCCCAAAATAATTGATATGGAAGATCACTTTAAAGAGTTTTTTTTAAGTTTTAAAACTTTGCAAAGCTGGCTCCTTGAAATTTCCAAACTGTTTGGCAGATAGGCCCATTTTTTTGGGAGTCCCATACGATAGGATTATTACCAGCCAATACCGTAAAGGGCAATAATTAGAAAACAAAATTTTTTTCCAGGGGCCTCTAAACCATCATGTAGCCGGAGATTCTGACTCTGAAAATTTAGTTTCTCAAGTAAGCTACCAGTTGAGATTCGAAGTATTAGCAGAACAAAGAGTTGATCTTGAAATTGAATCAGATAGATTAGGTCCCGCTTTGGCCTCTAGTAAAGTAGATGAAGTATTGCAGGGTGCAGCCGCTGTTCGGCATTCGCCTGTTACTGAAGGAATTCCTATTAATGGTCAGCCTGTCACTCACCAAGGTGCACGTCCAAAGGAATATCCACGTACTGCCAGTTCAATTCCCTCATTTTCGATACCATCGGGGCATATTTCTCAAAGTCAGTTTGAGAAATTAGAGAGACTATTTTACAGACTGCTCAAATTGAGGCTCAGCGTAAATTAAATGAAGAAGACTTTCAAAGGGAAATGCTCCACTATATAAGACAACAACAACAAGGTAATGTGAGTGAAAGATGTACTGAATCCTCAAATGATTCTTTCAGTATACAAAAAGCTGCATCTATGGTTCCAAGGTTTAATGACAGAGATTTAGATACTTATTTTGAAGTCTTTGAGAATCAAGCAGCACGTGCTATGAGCTGGCCCCGGCAACACGGGGCAACCTTTATTACATACTTCATTGTTTTGGTAAAGCTCAAAGTTGTACGGCTACTTTACCTTTTGAGAAATATGTGGATTATGTTTCCGTTAAGAAGGCTATCCTAAAGCTTATGTCCCCTTTCCCATTGTTATCAAAAAAACCTTTAGAGCATTAAAACGCCAGCAACCGTCGTATCTAATTTTGCATGTGAAAAAAATCGTTTTTGAAGATGGGTAGAGTTCAACTGAAATAAAGGGAAAAAAGTCTTTCCCAATTGACCCGCAGGGGGATTTTTTAAAATTTTAATTTCCAAAAAGATTTGCATGGTATTTGTTAGTTGCCCTATAGTAATAACTAGAAACAGCCTCGCTCGCCGATAAATTATGAAAATCAACATTGATTGGCGAAAAAAAAATTTTGGGAAAACGGGAAAAATATCCCCAAAAAAAGACGATCCAATCTTCAGAGATGCACGCATACAAATCCTTTGCCCACCCCCTATATGCCTCCACTCCCATTAAAAAAAATTTTAGATCTAAACCTGGGAAAAAGTTAAAACCACTAAGGCATAACGGAGTTGAACTGCATTATTGGTAATAAAAAGGGGCATTTAAGGAAACACTGTTATTGGGCTAAGGGGGATCCAGGAACGAGCGACTTCTTTTCCCCAAAACTAGGTAATATTTTCTCGACAACTCAAAAGAAATGAACCCGACCGAAAAAGGGTTCACAAGAACGAATCAGTGTCGTTCAGATGACAAAATACTAAGCTGTTTCAGAAAAAGATATTCGCTCAGCTATGGTCCCTACTTTGCTAAAGTGAAATTGGGAATAGCGAACTCAATTAGTTGAAATTAATTTTTCCGTGATACTGGTTATTTAGCATTGGGAACGGAAATTTTCCCCTAAGTGATATACTTGCACAAAGCTAGATGTTTATTAGAACCCATGGAGGGGCCCCTTAAAAGTGCCTCTTTAAGGATAACACCAAACACCAACCCATCTGGTTTGTGTCGGTGGGGGATATCCTTGAAAATTTTCTTTCGGGGGTTGACTTCTCAAGGCAATATCTAGACTATCCGGGGGTTTAAACCCAGAGCCCCTAGTTATTGATAAATTTACTGACTTACATCCAAAAGCTTGAAAAAAAAAGGCTCTACAAAATTTTTCCCTCAATGTTATAACTAGAGCAATGTCTAGGCGCCTCAAAAAACCTTTATCAACGAAGTCCTAAAAAAAGGCGAAGATTTGGTCTCGATTTTTTTTCAGCCGATCCTTATAACCCGTTTTCACTTTGAAATATTCTATGATCGGGCCCTTTTAAATTCTGATATTAAAAGCTATTCAAGAAGATTTTTAAAAAGGGACAGTTCCCTTATCCATCCCAGAGAAATTTCGGAGATAGCTATTACAGAAGACGACGCCCAAAACCTGGAAATTGTTACTATCTTGCTAATTTAAATTAATGAGAAAGGAAAAAAATTTTTTTGTCTTCCCCAGGTCATCTTCTACCCGAACTCTGTAGTGTACCTGCACCTTAGGAATTGGTTTAGTTTCGCCCACCATAGCCCCTGGGGGACATTTGGGGGTAAAGAAAATCGAGCAAAATACCAAGCATTTTTTATTGACACGAATGAAGGGAACGGGAAAGCTATCTAAAAGGTTGTCAAGTCTGCCAATGCCCGGCAAATTCGCACACACCTTGATTTATCATCAATTTTTTGTTCAAGAAGAGCTGTCGATTGCTATGTTGGTCTGAAGTTAGTTTTGTGAGGCTTGTCATCATGGTTTAAATCAAATTGGTCTGGGAAAATAGCGAAAAATACTTAGAGCACTTTTAAACCACAAATTTTTTTTTATTTGATTATTAAAGTTAATTTTTCCGCGGGACTTAAGACACAAAATGTGACATTGCCGAGTGTTCAAGAAAAACAGTGTCTCATCACTCATCAATACTCTTTAATAAAGTAGTGTCATTTAACAATTTATTTATGTGTTATTGTGAAGGTCTCATTGTTTTCTTGTAGGTGAAATGTATATTTCATGAAATTTTTTTTTAATTACTTTTGCCTGTTTGGAAGGAATAATGGACAAGCTCTCAGGAATTGGATTAATTCATTAGGCGAGGGTTCTACTGTATCTGGAATGAATAAAAATAGACAATAAAATGGTGGCAAGGGAGCAGAAGACAGCGTCTGCCAATTCTGTTGTATATACTGAGAGTAGCTTCCTTGTCTTATTGTAGGAGGGAAAATGAGTATTTTTGAGGTAACTGGCTGTAGATACTAGTATTCTAAGGAAAAACACTGAAAATATCGTTATATAAACACATAAATCATAATACACACAGAATGTAACGAAAAATAATTGTTTATAATAAAGTGTATACTGTACTTACACACAGCATACACTGATTCAATTTGTTTTGCTTAATCACTGAACATAACTGGATATGGTATCTCCTGCGAGCCTGCTTGTCTCTCGACCATGTCAGCAGAGCTTCTCCATCTTTTCATGGACAGAGGTCCACAGCTTAGATGTTATTGTAATGCCTGGCTGGTGCTATAGCCTTTATTGATTCCTGCTGCTTTAGTTATAATACATATAGGAGATGTACTGCACTGGGTTTTGTTTAGCTAAATCACACACTCGTGCACCTTTGCTTACATTTATTATCGTTTTTCTTGCTTTAATTCATGGACATTCATTGTCTTTTTCTTCTCAGCCTGTCCTTTGCACTTATTTTCTTAGGACCCATGGTTAGAAAAAGTGAATTTGGCCAATGACTGTCAATACTGTAAGCCAAAGTAGGAGGAGTACTGCTTTGCTGTGAGGTAAAACATGTGATTTTTCGCCAATCGTGGCAGGGCATTCTCATTATTATTAATGTACGTATTAGTACCATTATTATTAGTAAGTGGACCCCCGGTTTACGATCATAGCGATACTACTTAGAGCCTTATATACACACTAATTCTATTTGTATATATTTGTATTATTAAATGTTAATTTACCAGGACGGTACTTAGACACAAAATGTGGAATGTGCCTTCAGCACAATTACTCTGTCACGAGGACTTAAACTTCTATAACACAAGAAAATCCTACCTAACAATAATTATAAAATAATAGTTAATAATAACAAAATAGTGATAAACAAAATAATGATCAATAAACACAAAATTGCGCTAACAAAATAGTATTAATAAGAATGGTAGTTTCATATATAACCAGATAATAATATAATGCTGGAAAAGTCTCTATTTTAGCTATAAATCGGGGATCTTTCGCATATATATTAAGTGATGAACATAATTCTCTACAGTAGTTAAATAACACGTGCTGCTTGCTTCTCAAGACTTCAAATAAGTATCTTAAATCTCTGTCATTAACCTTGGAACCTTAGATGCAGCTTTTTGTATACTGAAAGAATCATTTGAGGATTCCCCCAGACAATATTTCACTCATATACCTTGTTGTTGTGTCTTATATAGTGGAGCATGTCCCTTTGAAAGTCTTCTTCATTGAATTTACGATGAGCCTCAATTTGAGCAGTCTGTAAAATAGTCTCTCTAATTTTCTCAAAGCGACTTTGAAGAAATATGCCCCGATGGGTATCGAAAATGAGGGAATTGAACTGGCGAGGTACGTGGATATTCCTTGGACGTGACTTGTGGTGAGGACAAGGCTGACCATTAATAGGAATTCCTTCAGTAAACAGGCGGAATGCCGATACAGCGGCTGCACCCTGCAAATACTTCATTACTTTACAAGAGGCAAAGTGGACTAATCTATCTGATTCAATTTCAAGATCAACTCTTTGTTCTGCTAATACTTCGAATCTCAACTGGTAGCTTACTTGAGAAACTTTCAGAGTCAGAATCTCCGGCTACATGATGGTTAGAGGCCCTGGAAACAATTTGTTTCTAATTATTGCCCTTACGGTATTGGCATGTGTAATATCTATCGTATGGTACTCCCAATTTATGGGCTATCTGCCAGCACGTTTGTAGTTTCATGGAGTCCAGCTTTGACAATTTGTTAAATCTTAAATAACTCTTTAATGTGATCTTCCATGATCAAATATTTGAAAATTAACTAAAGATAAATTCCCTGTATATAAACTTTAATATTGTTTTTTTGATCAATGTCTTAGAAAACAACAGAGCTCCCGGACGGGTTACCGCATTTGTTGCGAAATAAGAAACTTTTAAAGAACTCAGAATGTGGCCTGTTACCATTTATCTCTTATGCCAACAGATTTTTGGATCCGAGTTATTTAAAGGTTTTTAGAGTCGAGGGGGAAATAATTTCAACTGGGACAACTCCATAGAATAATATTTAAATTTATTAAGTATTAAAATACAATACTTTATCTTCTCTTTGAGTTAATGTAACTTGATGCTGTGTACATATATTTACCATATACATTTAATTTCATAATCATGGAAATGTCACATTAATAAGGAAGTTTAATTATTCTTCCTGTAAATTAAGTCTTCATTAACATTTTACGTCTTCTGTCTTACACAAGGACTGTTAAACTCAAAATACAAAAGTACAAGATTTAACAAGACTTTGAATTCTGGCCATAATGTATCTCCGTGCGATTTACTGAAATGACCACGAATATAATATCAAAGAATATTTCAGAGCAATGAGGAACAAACTGAGGTCAGCTCAGAGTCCTATTTCAAAACCATTCAAACTGTACACCGTAAGAAGCCAATATACGATCAGTTGTCAGGGATAGAGCAGGGAGCAGACTGACTAGCTTGCCAGTTGTTGACACATCGTTCAGAGTTTTGGATCAGCTGACCCAAATCGTCAGCCAGCCGGACTAAACAATTGAAACAATTGCACTGGATTGGGTTTCCGAGACTTAAACTCTCATATACACAAGAAATTATCTATACCAAATAATAATAAAATAATAGTGGGATAATAATAAACAAAATAGTGATACAAAATAGTGATAATAAAAATAGCGAAATAGCAAAAAGTGATACCATGGTATTTTTATATATTAAGAGATACATTTAATAATATAAATGCCGAAGTCTCTATTTTAGCTATAAAACGGGGACTTTTGCGTATAATCATTAAGTGATGAACATATTCTTCCTTACAATAGTTAAATAACACAGGTTTTGACCAATTTCGAAGATCTAACAGCGAGGGAAACTGGCAAAGTTGCTAAATTTGACCTTGATTGCGATAGTTATGAAAATTGGTAAACAATTGGGTGGTTTCTTGTACTCATTCAATAGAAAAAATGAGTTCTGGCAAAATAGTTATGATTTTGACGACTAGTATATTGGAAATAGCGAAAATAGGGCTCAAAGTGGAGGCAAATCGCCAATGCGTAACATCGTAGGACGCTACACTTGCGAGATCATAATTCCGTAAGTTTTTCAATCAAAATTCATACTTTTGGCCATCATATTATGATTGGGAAAAGATTCTTATCTTTTCATAAGAATTTTTTTTTTTTTTTTTTTTTTTTGAAATTTGGCCGACCCTGAGAACAAGTCTCGAGAGAGCCTGTCGCACTCAAAGGGTTAAAATGCACTGTTCATAACCTTGTGCCAATATGAGTAAGAATTTGGATCAGTCTGCCTGAATGCCTAGGCATTTGCCCTTGCATGGTTCCAATGAATAAAAGAATGCTCTCGTTGTGTAAAGCACCTACACACAGTACATTATTCCATTAAAGATTGGTGGCTTTCGAGGCACTGTCAGTTGACCATGAAACTCATTCATGAAGCTGGAGAATATGCTTATTATGCTAATCTAAAAAAAAAAAAAAAAAAAAAAAAAAAAAAAAAAAATTTCAACACACAGTCTTTGTTACTATCAAAATTTGATCTAATGGCATAACAAACAATATAAATAACATAAAACAGTTAAATATCCAGAATGAATAATATTTGGCATACACCGAGCAGTTCGACGGAGGTATGAAGAGGATATGGTATATAATACCATTCTCCTATCCCTGTCTTGGGGCTTTATATTAGAGAAAACAGAGGCTATGGCACAGGTGCTAGACTGTGATATACACTCGTACTGCACCATAAACCTGAAACAAAAAAGTTATTTTCTCTTTATAGATTAGCACACTAGCAGCATTGTGTAGAGAACCTAGGATAACCAAAAAGTCAGACAACGTGGCTAATTTCTAGTACCTGGCTTGGCGTTAGCCATGGTAATTTTTGGTACAATCTTCAATTCCCAGCCAGGGATAGAACATAAGAACTAAGAAAGGTGAAACTCTGCCAGGAGGCCTGTTGGCCCATAGTAGGCTGGTCCTTTTACATTTCATCCCACTACAAAAACATTTGCCCAACCCAATTTTCAATGCCACCAAAGAAATAAGCTCTGATGTGAAAGTCCACTCAAATCCAAACCTCCCACTCATTGTACTATCAACTAAATTTGAACATTGGGCGTGGTTTCTTCTACACCTGTTGTCTATGTTTATCCATCAGTAAAATGGGGTAACCTCGGAGTTAGTCGACTGGTGTGGGTTGGTATCCTGGGACATGTGACCTAATTTGCTTGCAATACTGTGCATAAACTAGGCAGATGTCAGCTTTGGCTATATACATGTACATGTACGTGTAGTAAATAAAGTTATTATCATTTGTGTGAATATTGGCCAAATTGCCAATTTCTGACCATTTTATTGGGTAGTTGAAATAATGTAATGGGCGGTTTCTTGGTATTTAGTCGACAGGACTAGAAGTAAATAAGTTTTTTCAGGTTTACACAAATTACTGTTACATAGGATTAATATTTTTACATAGTGGTGAATGTATAGAGCAACCTGGACATAACCAAAAAAACTCAGAAAGATTACTTATTTCCAGTACCTAGTTTGGCTTGCCATACATGATTTTTGGTAAATATTTTTTCTCTCAGTTGTATGTTGGACGTCTTATTGAAACTTGGGCAATGTATGATGGAAAAGATGCTTTCTAAACGTACAACAAAAAAATAAAAAAGATGGATGATAAATAAGGGAATTCACTTCTCAGCCATTAGCCGCCGCCTCTTTGCGATATATTTCGCATGGTTTTTGGTTGTATTCTCGTTTTTTTTGTCTCATTTGATAGAAATAGAAAGATATATATCAGAAATAGGACATGATTTTTGATGCTTCATGACGAAAACGTACCTTGAAATTGAGCTCAAAGTAGCGGAAATGTTCGGTTTTGCGATGTTCAATGAACTTAGGGCAAGTCAAGTTGGCTAATTTTATTAAGTGTATATTCTAACCTAACCACTCTGTAATCTGGCAAACTCACAGTATTCCGGACACTACAGGTTCCACTGATGCCGGATTTGTTACGGAAGGACCTGGAGGAGGAAAATTATGGTACCCTATTTATAATATAGTAGGCCTAATATATTCTCTGTCATTTCACTTTTACAATTAAGATTGTATCAAATGTATCTATGTGACTATGTGTAAACACTAATAGTTAATATAATATAATAGTGGAACCTTGACTTACAAGTTTAATTTGTTCCAGGGAGCTTGTTCATAACTCAATTTACTTGTATTACCAAAATTTTAATTTTCCTCATTTTAATAACTTGAAAAGCCAATAATTCATTCTTGCACTCTGGAGAGACGAGAAAATATTTGAATATGATGCTATGATCAACTGTACAGCTTATTTTTTTTATCACAATTCATTAAATGACATAATATAACAATTTTATTAACAAAGAACATGATATTACAGGGGACTCTGCCTTATGAATGTATCACATGACGTTAATTCCACCATACGAAGCATTTGAAAGGAAAAATTTTGCCTCGTCTCACATGAAAAAACTCGCCCAACGTGATTCCTCATAAACCTGTCCATCCAGCCTGAGTGCCTCAGCTGCCCTGTCGTCATTGTGTACAAGCCAGGCTGGCCAGTTGCTGCCTTACATTCCATACATTTTGTAATTTTATTTCCCTTGTTATAGGTATGTTTTTATTAGGGCTAAATAAGCCACCATGGGCCCAAAGAAAGCTTCTAGTGCCAACCCTGTTTACCTAGAGTTTACCTGGAGAGAGTTCCGGGGGTCAACGCCCCCCGGGCCGGTCTGTGACCAGGCCTCCTTAGGTCAGTGTCCCAGGATGCGGTTCAACACCAGTCGAACTTACACCCAGGTACCATTTTTGATGGGAACATAGCAACAGGGTTGAAAAACACGTCCATGTTTCTACTCTGGCTGGGAAACCGAAACCCAGGCCCTCGCCGTGTGAAGCCGAGAGCGTTAACCACAGGCCACCAAAGGGGGAACCCTGTTGTAAAAAGAGTGAGTAAATATTGTACTATTGTATCTTGGCAGCTGTTGTGCACCTACGGTCAGCTGTTTTGCTGCACCCACAGTAGCTGTTGCTGCTAAGGTTCAGCTGGGGTTGAACAAATGGTCAGCTGCTTGCTTGACCACTGCAGCTTGTGTGCACCACGGATCAGCTGCTGTCTGCCACCCAGCCAGCTGATGCTGATCACACTCAGCTGTTGCATGCACCCATGGTCTGATGTGCTGCACCACAGTCAAGCTGTTTCTGAACCATGGTCAGCTGCTGCCTTGCTAGCTACCACTGTCAGCTGGTGCTGCACTTGGTCAGCCTGTGCTTGCACCTCAGTCAGCGTTGCTGAACCCTGGTCAGTGCTGTGAACACAGTCGCTGTGCTGCACCACTGTCAAGCTGTTGCTGCACCACAAGTCAGCTGTTTGCTGCACCACAGTCAGCTGCTGCTGACAACTGTTCAGCTGCTGCTGACCACTGGTCAGCTGTGCTGACACATTGGTCAGCTGTTGCTTACACACAGGCAGCTGTTGATGAACCTATGGTCAACTGCTGCTGCTCCCACAGTCAGCTGCTGCTGCACCACTGGCAGCTGCCTGGCACACAGTCAGCTGCTTCTGACCACATGGAACTTGTCCTGAACTGTCTGTCCAGCCTTCAGCGCGCTCAGCTGCCATGCCATCATTGTTTACAAGCCAGGGTGGATGGTTGCATGCACACATTCGATACATTTTGTCTTATTCAATTGTTTTTAGTGCTTGCAACTGCTAAATAAGCCACTATGGGCCCAAAGAAGCTTCTTGTGCTAACGCCTGTGTAAAAGGATTGTGAGAAAATAATATCGAAATACTATACTTTACCCTTGGTCAGGCTGGTTCTGCACCACCGTCAGCTGTTGCTGGACCAGTCAGCTGTTGGTGCACCACAGTCAGCTGTTGCTGCACCAGTCAGCTGCTGCTGCACCACCATCAGCTGTTGCTGAACCATGGTCAGCTGCTGCTGAACCACGGTCAGCTGCTGCTGCACCACAGTCAACTACTGCTGCATCACAGACAGCTGTTGCTGCACCAAGGTTAGCTGCTGCTGCACCACAGTCAGCTGTTGCTGAATCACGGTCAGCTGCTTCTCCACCACGGTCAGCCGCTGCTGTTGCACCACAGTCAGCTGCTGCTGCACCACCATAAGCTACTGCTGCACCACTGTCAGCTGTTGCTTCACCAAAGTCAGCAGCTGCTGCACCACAGTCAGCTGTTGCTGCACCACAGTCAGCTGTTGCTACACCACAGTCAGCTGTTGCTGCACCACAGTCAGCTGTTGCTGAACCATGGTTGCCTACTGCTGCACCACAGTCAGCTGCTGCTGAACCACAGTCACCTGCTGCTGCTGCACCACCGTCAGATGCTTCTGACCAATATGACTTGTCCTGAACCTGTCTGTCCAGCCTGAGCACCTCAGCTGCCCTGCCGTCATTGTTTACAAGCCAGGGTGGCCGGTTGCATGCATACATTCGATGCATTTTGTCTTATTCAATTGTTTTCAGTGTTGTAACTAGTAAATAAGCCATCATGGGCCCAAAGAAAGCTTCTAATGCCAACCCTGTGGTAAAAAGGGTGAGAAATATGTACTATCGTACCAGAGGTCAGCTGTTTGCTGCACCTCGTCAGCTGTTGCTGCACCACGGTCGCTGGTTGCTGCCCACAGTCAGGCCTGTTGCTGCACCACAGTCAGCTGTTGCTGCACCACAGTCAGCTGTTGCTGCACCACAGTCAGCTGTTGCTGCGCCACAGTCAGCTGCTGCTGAACCACCATCAGCTGTTGCTGCACCACAGCAGCTGCTCCTGCAACCACCGTAAGGTGTTGCTGAACCATGTCAGCTGTTTGCTAGCACCACCATCAGCTGTTGCTGCACCTTATGGTCAGTGTTGCTGACCAAAGTCAGTTGCTGTGCACCACAGGTCAGCTGCTGCGCACCACGGTCAGTTGCTGCTGAACCACATTCAGCTAGTTGCGGCACCACCATCAGCTGTTTGCGCACACGGTCAAGCTGTGCTTGCCATCCAAAGTCAGGTTTGCTGCTGCAACATGGTCAGTGCTGCTGAACCACGGTCCAGCTGTCAGCTCCACGCGTCAAGCTGCTGCTGCACCCATGAGTCAGACTGCTGGTGCACCCAAAGTCAGCTGTTGTGATCATTGGTCAGCTTGCTGCTCGAACCACGGTCAGCTGCTGCTGCACCACAGTCAGTACTGCGGCTTCACAGTTCAGCTGTTGCTTGCACCATCAGTCTCAGCTGTTGCTGAATCACATTCAGCTGTTGCTCCACCATGGTCAGCGGGCTGCATGTTGCACCTACAGTCACCTGCTGCTGCACCACTGGTCAGCTGTTGCTTCACAAAGTCAGCAGCTGCTGCACCACAGTCAGCTGCTTGCTGCTCCATGTCAGCTGTTGCTGCAACCACAGTCCAGTGTTGTGGAACAAAGGTTGCCTAACTGCTGCACCACAGTCAGTGCTGTTGAACAGTCACCTGCTGCTGCTGCACCACCATCAGCTGCTTCGCCCCCCGCCCACATGAACTTTGTCCTGAACCTGACTGTTCCAAGCCGGTGTTACCTCAGCTGCCTGCCGTTCATTGTGTACCAGCAGGGTGGCCGGTTGCATGTATACATTCGATGCATTTTGTCTTATTCAATGGTTTTCCGTGTTGTAACCAGGTAATTACGCCACCTGGGGCCCAAGAAAGATCTACTGCCAACCCTGTGGTAAAAAGGGTGAGGAAATCGTACCTAGCGTACACGGTCAGAAGTTTCCCCCCCCTTCTTGCTGCACCACAGTCAGCTTGCTGTGGATTACCATCAGCTGTTGCTGCCACCACAGTCAGCTGCTCCTGGCACCACATCAGTGTTGCTGAACCATGTCGCTGTTTGCTGCACCACAGTCGCTTGCTGCTGCACCACATCAGGGCTGTTGACTGCACCCATCAGCTGTTTGCTGCTCACGGTCAGCTGTTGCCGCACACTGTAAGCTGCTGCTGCACCACCGTCAGCTGTGCTGCACTGGTCAGTGTTTGTGCACCAAAGTCAGATGCTTGCTACCACCACAGTCAGCTGCTGCTGCACCACAGTCTGCTTGCTGCTGGAACCACAGTCAGCTGTTGCTGCACCAACATCAGCTGTTGCTGCACATGGTCAGTTGTTGCTGACAACCAAAGTCAGGTGGTGCTGCACCACAGTCAGCTGTTGCTGCACCATGGTCAGCTGCTGCTGAACCACGGTCAGTGCTGCTGCACCACAAGTCGCTGCTGCTGAAACACAGTCAGCTGTTGCTGGCACCACCATAGCTGTTTGCTGCACCATGTCAGCTGTTTTTTTGCTGCACCAAAGTCACGTTGCTGCTGCACCCAGTCAGCTGTTGCTGCCCATGGTAGCTGCGCTGTACCTACAGTCAGCTGCTGCTGCACATCCATGGTCAGCTGCTGCTGACCAAAGTCAGCTGTTGCTGAAACCATGGGCTGCTGCTGCTGAACAACGGTCAGCTGCTGCTGCACCACGTCAGCTGTTGCTGCACCACAGTGGCAGTTGCTGCACCACAGTCAGTGTTGCTGCTCCAGTCAGCTGTTGCTGAACCAATTGGTAAGCTGCTGCTGAGCCACTGGCAAGCTGCTTGCTGCACCATGGTTCAGCTGCCTGCTGCACCACAGTCAGCTAATGCTGCATCATGGTCAGCTGTTTGCTCGCACCATGGTCAGCTGTTGCTGCACCACAGTTCAGCTGTTTCTGAATCTGGTCCAGGCTGCTGCTCCAACAGTCAGCGCTGCTGCACCACTGTCAAGCTCTTGCTGCACCATGGTCAGCTGTTGCTGGCACCACATAGTCAGCTGTTGCTGAACCATGGTCCGCTGCTTGCTGTACCACAGTAGCTGCTGCTGCCAACACTGTCAGAGGTTCTGCAACCACAGTCAGGCTGCTGCTGCACACTGTCAGCTGCTGCTGCACCACTGTCAGCTGTTGCTGCACCATGGTCAGGTGTTGCACCACAGTCAGCTGTTGCTGAACCATGGTCAACTGCTGCTTCACCACAGTCAGCTGCTTCTGACCAACATGACTTGTCCTGAACCTGTCTGTCCAGCCTGAGTGCCTCAGCTGCCATGCGTCATTGTTTACATGCCAGGTGGCCGGTTTTGCATGCAAGTAACATTCGATAAATTTTGTATTATTCCATTGTTTTTAGTGCTTGCAACTGTTAAATAAGCCACTATGGGCCCAAAGAAAGCTTCTTGTGCTAACCCTATGGTAAAAAGTGTGAGAAATACTATCGAAATACTATCTTACCATGGTCAGTGGTTCTGCACCACGGCAGATGTTGCTTGGACCAGTTTCAGCTGTTGGTGCACACAGTCAGCTGTTGCTGCACCAGTCATGCTGTGCTTGCACACACTTCAGCTGTTGCTGCACCAGGTCAGCTGTTGTTGCACACAGTCAGCTGCTGCTCCACCACTGTCAGCTGTTGCTGCACCCACGTCAGCTTGTTGCTGCACCTCAGTCAGATGCTGCTGCTCCTCCATCAGCTGATGCTGCCACAACAGTCAGCTGCTGAGCTGGCCACGAACATCAGCGGTTGCTGAACCACTGTCAGTGTTGCTGCACACTGTCAGCTGCTTGCTGCACCAATGTCAGTGTTGCTGCCCACTAACCGTAGCTGTTACCTGCACCACGGTCAGCTGTTGCTGAACCATGGTCAGCTGACTGCTAACCAAGGTCAGCTGCTGCTGCACCACAGTCAGCTACTGCTGCATCACAGTCAGCTGTTGCTGCACCATGGTCAGCTGCTGCTGCACCATCAGCTACTGCTGCACCACTGTCAGCTGTTGCTTCACCAAAGTCAGCAGCTGCTGCACCACAGTCAGCTGTTGCTGCGCACACAGTCAGCTGTTGCTGCACCACAGTCAGCTGTTGCTGAAACATAGTTGCCTACTGCTGCACCACAGTCAGCTGCTGCTGCTGCTGCACCACCGTCAGCTGCTTCTGACCAATATGACTTGTCCTGAACCTGTCTGTCCAGCCTGAGCACCTCAGCTGCCCTGCCATCATTGTTTACAAGCCAGGGTGGCCGGTTGCATGCATACGTTCGATGCATTTTGTCTTATTCAATTGATTTAGTGTTGTAACTAGTTAAATAAGCACCCAAATTGGGCCCAAGAAAGTTCTAATGCCAAACCCTGTGGTAAAAAGGGTGAGAAATATGTACTATCGTACCACGGTCAGCTGTTGCTGCACCACAGTCAGCTGTTGCTGCACCACAGTCAGATGTGGTGACCCACCTAAAGCTGTTGCTGCACCACAGCGGTCAGCTGTCCTGCACACCGTCCAGGTTGTTGCTGAACATGTTCAGCTGTTTGTGCCACCATCAGTCAGTGCTGCTGCCCACATCAGCTGTTGCTGCACCACCATCAGCTGTTGCTGCACCATGGTCAGCTGTTGCCGCACCACAGTAAGCTGCTGCTGCACCACCGTCAGCTGTTCCTGCACCATGGTCAGCTGTTGCTGCACCCAAGTCAGTTGGTGCTGCACCACAGTCAGCTGTTGCTGCACCATGGTCAGCTGCTGCTGAACCACGGTCAGTGCTACTGCACCACGGTCAGCTGCCTGCTGACCTCAGTCAGCTGTTTTGCTGCACCACCATCAGCTGTTGCTGCACCACGGTCAGCTGTTGCTGCACCAAAGGCAGTTGCTGCTGCAGCACAGTCAGCTGTTGCTGCACCATAGTCAGCTGCTGCTGAACCACAGTCAGCTGCTGCTGCACCATGGTCAGCTGCTGCTGCACCAAAGTCAGCTGTTGCTGAACTATGGTCAGCTGCTGCTGAACCACGGTCAGCTGCTGCTGCACCAAAGTCAGCTGTTGCTGCACCACAGTCAGCTGTTGCTGCACCACAGTCAGCTGTTGCTGCACCAGTCAGCTGTTGCTGCACCATGGTCAGCTGTTGCTGCACCACAGTCAGCTGTTTTTGAACCATGGTCAGCTGCTGCTGCACCAGTCAGCTGCTGCTGCACCACTGTCAGCTGTTGCTGCACCATGGACATTGTTGCTGCACCACAGTAGCTGTGGCTGAAACCCATGGTCAGCTGCAGTGCACACAGTCAGCTGCTGCTGCTACCACTGTCAGCTGTTGCTGCACCACTGTCAGCTGTTGCTGCACCATGGTCAGCTGTTGCTGCACACAAGTCATGCTGTTGCTGCACCATAGTCAGCTGCTGTGCCACCACCATAGCGTTGCTGCACCACAGTCAGCTGCTGCTGCACGACCATCAGCTGTTGCTGAACCACTGTCAGCTGTTGCTGCACCACGGTCAGCTGCTGCTGCACCACCATCAGCTGTTGCAGCACCAATGACAGCTGTTACTGCACCCACAGTCAGCTGGTGCGACACCTGTCTGCTGTTGCCTGCACCACGGTTCAGCTGCTTGCTGCACCACCATCAGATGGCGGGATGCTGACCACTGTCAGCTGCTGCTGCTGCATCCCGTAGGTGCTTCTGACCAACAGGGATCTTGCTCCTGAACCTGTCTGTCCAGCCTGAGCACCTCAGCTGCCCTGCCATCATTGTTTACAAGCCAGGGTGGCCGGTTGCATGCATACATTCGATGCATTTTGTCTTATTCAATTGTTTTTAGTGTTGTAACTAGTAAATAAGCCACCATGGGCCCAAAGAAAGCTTCTAATGCCAACCCTGTGGTAAAAAAGGGTGAGAATTTTAGTATCGTACCTCGGTCAGCTGTTGCTGCACCACAGTCAGCTGTTGCTGCACCACAGTCAGCTGCTGCTGAACCACCATCAGCTGTTGCTGCACCACAGTCAGCTGCTCCTGCACCACCATCAGCTGTTGCTGAACCACTGTCAGCTGTTGCTGCACCACAGTCAGCTGCTGCTGCACCACCATCAGCATGTTGCTGCACCCCATCAGCTGTTGGCTGCACCATGTCAGCTGTTGCCGCACCACAGTAGCTTGCTGGACTGCAACGCCCGTCAGCTGTTGCGCACCATGTTCAGCTGCTGCTGAACCACTTCAAGCTGTTGCTGCACCACCTTCAGCTGTTGCTGACCCAGTGAGCTGTTGCTTGATACAAAGTCAGTTTTGGTGCTACACACAGTCAGCTGTTGCTGCCACCATGGTCAGCTTCTGGCTGAACACAGTCAGCTGCTGCTGCACCCCCAGTCAGCTGCTTCTGATCCACAGTCAGCTGTTGCTGCACATAGCTGATGCTGCTGCACCACCCTTCAGCTGTTGCTGCACCAAAGTCAGTTGCTGCTGCACCACAGTCAGCTGTTGCTGCACCATGGTCAGCTGCTGCTGAACCACAGTCAGCTGCTGCTGCACCATGGTCAGCTGCTGCTGCACCAAAGTCAGCTGTTGCTGAACCATGGTCAGCTGCTGCTGAACCACGGTCAGCTGCTGCTGTGCCAAAGTCAGCTGTTGCTGAACCATGGTCAGCTGTTTCTGCTCCACAGTCAGCTGCTGCTGCACCACAGTCAGCTATTGCTGCACCACAGTCAGCTGTTGCTTCACCACAGTCAGCTGTTGCTGCACCACAGTCAGCTGCTGCTGCACCAACATCAGCTGTTGCTGCACCACCATCATCTGTTGCTGCACAACGGTCAGCTGTTGCTGCACCACAGTAAGCTGCTGCTGCACCACTATCAGCTGTTGCTGCAACACAGTCAGCTGTTGCTGCACCAAAGTCAGTTGCTGCTGCACCACAGTCAGCTGTTGCTGCACCATGGTCAGCTGCTGCTGAACCACAGTCACGCTGGCTACTGCACCATGGTCAGCACCCTGTGCACCAAAGTCAGCTGTTGCTGAACCATGGTCAGCTGCTGCTGAACCACGGTCAGCTGCTGCTGCACCAAAGTCAGCTGTTGCTGAACCACGGTCAGCTGTTGCTGCACCACAGTCAGCTGCTGCTGCACCACAGTCAGCTGTTGCTGCACCACAGTCAGCTGTTGCTGCACCACAGTCAGCTATTGCTGCACCACCATCAGTGCTGCTCCACCCATCAGGTTATTACTCGAGTGTGGAGAGCGTGATGTTGGTGTGGTTAACAGGAAACAATTACGAGAAACAATTTAACCCCAGATGGTTAGCCACCCAGGATAACCCAAGAAAGTCAGTGCATGATCGAGGATTGTCTAATTTATTTTCATTGGGGTCCTTAATCTTGTCCCCCAGGATGCGACCCACAACAGTTGACTAACACCCAGGTGAACAGGAAAAAATGCCTGGAACTAGTGCTCATATTAGTGAATTTAAGGACAGCTAAGTGGGGTTTGAGAGATTAAGAAATTGCAGTGGCATACACAGTGCGATAAGGCATGGTGAAGCTGAAAAATTCCAACTCCAACAAGTGTTCAATTGTGACAAAACAGGCCTGTTCTGGAAGACAATGCCAAACAGGACCTACATTATTATTTTTTTTTATCACACTGGCCGATTCCTACCAAGGCAGGGTGGCCCGAAAAACTAAAACTTTCACCATCGTTCACTCCATCACTGTCTTGCCAGAAGGGTGCTTTACACTACAGTTTTTAAACTGCAACATTAACACCCCTCCTTCAGAGTGCAGGCACTGTACTTCCCATCTCCAGGACTCAAGTCCAGCCTGCCGGTTTCCCTGAACCCCTTCATAAATGTTACTTTTGCTCAACTCCAACTGCATGTCAAAGTATTAAAAACCATTCGTCCATTTCTCTATCAAACACGCTCACGCCGCCTTGCTGAAGTTCCAAGCCCTCGCAACACAAACCTCTTACCCCCTCCCCTTAACCTTGCCTAGGCGACCCCTACCCCGCCTCTTCCTTCCGCTAACAGATGATCATCTTGAAAGTCATTCTGTTTGGCTCCATTCTTCTACATGTCCGATCCACCTCAACAACCCTTCCTCAGCCCTCTGGACAACAGTTTTGGAATCCCGCACCTCCTCCTAACTTCCAAACATACGAATTCTCTGCATTATTATTCACACCACTCATTGCCCTCAGACTTGACATCTCCACTGCCTCCCAGCCTTCTCGCTGCACATTCATCACCCATGCTTCACCCATATAGGAAGAGGTTGGTAAAACTATACTCTCATACATTCCCATCTTTACGCTCCAAGGACAATGTTCTTTGTCTCCACAGATCCTAGTGCACACTCACCCTTTTACCCTCATCAATTCTTGTTCTCACTCATCCTTCATAGGACCCATCCACTGAACCATCCCAACTCCCAAAAATATCTGAATACATTTCAAATCCTCCATACTCTCTCCTCAAATTGATATCAATCTTTCATACCTAATATTTTTGGTATCCTCTATCCTTACTCTTTCCTGTATTCCTTTTAATTTTCTTCTTTTGCACACCCTCCAAATTCATCCACCAATCTCTGCAACTTCTCTTCAGAATCTCCAAGAGACAGTGTTCATCAGCAAAGAGCAACTGTGACAAACTCCCCTTATGTGTGATTCTTTATCTGTTAACTCCACGCTATTGTCAAGACCCTGCATTTACTTCTCTTACAACCCCATCTTAAATATATTAAAACAAACACGGTGACATCACACATCCAAATTGTCTAAGGCCTACTTTTACTGGGAAATAATTTCCCTCTTTCCTACAGACTCTAAACTTGAGCTCACTAACCTCGTAAAAACCACTTCCACTGCTTTCAGTAACCTACCCCTACACCATACACTTGCCAACATCTCCACATTGCCCCCTATCCACCCTGTCATACGCCTTTTCAAATCCATAAAATGCCACAAGATCTCTTAGCCTTATCTAAATATGTTCACTACTCAGGGGAAAAGGTACTCCCAGGACAAAGGCCTGTGAAAGACAGCTAACTCTCATTTTGTTGTAAATGCTAATGAGGATTGCAAAGTGAAGCCTTTACTCATGTATCACTCTGAAAATCCCAGAGTGTTCAAGAAAAACAGTGTCTCATCACTCATCAATACTCTTTAATAAAGTAGTGTCATTTAACAATTTATTTATGTGTTATTGTGAAGGTCTCATTGTTTTCTTGTAGGTGAAATGTATATTTCATGAAATTTTTTTTTAATTACTTTTGCCTGTTTGGAAGGAATAATGGACAAGCTCTCAGGAATTGGATTAATTCATTAGGCGAGGGTTCTACTGTATCTGGAATGAATAAAAATAGACAATAAAATGGTGGCAAGGGAGCAGAAGACAGCGTCTGCCAATTCTGTTGTATATACTGAGAGTAGCTTCCTTGTCTTATTGTAGGAGGGAAAATGAGTATTTTTGAGGTAACTGGCTGTAGATACTAGTATTCTAAGGAAAAACACTGAAAATATCGTTATATAAACACATAAATCATAATACACACAGAATGTAACGAAAAATAATTGTTTATAATAAAGTGTATACTGTACTTACACACAGCATACACTGATTCAATTTGTTTTGCTTAATCACTGAACATAACTGGATATGGTATCTCCTGCGAGCCTGCTTGTCTCTCGACCATGTCAGCAGAGCTTCTCCATCTTTTCATGGACAGAGGTCCACAGCTTAGATGTTATTGTAATGCCTGGCTGGTGCTATAGCCTTTATTGATTCCTGCTGCTTTAGTTATAATACATATAGAAAATGTACTGCACGGGGTTTTGTTTAGCTAAATCCAAAACTGGGCACCTTGCTTACATTTATTAGTTTCGTTTTAAATTTCCCATGGACACATTGTCTTTTTTTCTCACCTGTCCTTTGCACTTATTTTTTTAGGACCCAGGTTAGAAAAGGAAAAATTTGGCCAAATGACTGTAAAAAACTGAAAGCAAAGTAGGAAGTACTGTTTTGCGTGGAAAACATGTGTTTTTCCCAATGGGGCAGCTTTCTAAATTATTATTATGTACGTTTAGTACTTTATTATTAGTAAGTGGACCCCCGGGGTTTACGATCATTTCCCAAGTGACAATTATGTAAGTGTATTTTTGTAAGTGCATTTGTATGGTATTTTTGGGGGGTCTGAAAGGACTAATCTAATTCACAATATTCCTTATGGGAACATATTCGGTCATTACTGGCACCTGAAATACTTCTGGAATGAAAAAATCGTAAACCGGGGCCCACTGTATTTTTAAAATTTTAGTGAACTGAAGCTCTATTTTTATTGAAATAAAAATAATTTTTATTTATTACATCAAACCCTAAAATTTCGAACTTAATCCGTTCCAGGAGCAGTTTCAAAATTTTAAAAATTCGAAAAGCAAACAATATTTCCCATAAAAATAAGGAAATACAATTAATCCATTCCAAAAACCCCAAAAAATACTCACAAAAAAAACATTTTATAAAATTTAATTATAGTTTTACATACAACAAAACAGTGTAAAATTTAGTATTAAAAATTTTTTAAAAAAACATAAAAAATAATATTTTTTACTTACCTTTATTAAGACTGGTGAGGCATCTGGAAGACGGGGGGAGGGGAGAGGGATTTGGGGGTTTGTGTTTGGAAGGGGAACCCCCTCCATAAGACTTTTTTTGGATCAAAGCCATCTCTGGGGGGTTTCTTCCCTTCTCTGTCTTTTAATGCCATGATCAGCTAAATCAAGGACCCCGTCTCACAAAATAATTCCACAGCCTCGTTTCTGGGGGCCTCTTTTAATTTCCCTAAAAGGAACATGGGTTTTGTCACAGAATTGTTGCAAAGAGGCTTTTTTCAGCTTGCTCAGGGGGGTACCCTCCCAAACATTTGGACATCATTCCATTGGTGCAAATCCCTTAAATTTTTAAGAAGGTGGACAGGTCCGGTACCCCGCAGTTCGACAATAGCGGCGAGTTTCAATAATAAGGGCAAAATTTGGTTCGAAAAAAAAGGTTGATTTTCGAAGAGTTCGAAAGCAATATTTCGAAATTTTAGGTTCCACTGTATTTTTATGTAATAATTTTGGGAACTGAAACTCTATTGTTATATAACAATAATAATAAAAATAATAATAATTATTATATTATTATTATTTAATTATTATTTTATATTAATTTTGGGAATGAAATCTACCTTATTGCAATAATTCTTAAATTTTTTTATTAAAATTATTTTATTATTTTTATTATATTGTTGTTATTGAAAAATTATTATTATTTTAATTATTGTTAATTTAGGGAAACTGGAGCACTTCAAATAAAAATAATAAAATAAAAAAAATCATTTTATTAATTTGGGGAACAAGAGCACATATCCAATTCCCTAGATCAAGAGCCCCTCACAACGCAAGGAACCTTGGGTAGTTAAGGGGGTTCATTCCCAAAAATTTTATCAAAATTTAATATTGTATAATTAAAAATTACAACCACAAAAGAGCTTCATTTCCCTTAAATTAAATCAATACTTTTTATAACAACAAGAGTTTCAGAAAAACTAACCAACCGTGCATGTTTCCCTCCCTTTGGGGCAGCAGTTCTCCCCTGCTTTGCTTACATTTTTACATCTTTTTGGGGCAAATTTCACTTTACTAACATGGGCCCCTAAAAAAGAAAGTGTAAAAGACATGCTGAGAAAAAAAAAAGGAATTTCCAGGAAATTTAAAAGCAATAAATCAAAGAAAACAAGAAGTGTCGGTTTTGGGGGTTAGGGGGAAGGGGGGGGGGGGCTGGGCTCGAAAACTCAAAATGTTTGACTCTTAATCAAGCAAAAAATCAACCAATCGACGGCCTATCTCAAAAAACTCTATTTTGGGAACTTGTTTAATTCAATTTCCATGTATATAAGACCCTTCGTAAGTTGATCATCTCTTTAATGTTAAATGTAAATAACTCAAAAAAATCAGTGTGTCAAAAAGGGGAAATGTCTTCTTATTCCATTTGTTGTTATCATTTTGTCCCCCAGGTGCCACCCACAGCAGTCCACTAACCCCCATTACCAACTTGCTTCTATGAAAGGGAAACCCCCGGGTAAAAGGAAACACACACAAGTTTCCACCCCTTTGGGGGCCCCGGGGCTCCTTTTCCCAATTCTTATTTATTGTAATTGATTTTCAACAGTTGATTTTCTTAGTTGTTTTTTTAAGTTTTAAAAAAAAGATATTTTCAAGGAGCACAAATTATATCACTTTTGTTTTTTTTGCAACTCTGGTGGTTTAAAGTACTGTTACTATGTATGATAATTTTTGTGTTATTTGGGGGTTAATGTAATGTTACATTAGATAATTTTTTTGTTTCTTGATGGTTAATTACATGTTACATGTATATAATTTTTGTGTTACCTGGGGGTTAATGTACATGTTACTATGTATGTAATTTTTTTTGTTACTCTGGGGTTAAAATACATGTTACTATGTATATAATTTTTTTAAATGTATTAAGTGACTTGAACTAAATAACTTATAACTTATTTGTTTTCTTGGTTAAATAAAAGAACCATTATATGAATGTTCTACCAACTTTGTTTTTATTAACATAAACCTTAAAAACTACTAACTTAAAAACCCGCGCTGCCCCACCCCCTAACACCTGGCGCTGCCTCACCACCCAACCCCTCTGCGCCCCCACCACTTAACAAAATGCTGCGCTGCCCCCCACCTAACACCCCCTGCTGCTGCCCCCACCCCTAACACCTGCTGCGCTGCCTCACCCCCTAACACCGCGTGTGCTCACCACCTAACACCGCTGTGCGCCCACCCCCAAACCTGCGCTGCTTTCCCACCAACCAAAAACCCCCGGCTGCTGCCTCACCACCTAAAAATCTGCTGCTACCCCACCACTAACACCCGCTGTGCTGCGCCTAACCCCTAACACCTCTGCTGCCTCACCACCAACCTGCTTGCTCCCAAACCCCCTAAAACCTGTGCTGCTCTGCCTCCCCTTTTCACCGTGCTGCTTTCCCCACCACCCAACCCTGCTGCGTGCCTCACCCCTTTCACCTGCTGGGCCTCACCACCTCACCTGCTGTCTCCCCACCCCCTAACACCTGCTTCTGCTGCCCAAACCCCCTAACCAAAGCGCGCACCTCACCACTAACACCTGCTGAGCTGGCCTAACACCTAACACCTCTGCTGCCCACCCCTCACCTGCGTGCTGCCTCACCCCCTAACACCTGCTGCTGCTGCCTCACCACTTAAACCTGCTCTGTGCCTCACCCCTAACCCTCTGCTCTGCCCCACCCCTAACACCTGCTCCCGCTGCCTTCCATTAACACCTGCGCTGCTACCTCACCACCTAACACCTGCTGCTGCCCCCACCACCTAGAACCTGCCTTCTGCCTCATCACCTAACACCTGCTGCGCATGCATCACCTACACATCTTCTGCTGCCTCACCACCCGCACCTGCAGCTTGCCTCACCACCTAACACCTGCATCTGCCTCGTCACCAACACCGCTGCTGCTGCAACACCTACAACTGCTGTTGCTCACCATGTAAAAACCTGCTGCTGCATCACACCTAACACCTTCTGCTGCCTGACCCATAACACTCTGCTGCTACCTCACACCTAACACTGCTGCTGCCCCACCACCTAACACCTCTTGCTGCCTTATCACCTAACACCTGCTTGCTGGTCCTCATGCACCTAACATCTTCTGCTGCCTCACCCACCCATCACCTGCTGCTGCTTGCACCACCTAAACACCTCTGCTGCCTCACCACCCAACACCTGCTGCTGGGCCCAACCACCAAACACCGTGAATCTGCTGAGCACCTAACACCCGTGTTGCTGCTGGAGCAACCTAAACACCTGGCAGTCAACACTGAGCACCGAACACATCAACACCTAGCACCTAACACCTGACCACAGTAAACACTTGCACCTAACACCAGACAAAGTCAACACGTGAGCATCTAACACCTGACACAGTCCAACACCTGAGCACCTGACACAGCCAACACCTGACAAAACCGTCAACACCATAGCACACTGACACAGTCAACACCTGAGCACACTGACACAGGCAGTCAGACACCTGCGCAGCTAACACCCTGACACAGTCCAACACCTGAAGCACCTGACACAGGACCAACACCTGAACACCTGACAACACAGTCAACACCTGAGCACCTTGACACACTCAACACCTGAGCACCTGACACACTGACTCCAACACCTGAGCACCCTGACAGTCAACACCTGGAGCACCTGACCACAGTCAACAACCTGAGTCCCCTAACACCTGACACAGTCAACACCTGACACAGTCAACACCTGAGCACCTGACAGTCCAGCCACCTTGACACAGTCAACACCCTAGCACCTAACACCTGACACAGTCAACACAAGGTGCAATCTAAGAGAAAACAGCACCAAGGCCCAGAAAGAAAACACCGAAAAATCAACTATTCAACAAGTTTAGCCAAGGAGGACGCCAGCCCGCAACCACCCCACTCACCACCACTCAAGGCGACACCACAACAATAACAACAAACATGGCTGCCACCCGCCCATCCATCCCCCTCTCTCCCCAAGATTCACCATACCAAGTAGTCTCTCAGGTATGACAACGATCCAGATACCCTAAAGACATGCATCCCAACTTAGTTATTGAAAACATGAACCTCGAGAGGACTCTAACAAAACAAGACACCAGGATGACAACAACTCGAGAACAGAAATCCCTCAGCTTGAACAAAAAGTTATCAACCAACCAGGAATGACTAACTGTTTGGGGACAAGACCATCAGACAGTCCCATAGATAGCCATACAGAACAATAATATCTCTAATACAAGAGAAGGTTGAAGAAGCAGTAAAAGAATGGAAAACAACTTAGATACCAGTTTCATGACTACTTGCTCTCCAAGAATATAAAACTGAACAAGATAACCATAGACGCAGTAATAGTTAACAGTCCACTTTTTCCCAGTGATATTGAACCAATACAAACAGTAAAGAAATTACATCTGCTATCATAAAGGACCAAACAAAAGTTACAGTACCAGAGTCATAATAAAAGAAGCCAGGTTACTAGGATCCCATGCTAGAAAAAGTGTTATGATTAGATTCCACTCACATGTACAGGAAAAAGACTTAATTATTGCATCTATTAAAAGTAAAGAAAGAGGTATACATAAACGAGTGTCTTAACAAAAAAGCGTCAGAACCTCCTGTATAGAGTCAGAAAAACTTAAGCGGGAGAATAATGACACAATAACACCAATGCATCACAAGGGATGGAAAATTCTTGTTAGGAAAACAAATGTAGTCAACTGTACACAATCACGAACGAGAATGATCTATCACGATTTCTCAGTGTTACTAATCTTACAGAGAAAACTAAACAATTCCAACATACAGCCTACGTATGTAGTGTAAGTTTTTCACCATTATTGTTCAGTCAAATTTCATTGTATAACACTCTCTTAGTAATTAAAATAATCAACTACCTCATTTTGTGATTTTACTAGTAAGCAAGGTCACCTTATGAATTTCATTATTTACTTATTGTTTGCTAAACATTAGCTGAATTAACTGTTCTCTGTGTCCTATATTACTACCTCATATTTTTTTAAATACTATCAATTGATATTTAACTACTAAAAATTAATAATTACTATTTACTATAATTTTCATTTACACTCAACATTTTTGGACATTTAATAACCATTACTTGTCTAATACCTTTATCTGTTTTTAATACCACATTTACTACTTAGAGTCTCTTAATTACCTGTTACTGCCATATAACCTCTAGTATAACACCAGTGCTATTTGAATGAAATAAACATTATTTTTCACTTTTTTGTAATCAGTATTACTAAAATTTTATTAAACATACCATATTTACTACCAGTCAATTACTTTTGTACATTAAAACATAATTTTTATATTCCCATAACATTTTGTTGCCAAATTTTCAAGTTTTGTATATTCAACTCCAACTTTTATATTACCTTTGTACCTGTGTACCTGTGTACCCTGTGTACCAGTGCACCTGTTGTACCTTCTACCATCTACTATCATATTATAAACCAAGACATTACCATTGTTATTTTTTACTATTATTCATTGGTACTTTAATTGTGAATTTTATTGTCAATTAAATCTAGTTAATACTCATGATCTTGTCAACACATATAACCAGACTCTAGTGCAATTGCAAGTACCGATTTTCAATTTGTATTTTATATTTATAAGTTTATATTATAAGTCCTACTAAGATTGTTTTCATATCTTAGTGACATATTGTGTGCGCAATTAGGATATTTCAATTAAATTATTGTTCAAGGCCCTTAACTATCTTTGCTAACTAGTACCAACATACCCTCATATATTTTTTTTTTTTTTTCTACTTTTTTTTATGCTTTTGCTACCTTAACTTGTATATTTTATCTGTCATTTAAATCTAGTTATACTCTAATTCCTTGTAAACAACTTATATAACTCCTTGAGTGCAATTACTAACTGAAGTCTTGTGCTTTTTTATATCAATAGATTAAACGCAGTTGTACTATAGCTCATTCTAGCTAAATACATAGTCAGTACCAAGTCATTATATTAGACCATAGTGTAATTACTATTGAGAGACTGGTGCTATTTTTTTTTTTTTTTTTAATTTGAATTTTACATTATTAAAGATTAATACCTAGTTGTACTATTGCTCACTCTAGGTCAATACAGAGACTCCACAAAAGTCATATTAGACTTTGTGCAATGTACAAGTGAGAGTCTTGTTCTATTTTTATAATTTGTATTTTAATATTACTAGTTTATACCAGTTGTACTTTATTAATTCCAGCACAACACATAGACAACATCAACTTCATTATGTGTAATTAGTGACTATACTCTACATGACCAAAATGTGCGTAGCTATATACTTGTTCCAAAACTTCCCACCCACTACTGATATCAGTACTAAAACTCAACACACAAACTCAGGATATAAATAACCATAATTTAAACCTAGAAGATGATTGATCACGTTGACCCTGATCTACACCTACATAATCTGACAACAATCAAAACCTATTGGAAAGTAACTGCCTTTACTACACAGCATTAGAAACCAGCACTATCCTAAACAATGATATACTATCAAGTACTTAACTAACAACATCTGGTTCCTTAAAGCAAACACTATGATGACCTCCTGGCAACTCCTTGATCACTAAAGACACCCTCTCATGCATTATCTTATTGAGACCTGGCTTAAACAGGACACAATAGTTATCTAATCTAACCCTCTAACCAGGATACACAGCAATCCACAACTGCAGACAATACCAAGTGGGGGTGGTATTGCAATCTATTACTCTAACCAAATATCTTGTATCAGCACTATTGCTTTTAGTGATGAATATGGAGAAGACTTTTTTGCTAATTTTTACTAAAAAAACCTTAAGACGCCTATAACAATCGGTGCCATTTACCGAATACCCCCACACAACATCCCCAACTTCAGTGAGAAATTTAAAGGCACTAATAACTGAAACAGACCAAATGAATAAGCACCACCTTCTCTTAGCTGGAGACTTCAACATCAACCTTGGCTTACAGATGATCACCTGTATAACTGATTTCATCAACAATATAACAACACACTTCTCATACCAACAATAACTAAACCAACCAGGCTCACTGAAACAAGTGCAACATAATAGACCACAAATGGACATTACTAGCCCCCCCTAAATCGGGATAATCACAGATAGCACTACATACCACTACCCTAACCTTCCTCTTGAACAAACATTAGTAACCACACTTGAAATACAACGAGTCTCACTTTAGAACTCCATGATGAGGCCCTCAATAAGGAAGTTCCACAGCTGACCCTAGAGACTGTTTGACTGGCCTACAGAATTCTCCTCCAAGCCAATGGTATTGCCACTGGTACAGATCATTTTTCTTAACAAACTACTTAGACTATACAAAACCAAACATTGTTCCTATAAAACGAACAGATCACAAACAAATGGCTTGGTTGCCCATGGCTAACCAGCACCATTCCTGAAATATCCATAGATACGAAACACCAATATGAAAAGCAGATATAGACAGTGCTTAATACACAAAGATATTCTTAAACACTAATTCATAGTCCTCACCAAAGTAATAAAGCAAAGCCAAACCAACATACTACTCCAGTAGATTCACTGACACACTAGAGGAGATAGTAAAAATGACCTGAAAAACACTCTCTCAGATTCTAGGACCCACAAACTGAAAAAAAAACAAGAAATTGCCTAACTAAACCTAATGAAACACAACTGCACCCACCGACACAGCTAAACCAAGATAAACACTTCCGTCTCAACCATTAGGTTCTAATCTCGCTAAAACAATAAAAAATCCCATGGTACCAATGCCCATGCTGGGGACCACCTAGATGGAATTTCCCATATTCCTTTCTAATCTTGCTCCAACTGAGCCTAGTCCACGAAGGTCACCGAGATTACAAGTCACTTAAAAATAACTCAGGGAATCTGTCTCATGTCCCACCATTATTGTAAGAGATGCCCATGTCCTCTCGCATACTATCTCATTGCCTTTTAAACAAGTCACTAGAAGGCTAGCACCTTCCCGCAAACTACTCCAAGACGGCAAGGGTTACACCAATACATAAAGGTTGGTGCCCTACAGATTTAAACAACTATAGGCCAATAACAAACTTACCATTGCTATCCAAAATCTGTGAGAAACTCGTGCACAGGAGACAAATTCATTTTATAACGGCACAAAACATACTCAACCCCTGCAATTGGATTCAGAAAAAATAAAAGCACTAAACCATGCAATTATAAAAATGCAGATCGTGCTTTACACAGCATTGGAAAATAAGGAATATCCACTGGGAATTTTTATTGCCCTAAGAAAAGCTTTTGACACAGTAGCCCACGGCATCTACTCCACAAACTTGACCATTATGGTATAAGAGGCCATGCGCTTACATATTTCAAACCTTACCTTACTAATAGGTATCAGTATGTCACCATTAAAGACACAGCATCAAAAACACAGCCACTTGATACTGGAGTTCCGCAGGGAGTGTCCTTGGTCCCCTGCCTTCCTCATATACATCAATGACTTCCAAAGTATCTCGACACCTGAACCCCCATTCTCTTGCGGACACGACTTATGTCATCTCTCACCCTAATCTTGCAACCCTCAACACCATTGTTATGAAGAGCTGATCAAATATTGACTTGGATGACAGCCAATAAACTTAGCCTTAATGTTGCAAAACCTACTACATTAATTTTGGTAGCAGAGCAGGAGATGCGCAAATTACATTAAGATCGACAAAAACTCTAATTACCAGCATAATGAGGGCAAATTCCAGGCTATACCTCGACATCAACCTGAACTTCAGCACCCATATCCAACACATAACCAAAAAAGTATCCAAAACGGTGGGATCCTCTCCCAAGATTACGATACTACGTGCCCCCAAACTTGCCCTTCTCACACTATACCATTCCCCTTATATATCCATACCACACCTATGCTATCTGTGTTGGGGTTTCCCTGCAGAACACACCTAAGCCAATAATAACCCAACACAAAAGCGCAGAAAATAGTCACTAAATCCCATCCTGGCAACACTCCCCCCCACTTTTTCATAGATCAAACTTACTCCCTGTTCAGTACATCCACATTTACTACTGTGGCAATCTACACTACAGACCTTAAACTCCAATATTAACCTTTACCTAAACGCTTCCTTGATGTTGAGACAGAACCCAAAGGCACAACATCAGACACAAACATCTCAAATGACAATTCCCGTGTCCGACTAAACCTTTAAAACAATTCAATGTAATGTCCAAAGGCCCTAAAATCTGGAACACCCTACCTGAGAAACTTTAAGAAACTGCAGACACATTCATCACCTTCAAAACTACCATTAGAAAACATCTTATCTCCCTGATAAAACACCTGTCAACAAATTACACAAATACACCTGGTGTTAACAACTACATCTCACTCACCCATTTGACCATAAACAAATATCAATCTCATCTCAAATAATGCAATTTTAACTAGTCATAATTGACCTGTGATACTCCAATACTGAACCTATGTAAGTGCCAAAACAAAAGCATTCACATTGCTAAACTCACAAACAAAAGTATTTAGTCACTTAGCCATAATCAACTACCTATAAATTTGTATTATTTTACAATTAAGAATAAAAACTAAGTATGCCCGAAATGCCTAGCCATGCTAGGTGTTCTAGTGGTACACTCTGTAATCACAATTTTACTACATTAAACCACACAATACCAAATTCTGTAAACTCAGCATTGTAATCCTTAATAGAGAATAACTTTGAATTTTGAATTTGATATGATCATGTTCTGGCGCCTAATACACTATTTTTTCATGGTCAAACTCTCTCTATGTATCATCAAAGCACATGAATGTTGAAATTGTAATAAAGGTGTTGTTACTCACCTGTGTTAGACACCACAGTTGTTACTCACCTGTGTTAGACACCACAGTTGTTACTCCCCTGTGTTAGGACACACAGTTGTTACTCACCTGTTTGACACCACAGTTGTTACTCACTGTGGTTAGAACCACAGTTTGTTACTCACCTGTGTTAGACACCACAGTTGTTACTCACCTGTGTTAGACACCACAGTTGTTACTCACCTGTGTTAGACACCACAGTTGTTACTCACCTGTGTTAGACACCACAGTTGTTACTTACCTGTGTTAGACACCACAGTTGTTACTCACCTGTGTTAGACACCACAGTTGTTACTCACCTGTGTTAAGACACCACAGTTGTTACTCACCTGTGTTAGACACCACAGTTGTTACTCACCTGTGTTAGACACCACAGTTGTTACTCACCTGTGTTAGACACCACAGTTGTTACTCACCTGTGTTTAGACACCACAGTTGTTACTCCACCTGTGTTAGACACCACAGTTGTTACTCACCTGTGTTGGGACACCACAGTTGTTACTCACCTGTGTTAGACACCACAGTTTGTTACTCACCTGTGTTAGACACCACAGTTGTTACTCACCTGTGTTAGACACCACAGTTGTTACTCACCTGTGTTAGACACCACAGTTGTTACTCACCTGTGTTAGACACCACAGTTTTTTACTCACCTGTGTTAGACACCACAGTTGTTACTCACCTGTGTTAGACACCACAGTTGTTACTCACCTGTGTTAGACACCACAGTTGTTACTCACCTGTGTTAGACACCACAGTTGTTACTCACCTGTGTTAGACACCACAGTTGTTACTCACCTGTGTTAGACACCACAAACACTGTTTATTGTTCACTTTATCTCACTCATCCACCAACAACACAAGATGTTGTTGTTGTTGTTTGTTGTTGTTGTTGTTTATAGGGCCACTCACAGTGTACGTCGTATCGAACCCTGACTTCCAGTGCTCGGAAAAGGAAAATCGACCAAAGTGGAAGGATATTTGACTAATAACCGCGTATTATATGTCCCTAATGCTCCCTGAAGCAAGTAAGAATGTGCAGGTACAGACCAAGATCTGCTAACAGTCTGGAGAGTCAAATTCTTGACGTTAAGAAGGAGAGGCAGGGTTAATGATTGCACTTTTTCAAATTCAAATTCAAATTCAAAGTTTATTCTCTGTAAGGATTACAATGCTGAGTTTACAGAAATTTGGTTATTGCTTGGTTTACATGTAGTAAAATTGTGATTACAGAGTGTACCACTAGAACGCTTAGCATGGCTAGGCATTTCGGGCATACTTAGTTTTATTCTTAATTGTAAAATATTACAAATTATGAGGTAAGTTGGTATTATGGCTAAATGACTAAATACTAGTTTATGAGTTTAGCAATGTGAATGCTTTTGTTTTGGCACAGTATATAGTTTCAGTATTGGAGTATCACAGGATTCATTATTTTAAGACTGAGATTAATATTTCTGTTTATGGTCAAATGAGTGAGCGAGTGTAAGTGTGAACCACCAGGTGGTATTCGTGTAGTTGACGGGGTGTATCAGGGAGATAAGATGTTTTCTAATGGTAGTTTTGAAGGTGATGAATGTGTCTGCAGTTCTAAAGTTCTCAGGTAGGGTATTCCAGATTTTAGGGCCTTTGACATACATTGAATTTTTGTAAAGGTTTAGTCGGACACGGGGAATGTCGTAGAGATGTTTGTTTCTGGTGTTATGCCTGTGGGTTCTGTCACAACTATCAAGAAAGCGTTTTAGGTCAAGGTTGATATTAGAGTTTAAGGCCCTGTAGATATAGATTGCGCAGTAGTAAGTGTGGATGTACTGAACTGGGAGTAAGTTTAGATCTTTGAAGAGTGGGGGGTGTGTGCTGCCAGGGATGGGATTTAGTGATTATTCTTACTGCAGCTTTTTGTTGTGTTATTATAGGCTTTAGGTGTGTTGCTGCAGTTGATCCCCAAGCACAAATAGCATAGGTGAGGTATGGATAAATAAGTGAGGGGTTTATAGTGTGAGAAGGCATTTTGCGACACGTAGTATCGTATCTTGGAGAGGATCCCAACCGTTTTGGATACTTTTTTGGCTATATGCTGGATATGGGTGCTGAAATTCAGGTTGTTGTCAAGGTATAAGCCTAGGAATTTTCCCCCATTATTTCTGGTAATTAGAGTGTTGTCAATCTTAATGTTAATTTGTGCATCTCCTGCTCTGCTACCAAACATAATATAGTAAGTTTTGTCAGTGTTAAGCGTAAGTTTATTAGCTGTCATCCAAGTCGATATTTTAATCAGCTCCTCATTCACATTGGTGTTGAGGGTGGCAAGATTAGGGTGAGAGATGACATAAGTCGTGTCATAAGCAAAGAGAATGGGTTTCAGGTGTTGGGATACGTTTGGAAGGTCATTGATGTATATGAGGAAGAGCAGGGGACCAAGGACACTTCCCTGGGGAAAACTCCAGTATCAAGTGGCCGTGTTGCTGATGCTGTGTCTTTAATGGTGACGTACTGATACCTATTAGTAATGTAAGATTTGAAATAAGCAAGCACATGGCCTCTTATACCGTAGTGGTCAAGTTTGTGGAGTAGGATTTCGTGGTTTACTGTGTCAAAAGCTTTTCTTAGGTCAATAAAAATTCCCTAGTGGATTTTTCCTTATTTTCCAATGCTGTGTAAAGCAGATCTAGCATTTTTATGATTGCATCATTAGTGCTTTTATTTTTCCTGAATCCAAACTGGCAGGGGTTGAGTATGTTTTGAGCCGTTATAAATGAATACAGTCTCCTGTGCACGAGTTTCTCAAAGATTTTGGATAGCAATGGTAAGTTAGATATTGGGCTATAGTTGTTTAAGTCTGTAGGGTCACCACCTTTATGTATTGGTGTAAGCCTTGCCATTTTGAGTAGTTTCTGGAAGGTGTAGTCTCTATTGACTTGTTAAAAAGTAATGAAATAGCATGCGAAAGGACATGGGCCGCTCGCTTGTACAGTAATGGTGGGACATGGGGACAGATTCCCCGAGTTATTTTTAAGTGACTTTATGATCTCAATGACTTCTGTGGGCTCAGTTGGTGCAAGATAGAAGGAATTAGGGAAATTTCCATCTAGGTAGTCCCCGGCATGGGCATTGGTATGTGGGATTTTACTGGCGAGATTAGATCCTATGTTTGAGAAGAAGTCGTTTATCTTGTTAGCTGTGTCAGTGGGATGTAGTGGTGTTTCATTAGGTTTAGTTAGGACTATATTCTTGGTTTTTCTCAGTTTGTGGGTCCCTAGAATCTGAGAGAGTGTTTTCCAGATCTTTTTTATATCTCCTCTAGTGTCTGTGAATCTACTGGAGTAGTATAGTTGTTTGGCTTTTTTTATTACTTTGGTGAGGAGCTGATGAATAGTGTTTAAGAGTATCTTTGTGTATTTAAGCCCTGTCTATATTGTTTTTTATATTGGAGTTTCTTGTCAATGGATTTCAGATGGTGCTGGTTAGCCATGGGCAACCAAGCCGTTTGTTTGTGATCTGTTTTGTTTTTATAGGACAATGTTTGTTGTATAGTCTAAGTAATTTGTTAAGAAAGATGTCTGTCCAGTCATCAATACCATTGGCCGTGGAGAATTCTGTAGGCCAATCAACAGTCTCTAGGTCAGCTGTGAACTTCCTTACTGAGGCCTCGTCATGGAGTCTAAATGAGACTTTGTTGTATTCAAGTGGTGGTTTACTAATGTTTGTCAGGAGGAAGGTAGGGTAGTGGTCTGTAGTGCTATCTGTGATTATCCCTGATTTAAAGGGGGCTAGTATATTGGTCCATATGTGGTCTATTATGGTTGCACTTGTCTCAGTGAGCCTGGTTGGTTTAGTTATTGTTGGTATGAGAAGTGTGTTGTTCATATTGTTGATGAAATCAGTTACAGTCTGACATCTAGTAAGCCAAGGTTGATGTTGAAGTCTCCAGCTAAGAGAAGGTGGTGCTTATTCATTTGTCTGTTTGTTATTAGTGACTTTAATTTCTCACTGAAATTTGGGATGTTTGTGTGAGGTATCCGGTAAATGGCACCGATTGTTATAGGCGTCTTAAGGTTTTTTACAGTAAAAATTAGCAAAAATGTATTCCCCATATTCATCACTAAAACAAGTGGTGCTAAGACAAGATAATTGGTTTAGAGTAATAGATTGCAATACCACCCCCCAAATTGGTTTGTTCTGCAGTTGGGAATTGCTGTGTATCCTGGCAGAGGGTAGATATCTATTGTGTCCTGCTTAAGCCAGGTCTCAGTAAGAATAATGCAGGAGAAGGGTGTCTTTAGTGATTCAAGGAGTGCTAGGAGGTCATCATAGTGTTTGCTTAAGGACCTGATGTTGTAGTTAAGTACTGATAGACTTTTAGCATTGTTTAGGATAGTGGTGGCTTGTGATGCTGTGTAATAAAGGCAGTTACTTTCCAATAGGTTTTGATTGGGTGTCAGATTATGGAGGTTTAGATCAGGGTCAACGTGATCAATCATCTTCTTAATTCTTCTTAATTCTGCCAATCCATAAAATCATTTTATTTCTCAATATTAACCAAATCTGCTAAAACATCTGCTAATTAGTCTTATCATGTGATCTCCTGGCTTTTAATTCTGCCATTCCATAAAATATTACCACCTGCACCAAAACTTGTATGGTAGATTTTGTGTGCAATTTCAAGTTTATTTTACCGAACCCTACTCACTTGTATTAAGTTTAAATAAGATTGTAAAACAGCTAACCACTATTGTCTAGTTTTAAGTATAGTTACTATGTACTATTATCTTATCTAGTTTTAATTAGTTACTATATATTAAGATTAGTTTGCCCCAAATGCCTGGGCATGACAGTGGCTATCTTTGTACTTAGTAAATCAAAATTGTAATTACACATTGTAACCTTTACTAAGAAATAAACTTTATTTTACTTTATGTTACCCAAACGTGAACAAGGTCGCACAGAGAATAGTCCGTGCAGAGTGGTAACGTGTGCACCACAGTAGGAAGTGTTCGTGCAGAGTGGTAACGTGTGCACCACAGTAGGAAGTGTTCGTGCAGAGTGGTAACGTGAGCACCACAGTAGGAAGTGTTCGTGCAGAGTGGTAACGTGAGCACCACAGTAGGAAGTGTTCGTGCAGAGTGGTAACCCTGAGCACCACAGTAGGAAGTGTTCGTGCAGAGTGGTAACGTGAGCACCACAGTAGGAAGTGTTCGTGCAGAGTGGTAACGTGAGCACCACAGTAGGAAGTGTTCGTGCAGAGTGGTAACGTGAGCACCACAGTAGGAAGTGTTCGTGCAGAGTGGTAACGTGAGCACCACAGTAGGAAGTGTTCGTGCAGAGTGGTAACGTGAGCACCACAGTAGGAAGGTTCGTGCAGAGTGGTAACGTGAGCACCACAGTAGGAAGTGTTCGTGCAGAGTGGTAACGTGAGCACCACAGTAGGAAGTGTTCGTGCAGAGTGGTAACGTGAGCACCACAGTAGGAAGTGTTCGTGCAGAGTGGTAACGTGAACACCACAGTAGGAAGTGTTCGTGAAGAGTGGTAACGTGAACACCACAGTAGGAAGTGTTCGTGCAGAGTGGGGAACGTGAGCACCACAGTAGGAAGTGTTCGTGCAGAGTGGTAACGTGAACACCACAGTAGGAAGTGTTCGTGAAGAGTGGTAACGTGAGCACGACAGTAGGAAGTGTTCGTGCAGAGTGGTAACGTGAGCACCACAGTAGGAAGTGTTCGTGCAGAGTGGTAACGTGAGCACCACAGTAGGAAGTGTTCGTGCAGAGTGGTAACGTGAGCACCACAGTAGGAAGTGTTCGTGCAGAGTGGTAACGTAAGCACCACAGTAGGAAGTGTTCGTGCAGAGTGGTAACGTGAGCACCACAGTAGGAAGTGTTCGTGCAGAGTGGTAACGTGAGCACCTCAGTAGGAAGTGTTCGTGAAGAGTGGTAACGTGAGCACCACAGTAGGAAGTGTTCGTGCAGAGTGGTAACGTGAGCACCACAGTAGGAAGTGTTCATGCAGAGTGGTAACGTGAGCACCACAGTAGGAAGTGTTCGTGCAGAGTGGTAACGTGAGCACCACAGTAGGAAGTGTTCGTGCAGAGTGGTAACGTGAGCACCACAGTAGGAAGTGTTCATGCAGTGGTAACGTGAGCACCACAGTAGGAAGTGTTCGTGCAGAGTGGTAACGTGAGCACCACAGTAGGAAGTGTTCGTGCAGAGTGGTAACGTGAGCACCACAGTAGGAAGTGTTCAGGCAGAGTGGTAACGTGAGCACCACAGTAGGAAGTGTTCGTGCAGAGTGGTAACGTGAGCACCACAGTAGGAAGTGTTCGTGAAGAGTGGTAACGTGAGCACCACAGTAGGAAGTGTTCGTGAAGAGTGGTAACGTGAGCACCACAGTAGGAAGTGTTCGTGCAGAGTGGTAACGTGAGCACCACAGTAGGAAGTGTTCGTGCAGAGTGGTAACGTGAGCACCACAGTAGGAAGTGTTCGTGCAGAGTGGTAACGTGAGCACCACAGTAGGAAGTGTTCGTGCAGAGTGGTAACGTGAGCACCACAGTAGGAGGGTTCGTGCAGAGTGGTTACGTGTGCACCACAGTAGGAAGTGTTCGTGCAGAGTGGCAACGTGAGCACCACAGTAGGAAGTGTTCGTGCAGAGTGGTAACGTGAGCACCACAGTAGGAAGTGTTCCTGCAGAGTGGTTACGTGAGCACCACAGTAGGAAGTGTTCGTGCAGAGTGGTAACATGTGCACCACAGTAGGAAGTGTTCGTGAAGAGTGGTAACGTGAGCACCACAGTAGGAAGTGTTCGTGCAGAGTGGTAACGTGAGCACCACAGTAGGAAGTGTTCGTGCAGAGTGGTAACGTAAGCACCACAGTAGGAAGTGTTCGTGCAGAGTGGTAACGTGAGCACCACAGTAGGAAGTGTTCGTGCAGAGTGGTAACGTAAGTACCACAGTAGGAAGTGTTCGTGCAGAGTGGTAACGTGAGCACCACAGTAGGAAGTGTTCGTGCAGAGTGGTAACGTGAGCACCACAGTAGGAAGTTTTTCGTGCAGAGTGGTAACGTGAGCACCACAGTAGGAAGTGTTCGTGAAGAGTGGTAACGTGAGCACCACAGTTGGAAGTGTTCGTGAAGAGTGGTAACGTGAGCACCACAGTAGGAAGTGTTCGTGCAGAGTGGTAACGTGAGCACCACAGTAGGAAGTGTTCGTGCAGAGTGGTAACGTGAGCACCACAGTAGGAAGTGTTCGTGCAGAGTGGTAACGTGAGCACCACAGTAGGAAGTGTTCGTGCAGAGTGGTAACGTGAGCACCACAGTAGGAAGTGTTCCACTGTCTCAGGCAAATACATTAGTAAAGAAAATATGTCCATTGTTTCTACCCTTGCCGGGGATTGAACCACAGACATTCAGTGTGTGAGACAAAAGTGTTGCCTACTCAATCCACATTCTTGGAACTGTACTTGATTATGTGGGCTTTATCTGAGCAAGTGCTATGAAAGTGTCAACGACAATGATCTAATGACACTTGGTTACTGTAATTACCTGGTGTGAGGGAAAAGTTCAATAGATAGGAGTAGCGAGGGAGTATATAGTAACAATAGTTTGATTGCCGGCTACTTGTTAAGGTAGGGTCAGTCTAGCTCCCGCTATCCCTTCCCCTCCCTTCTCCCTCCCCCGAAAGGTGACGTGTGGGGCTCCGGTCAAACAGTAAATCACTCGACTCACAGCTCCCAACACTACTCTTGAAAAGACAGAGAGGGTCACCTGCTAATCAACGAGTAGAAATTGAAGGAGACAGACTAACGTTCTGAGGCGTCCCAATTTCTGATCCACTTACCTGTTTGTGTATGCAAGTAGCAGGATATAACCCCTCATCATTGCAGTGGAAAAAAACCTGCTTTCCTGTCATCTGGACGGATTATTGACGGCTATAAAATCTGTGAAGAACGAGCCGGTAGGTTGTCATCAACACCTGCAACCCCCCCCCCCTCCATCAGCAGCAACGGCTACGATTTCATTTATATTTTTCATTTTTCATTTTCTTTAAGGTAGGATCAATATATTCATATTTAAGTGTTTTATTTTTAAATTTTCTAAATAATAAAGTGTTTATGTTTGTCAGTTTTTTTTTCTTTTTCTATTCATTAATTTTCCTGAGGAGGAGCCAGCCTTGGTAATACTGTCTGAAGTTGTTACAGGGCAGAGTAAGCCTTCACAAGTGGCGACCTTGCCAGGATCAACTCGACTGAATCAAGATTCAACTCCATCTCGAATCTACCATTGGAACTTCAACGCTGCATACCACAGACGATTACCACCAGCCATGAGTAATCATTCTCTATGGTAAGATTACAGTACAGGTATTTAAAAGATTTGGTGATTGTTATAGTCTCAATTTATTGTAAGTCAAGTCAGGCAGGATATGATATTTAATTCTGCCACCTTTTTGTTCAAACTTGAAACACTTTGGATGATTAGACTCCAGGGACCTGAGATTTTCCAGTGACAATTTGTTTCACTGAGCTCTTTATTTTATCAAGGGAACTGTCGTAGGACACTCTTGATTTGTTGGTGAGAAGATTGGATGGTCAAGTGACCCCATTCTACTTACTGTTTGCTCGGAGCCGGCATAGAACCCTTCGTTTTCATTAATACATATTGTTTAATTGAAGCAGGGATCGAGCCCTCTGGTTTATTTATCAGTTTGAGCGGAGCAGGAATTGAACCCTCTGTTTTCTTTAATACCCGTTTCATTTCCCTTGATAGTTTAAGTTATTCTTGCAAGTATGGAGGAATACCAGTTTTGGATGAACGCTGGAAGTAAGTTAGGAATAAGAGGGAAAAATTTTGAATCTTTCATTAGTGCTAAGATCCAGGAAAGACTTGAAAGAGAGAGAATTGAGATAGAAGAAAGACAGTTAGAAAGGGAAAGAGAAGAAGAAAAGGAGAGAGAGAGAATCGAAAGAGAAGAGAAAAAGGAGAGAGAATTGAGAGAGAAATCATCCAAGAAAGACAGTTAGAAAGAGAGAGAGAAGACTGAAAGGAGCGTGATAGACTTGATCGTGATGAGAGAGCTAGAGTACGTGAAGAACAAGTTAAATTAAGAGAACTTGAGGAAAGAGCAAAGGATAGAGAAGTTGAGGAAAAAGCTAGAGAACGTGAGGAAAAAGCTAGAGAACGTGAGGAAAAAGTTAGAGAAACTCGAGTTAATAGAGAGAGAAAAGGGTTCGCGAGCTCGAAAAAGCTCACCTTGAATTAAAGAATAAAAATTTAATTTTTACACAACAACAATTAAGGAAGGAAAAATTTGGAACACAGCAGCTAGTGCAAAAATATTTCAACCCCTTTAATTTACCTCCCTTCACAGAGGGGGGAAGACTTTTAATTCATACATTATCGGGTTTGAAAATACCGCTCCCCCTCTTTTAAGGGCCTCGGGACACCTGGGCTACCATTTTGGAAATTTTTAATTTTTTCCTGGGTTCCCAAGCCTTGAAAATAAAAAAACCACAAATTTTTTAAACAGCCTGGCCACAGCTACAGGTAACCCCTCTTTTTTTTGTTCGATTTTTTGGATAGAGATTTTCGGGAAATTGATCGCAGTTATTACTTCTTAAGACTTCATGGTTGCTGACCAGTTCCTGACAGCTTTTCCCCCATCAATACAAAACTTTCCCATCAGAAAACATAACCTGATTAAAGCTGGGAAGTTACTGAGGCTGCTGATTTGTATCTGGGCTCACAACTCCTTTTAAAGACCAAAAGGGGACGAACCATAAGGGCCGGGTTCATCAAACCTTAAGAAACCCAAAGCCTCTAGTAGAAAGTAAAGTGATTTCTTTTTTCCCTTTTTGTCATTTGTGGGGTTTAAAGGGGACAAAAAACGCCCCAATTTGCCCTTTCCCAAAGAAGGCCCAAAAAGGGTTGGAAGATTTTTAAAGACTGTAATGCCCAAACCCAAACCTTCTTTTAAAGGAACATTAATGGACTTAATTACTACCTTTTTACGAGACACTGGTTTCACATTATAGCCCATTTCTGATAACGCCCCCTAACCAAAAAAAACCCCTTCCTCTCTATACTTTCAGACTACTTGGGCCGAAGGGCATTTTTCCACCATCCGTTTCCCATTAGGTCAAAATGGTTCACGGGGTTGGTCTGAAGCCCTTTACTAGCTCCATCACATCTTGCTCCAACTAATAGGTAATGTAAAAGGTGCCATTCTTCCTTCTGGGTTTGCCCTTTTCATCCCCAAAAGGTTTTGACAAAAGTTTTTCCCAGTTTCCTTTTTCCCTTAAGTCAAGAACCCCCTAAAAAGCCCCAGATGAACAATGCCCGGGAAAAATTCTTTTGGGACTAAAAACCCTTTTTATGCTACCTCGAAAGGGGGGCCCGTAGGATAAACCGGTTACACTTGCTAATGAAAGTGAAGTTTAACCACCTCCGATTCTAAAAATTCTTGACTAGGCTCAGCCCAAAAAACCCAAACTCCCCCTTTCTGCCCCACCCAAAATCGATGGACCCTTTTTTAAATTTTACGGGGGTCTTGGGCCCTTTCCCCCTTCAAAATTTTCCCAAAAATGCCGCTAAAAAAAAAACAATTTTATAAAAAGGGAAAAAAACTTTTCATATAAATTGAATATATAAAAGGAAATTTTGTACAAGTCAGTTTTAAAAATTAAATCAGTTTGAAAAACATTCCATTTTTATTTTTTCCAATTTTCAATGCAGAGAGACTGTTCTTAAAATGGCTCATGACCTGCTATGGCCGGCCTTTTTCCCCGCATCGTAAAACCTTTAAAAAAATTTGGGGAAACCTTTTTTTGGCCCAAAAAAATGCCCTCAGATGTCCCCAAACCTATTGTAGATTGTGTAATTTTTGGGCCAAACGTCATCCCCCCCTGGGGTTACCAGGCGATTACCAAGGGGCAAAAGGGCCAATTTTTAACGGTACCGTTTGAAAGAGTAGCTATTGACATCTTTAAACCTTTATCTCCACTTTCCCACGGGGGGAACAAGAATATTTTAACATTAGTTGTTTAAACCCTTCTTTTTTCCCTGAAGCCGTTCCCTTAAAAAAACCTTTAACACTCCCAGGGGTGGCTGATCCCTTTTGGGTCCATCTTCTCCGGGATGGGCATCCCTAGAAAAATTTTTCTGCCCGGGGGACAAAAATTCACATTTTATTTTAATGCAACACCCTATACCAACTTCGGGAGTGAAAGCCCTCTTCCTAAAACCCTATCACCCCGCGAAATTTGGGAGGATTGAGCGCCAGTTTTTGGGAATTCACAAGCCCATTTTAAGGAAATTTTGCTCCCTTGAACCTAAGGAGTGGAAATTTTTTACCTACCCTGTTTTTTATTCCCCTTTTGGGGGAAGTTCCCCAGTAAACTCTTTGGGGGTTTCATTTTGAATTTCTCAAAGGGGAGACGGGCCAGTTTTTCCATTTTTCCATCTTCATGACTTAGGGACTAATGGCCCTTTAAAGGGGCTGGGGTTTCCGTCTTCTTCCATTTCCTCCTTGACCTTAGTCCAAACTTGGGGAGCCCCTCTGAAAATAGTTTCGAAAAACTATTTTTGTAAAGGGCCCAGTGCAAAACCTTTTTTGTTTTCCAAAAGTCAGGGGAAAAATTTTAAAGTAAGATGAATTTCTGGTACTTTTCCCCCAAAAACCCCAAGCCCAAAAAAAATTATTATAGCATGGAAAGGTCCCCCATTAAAAAAATTAAAAAAATTTTGGGAAAGTTGACCACCTCATAGAAGTCAAGGGGGAAACCAAAACTTTATCATATCCCAAAATCCTTTAAAAAAAATTTCCGAAGAAATTCGGGTTTAAATGCCTTAATAAAATTTGACTTAGTTTTTTCCCCACGAACTTGATTTAAAACAAATGAAGAAAGTAAGGGGGCGTAAATTTACACCTCTAACTTAGACTATGAAGGGAAAAACTACATCAAAAAGGGGGATCTTTACCACTCGGGGGGGCCCAAACCAAAAAATAATTTTTAAAAAAAAAAAAAATCTTTTGGGTTACCAAAAGAGACATGAACAAATTTAAAGCTATTGACTTCAGAGGCCCCTTTAAAGCAAACACTCGGTGGGATTCTGAGCCTATCTCTTAATAGATAGCGATCTAACAAAATTTTTGACCCCTTCCTTTTTATAGATTATATTTTCGCAGGCAAAATCATCAAGTAATGTTAGAACCTTCTCTAATCAAACACCCGCTTTTCCTACACACCAAGGACGATGCAGTATAGAACTAGCCCTTTGTTTTTGGGAACAGGGCCCGTTTCTACCTACGTGAGACCCCGATGAAAAGGCTTTTGGGGAATATGCCAAAAGTTTCAGTTTTTTTTGATAACATTTACGTTTAAAGACATCCACGGGGGGAGCATAACCAAACAATTTAAAATCAGTTTTTGCGTAGGTTTAAAAGCTCACAAGGCCTCACTGCCAAACCCAAAAAAATGCTTCCTTTTGGGGATAACAAGATTTAAAACTTTGGCCCGATACTTTTTTAATAAAGCTCTGGGAGCCCCCTCCCCAGTAAGATCAAAACTTTATTTAAGGGAAATTTTAAAATTTCCCCCAAAAAAAAAGAAGCTCAAAGGTAGCTTTCTTGGGGTTTTGAAAATTTTTATGCCCCGGTTTAAAAACCTGCCCCTTTCCGAACAAACCCCCCCTCAACCCAACCCCTTAAAAAGTCTTTTTTGGCCCCCTTTTTAAAAATTTCCCAATTCCCCGGGAAAAAGTTTAATGGAAAAAAAAAAGAACGAACCCCAAAAAACCAGAAAATTTTTAAAAAACCCCTTTTGTTTTTAAAAAATTTTTCCCCAAACGGGCCCTTTGGTTCGGTGTTTCTCCCAAAACCCCCATGGTAACCCAAAAACCCCCCCCTTTTAAGCTTTCCTAAGCCGGGAAAATTTGTTCCTGCAGAAAAGAGATACTCCACCAAAAGAAAAGGAATTTTTGGGGGCCCCTTTTGTGGGGTTTTTCCCCAAAATTTAAAAATTAAATTTGGGTGGGAAAAGGGAAATTTATTTTAGAAACGGACCACAAAACCTTTTGATATGCCTAAAACTTTTTTAAAGGGAAACCAAAAAGAGGGGCCCTTTAGGTGGGCAAAAGCACTCCCCGGGTTTTAAGATCAAAATTGTATATTCAATGGGTTTATCCCAAAAATTTCTCTACCCGGTTAAGTCGGGCAGCCCTTGAAGATTTGCGCCCTTTCCCCACTTTTCCCCATGTTAAACTTTCCTCCCTATTTTTCTTAAAAACTCCTTGACTTTTATGTCTTGGTATGGGGGGGTGTGGGGGGAAAAGTTCAATAGAAAGGAGTAGCGAGAGAGTTTTATAGTAAAAATAGGTTTTTTATTGCCGGGTACTTGTTAAGGGAGGGTCAGGGCTAGCTCCCCCCTAACCCTTCCCCCCCCCTTTTCCCCTTCCCCCGGGAAAAAAAAAGGGCGTGGGGGGGCCCCCCGGGCAAACATTAAAACACCGACCACAGCTCCCAACACTACTCTTTAAAGGACAAAAGGGGGTCACCTGCTAATCAACGAGTTTAAAATTTTAAGGAGCTGAAAAAACATTCTGAGGTTCCCCCAAATTTTTGAAACCCCTTTTCCTGTTTGTTTTAAGAGCAGGATATAACCCCTCAAACAAATTTCAAATGGAAAAAAAACCCGCTTTTCCCCCTTTTATCTGAACGGATTATTGACAAAATAAAAACTGTGAAAAATAAGCCGGTGGGGTTGGGCCCTCAACACCCGCAGGCCCCCCCCCCCCCCATTTTAGTGGGAACACTACATTTCAAAAACAAAAGCCGTTTCACCAACCCAAACGTTTAAAATTTAAAATATCAATTTTTATTTTTTTATTTTTCATTTTCTTTAAAGGGAGGATCAAAAATTTCATAAATTTTAAATGTTTTATATTTTAAATTTTCTAAATAAAAAAGTGTTTATGTTTGTCTTTTTGTTTTTTTTCTATTTTATTAATTTTCCTCAGGAGGGGCCCCCGCCCCTTTGGGGAATAAGTCGAAGTTTTTTACAGGGGTGAGTAAGCCTTTTACACCGGAATATACTTGTAGAGGGTTTCAAGGTCAACACCCCCATTGCCCATCTTTAGACTAGGCCTCTTGGGGATCTGGGTCTGATCAAGCAGGCATTAAAAACAAAGGCACCACAAAATGACGTGCAAAAACCCCAACCAGGGTGATCAAGTACTGACTTTAAGGTTCCCTTCCAGCACCCTCTTGAAGACAACCAGGGGTCTATTGGAAAATTCTCCTTATGTTTCTGGGGGCAGGTGAACTGTAACAGCTCATCATTAAACTAAGTAACCAGAAATCATTACAGATCTGAGACACCAAGTCCCCATGTAGACAAAGGACGACCTAGGGAAAGTAAGACCATTTTGTGTCATTCCCAAGAACAGGATATTCCTCTCCTGTCTGTCTGAGCATCATACACTTACTATTAACCAGATGTCAACAAGGACATCATACTAGTAATTGTATACCTGAGAATATTTTTTGACAGCTACCTGTTGAGAAGTTGGTCAGCATTTCCATGATAAAGCTTGTGTAGAGGCTGACACACTCTAAGTGACCTGGCTGACAATTATTAACATAGTCTCTCGTTAATACATTTACACAGTTCTCCTCACAACCAGTGTAGTACCCACCACAAGTACTTTATTACTCACTACACCACTGTAGTAACTACAACACAAAGTGCTCCACACAGCCACTGTAGTACCCATCACAAACACTTTATTACTTACTGCTACCACTGTAGTAACTATTTAAAAATAACTCAGGGAATCTGTCTCACGTCCAACAATTATTGTACAAGCGAGCGGCCCATGTTCTTTCGCATCCTATTACATTACTTATTAACAAGCCACTAGAAACTACCACTTTCCCATCACTACTCAAGACAGCAAGGGTTACACTAATATATAGTGTAAACAGATGTAAACAACTATAGGCCAATATCAAACTTACTGTGGAAATTTATTTGGTCTCTAAAGTTCCACAGGACAGATCCGGCATGACCGTAATAGAACGGCTGAGCTGGGTGGCCCTTATACCCCACCCAAAACAAAGCATTCTCTCTAGTTGGCGTGGATTGTTGGTAACCTTATTTAATTTACAGATTTACCCTTCAGGGAAGGAGTAGGTAGTTTTACTGATAGTATATTAATATTAGGTTTACTAAGGCAACTGTAGATAATAATAATGTAGACCTAAGACCTTAACATAGGTAGTAATAGGCCGATAATGTAGGCAAACACTAGGATAAGTTAGCTAGGGAGAATGGCAGCCCTAGTTTTTAACGAAGAGACAGGTCTGGAAGAGAGACCAGCTCGTTCTTCTTAAGACAGACACCAACTGGGCAAGACGTGCCGTGATCAGCAGATGGCACCCCCACGTGTCTTCACATTTGAGACCTAGGGAAAAACTGGTAGAGGCACCTCGATGTACCGTTTGATACCTCCGTCAGGGCCCATACAATAAGACAAGACCTCCACTTTATCTCGTAGATTTCTGGCCAGTGTCTGGGGAGAATTGTGAGTGATTTTTATCTGTGGGCCCGGTGTGCAACAGGCAGTGCATGCCCCTGTCTCAAGGCAGTCTGGAAGCTAGTGTCCGTGTCCTGCATAGTTGTACTAGGGGATACATACCCTCTTGGATATAGGAATTTCTGAGGGTTCAGGCAGACACTAAAAAATGATTGAATATTGCAGGAATTAAGGCTCCCCCGGGTTTCACGGGTTTCTGAGGGGAAGTCCAAAGGGTCTAAGGCTAAGCTTAGGGAAATTGAAGATCAGATATATGCTGCAAACCAAGTAAGTTAGTCCTTTATACGTGCATGCAGGGGAGTTTTCTGCAACATCAATCATTTTGTGAAAATCTGTTTCCCAAAAACCACTTGTGAGGGTGAGGTACCCACCTCAGAGCTCGGTGTCAAAAGAGTTTGCCAGGGGTAGGCGACTCACTTGGAGGCAGTCCACACAAATTTTCACACTTACCCCTTGCTATCCAAAATCTTTGAGAAGCTCATGAACAGGAGACTATATTCATTTATAGCGGGACAAAACATACTCAACCCCTGCCAATTTGGTTTTAGGAAAAATAAAATCACTAATGATTTTAATTGTAAAAATACTGAATCTGCTTTACCACAGCACAGGAAAATAAAGGGAATACCGCTAGGAACTTTTATTGACCTAAGAAAAGCATTTGATACAGTAGACCATGGCATCCTACTCCACAAACTTGACCATTAGGGTATAAGAGGCCATGCCTTGCATATTTCAAATCCTACATTACAAAATTAGGTATCAGTACATCACCATTAAAGACACAACCTCATCAACACAGCCACTTGATACTGGAGTTCTGCAGGGAAGTGTCCTTGGTTCCCTGCTCTTCTTCATTTCCCATCAATGATCTTCCAAACAAAATCCCAGCACCTGAAACCCCATTCTCTTTGCTGACGACACGACTTATGTCATCTCCCACCAAAATCTTGCCTCCCTCAACATCATTGTTAATGAGGAGCTGCTCAAAATATCGACTTGGATGACAGCCAATGAACTTACACTTAACACAGACAAAACCTACTATATTATGTTTGGTAGCAGAGCAGGTGTTGCACAACTTAACATTAAGATCGACAACACTCTAATTGCCAGACATAATGAGGGCAAATTATTAGGCCTATACCTCGACAACAACCTGAATTTCAGCACCCATATTAACACATAAAAAAAAAAAGTATCCAAAACGGTTGGAATCTTCTCCAAGATACGATACTATGTGCCAAAAAACTGCCTTATTAATTAATTTATTTATTTATTTATTTATTTGAACATGATACAGAAAAATGTGGAAAAATTTTTTCCAGGGGGGGGGTATCATCCCCCTTCAGCCCCTTTCAGCCCCTTTTAGCCCTGGGGGCCCAGCCCCTCAGAAGGGGCAAGTATCTATTTACTGCTACAGCAAATAATTGATCCCAGATGCAGTACGAGTATATGACATGGTCAAAACGACCATCACTACTTGCAAACTCCAGTGTTTTCAAAGGTAATTTAATAAAAGACAGTCCAATCTCTTACCTTAGCAGGACAATTAAGGAAAATCCTGCTCCCACTTTATTACATGGTAATGATAGTGTACATTGTTGTCTTAGCTTAAGACAGCAAAAATCAAACATTCTGCTTTGCTTCATGGAAGAAGTGCAAGGAAGGAAAAAAAATACTAGGTCAGCTTTTCTTTTATGTGCTAGGGGTAGTGACGGTGTAGGAGGTTGTGGCATCTTCAGATTACTTTTGACTCTACAGAGAGTCACACTGACGTCATGATAACCAACAAAGAACACTGATCCATGCGTTTAGTGTGAATAAAGTGTCTCACAAAACACAATAAACACTTACAGAGAAGTGTGATCAGCTTCTTCAGTTTACCTGGGGTTTTTCCTGGAGAGAGTTCCGGGGGGCAACGCCCAAGCGGCCCGGTCTGTGACCAGGCCTCCTGGTGGATCAAGCCTGATCAACCAGGCTGTTTACTGCGGATGCACGCAAACCAACGTACAAGCCACAGCCCAAATTTTTTTTTGTACTCTGATAAGATTTTAATTTCATCGTGTTTACCATATCTGAGTAATTGAAAATTTCTCATCATTGAACTTCATATTGTTTTTTCTGCAGCCCACTGAAAGATTGGTTGATGTCCGCCTGGAGCCTTGCAGTGTCTGCAATGGAAGACACTGTCAAGCGATTCGGGTGTCATCTGCAAAGGAAGACACGGTGCTGTGGGTGACATCCTTGTCTATGTTGGATAGAGGATGAAAACAAGAAGGGAGTGAGTACTGTGCCTTGTGGAAAAGAGCTTTTCACCGTAGCTGCCTCAGACTTTACTCTGTGACGACTACTCTCTGTGTTCTGTTAGTGAGGAAATTATAGATCCATCGACCGACTTTTCCTGTTATTCCTTTAGCACGCATTTTATGCGCTGTTACGCCATGGTCACACTTGTCGAAGGCTTTTGCAAAGTCTGTATATATTACATCTGCATTCTTTTTGTCTTCTAGTGCATCTAGGACCTTGTCGTAGTGATCCAGTAGTTGAGACAGACAGGAGCGACCTGTTCTAAACCCATGTTGCCCTGGGTTGTGTAACTGATGGGTTTCTAGATGGGTGGTGATCTTGCTTCTTAGGACCCTTTCAAAGATTTTTATGATATGGGATGTTAATGCTATCGGTCTGTAGTTCTTTGCTGTTGCTTTACTGCCCCATTTGTGGAGTGGGGCTATGTCTGTTGTTTTTAGTAACTGTGGGACGACCCCCGTGTCTATGCTCCCTCTCCATAGGATGGAAAAGGCTCGTGATAGGGGCTTCTTGCAGTTCTTGATGAACACAGAGTTCCATGAGTCTCCCCCTGGGGCAGAGTGCATGGACATGTCATTTATCGCCTGTTCGAAGTCATTTGGCGTCAGGATAACATCGGATAGGCTTGTGTTAACCAAATTCTGTGGCTCTCTCATAAAAAATTCATTTTGATCTTCGACTCTCAGTCTGGTAAGCGGATTGCTAAAAACTGAGTCATATTGGGACTTGAGTAGCTCACTCATTTCCTTGCTGTCATCTGTGTAGGACCAATCTTGTTTAAGTAGGGGCCCAATACTGGACATTGTTCTCGACTTTGATTTGGTATAGGAGAAGAAATACTTTGGGTTTCTTTCGATTTCATTTATGGCTTTTAGTTCTTCCCGCAATTCCTGACTCCTATAAGATTCATTTAGCTTAAGTTCGATGCTTGCTATTTCTCTGACCAGTGTCTCCCTACGTATTTCAGAATATTGACCTCTTTTAGCCGCTCTGTTATTCTTTTCTGTCGCCTGTAAAGGGAGTGCCTGTCTCTTTCTATTTTACATCTACTCCTCCTTTTTCTTAGAGGAATAAGCTTTGAGCATACATCGAGTGCCACCAAGTTAATCTGTTCTAGGCATAAGTTGGGGTCTGTGTTGCTTAGTATATCTTCCCAGCTTATATCGGTTAGGACTTGGTTTACTTGGTCCCACTTTATGTTTTTGTTATTGAAGTTGAATTTGGTGAATGCTCCCTCGTGACTAATCTCATTATGTCAGTCTGGGGCTCCATGCACACATGTCTGAACATCAATTATGTTGTGATCTGAGTATATTGTTTTTGATATGGTGACATTTCTTATCAGATCATCATTGTTAGTGAAGATGAGGTCCAGTGTATTCTCCAGTCTAGTAGGCTCTATTATTTGCTGGTTTAAATTGAATTTTGTGCAGAGATTTAAGAGCTCGTGTGAGTGTGAGTTTTCATCAGAGCTGCCTCCTGGTGTTATTACTGCAACAATATTATTTGCTATATTCCTCCATTTTAGGTGCCTTAAGTTGAAATCCCCCAGGAGAAAGATGTTGGGTCCAGGAGCTGGAAGATTTTCCAGACAGTGGTCAATTTTTAACAGCTGTTCCTGGAATTGCTGGGATGTTGCATCCGGAGGCTTGTAGACTACCACAATGACTAGGTTTTGGTTCTCGACCTTTACTGCTAAAATTTCCAGTACATCATTTGAGGCATTAAGTAGTTCTGTGCAAACAAGTGACTCTGCAATGTACAGGCCAATCCCCCCCTTTTGCCTGTTCACTCTGTCACATCTGTATAGGTTGTAACCTGGGATCCATATTTCGTTGTCCAAGTGATCCTTTATGTGGGTCTCAGTGAAAGCCATGAACATTGCCTTTGCCTCTGCAAGCAGTCCATGGATGAAAGGTATTTTGTTGTTTGTTGCTGGCTTTAGACCCTGTATATTTGCAAAGAAGAATGTCATCGGACTGGTGGTATTGTTAGACCTGGGGGGGGGGATTTTTTCCGGCATTAGTATCTGTATCTGTTGGTTTGGAGTGAGGCCATCGACTGTGGTTCCACTCCAGGAATGACTGGATTTGGTGTACGATTTCTGCCATTTACTGCCAGTTTTTTTCCTTCCTGGCACTAAAAAACCTCTCCCTCTTGAGTGGCTGTGGCTACCCAGATTTTCCCATGGCCTGGATGTTTTGTATCATTTTGTCCCCTTTAGATGGTGTGCCTGGCAATTTAAGTTATAGCACAGTCTTTCCTGTACTGAAGAGGTACACATTTCAGGGTGAAAAAGCTTACAGGAAGGGAATTTGCATTTTCCTGTTGTCATATGGGCACGGCATTTTCTAGGGTGGTCATAGTTGCACGTCCCGTCTGTTTTTCCAAATTTCCCATGTCTGCAGATACAAAGTGCATAGTATGTGCACAGGCTTGTTTTCCGTTTGCCTTGGGTTTCTGTGACTGTATTCCCTGTTGGTGCATGTTTCCCTGTCCTATTCCTATCCCCTAGCACCAACAATGGAGCTCCCACCAGTTGTTTTTGGTAATATATCCTCACTATTGCTAGTGGAGTCCTCTTGTTTGCTATTTCCTGTGGTATTTCTAGTTTGCAATATTGGTTTTATCTTATCTTTGACTACACTTGTTTCCCCACTATGGCTCCTGTCCCCTATGAGGTCATTTATATGTATTCCTTCCTGCGTATAATTCCCGACTACCTGTTAAGTGATGAATAGTTCACCTGCAGCGAACCTCCGCCAGTGTGGAGAAATTTTCTCCAGGAAGGGGTATTAGCCCCCTTCAGCCCCTTTCAGCCTCTTTCAGCCCTGAGGGGCCCAGCCCTCTCAGAAGGGGCAAGCATCTTGTTTACTGTTACAGCAAGTAATTGATCCCTGATGCAGTACGAGTATACGACGTGGTCAAGCGACGCTCCTTGCAAGACTCCAGTGTTGCAAAGTGTAATTTAATAAAAGTCAGTCCATCTCTTACCTTAGCAGGACAATTGAGGAAAATCCTGCTCCCACTTTATTACCATGGTAAAGATAGTGTACATTGTTGTCTATGCTTAAGACTGCAAGAATCAAACATTCTGCTTTGCTTGGTGGAGGAAGTGGCAAGGAAGCAAAAAGTACTAGGTCAGCTTTTCTTTTATATGCTAGGGGCAGTGATGGTGTAGGAGGTTGTGGCGTCTTCAGATTACTTTTGACTCTACTGAGAGTCACACTGACATCAGGATAACTAACAATGAACACTGATCTGTGCGTTAGTGTGAACAAAGTGTCTCACAAAACACAATAAACACTTACAGAGAAGTGTGATCAGCTTCTTCAGTGATAAAATTGTGAACACTAAAGACAAATCTTGTGGAACATAGTGTACCAGTGTGCGTATTCCTAGACTATGGAAGACGTGGACATCCAAGGACACTTCAGCTTCTACAAAGTCACCAATACCTGTCGAGGGTGTGAAGAACACCATAGCTTATGCTACAAGAGAAAGGTGGGCTATAGATTTCTTGTAGTACGTGGGACTGCGCAGTTCTTGAGTCGCAAGGAGTTTGTAATCAACCTATAGTCGGCAGTGAGGTGCAGACTTTTGAGTCCCCACAAGTATGTAAGTCAGCCATCAGTGAATGAAATATGCTGACATAACACCCCCTAGGGGTAATTTATTATTAACATAATATGATCTATTACAGCTCATTGTGAAATGACTTCGACAGCTTCTCAAGACCTTGTCTGCAGGGGCAGCTGTGCAGGAGATGAGCTGTCTTTCTAAGCTAAGTTTTCCCTATATTTAAACTATAAACTTAGCTGGTAAACCATTTCTCAATAGAGAAGTTCAAAGGAATACAGTTATTAAATTGCAACATACCAAAGACCCTTGTATGCAGAGCATTATGGGCAGGCTTAAGATTAACTTAAAATTAACTAAGCAATGATATATTCAGTGGTAAAAAAGTTATTGTAAACAGATAAAAATTTAGCACAAATGAATATTACAAGGGCAGGTCATATAGTCAATTACTGTGTTGCGGTACATTCAACAGAATGGAGTATTCTGTTAGGTAATGTAATTAAAAAATAACAAAGTTTGATTGGGTCACAGGTTAGACATTTATGAGATACAATAATGAGAAACTTTTATGAGATGCAATTTATGAGATACAATTATTCAGTATTTATTTAGTTGTGGGTGAGTAAGTGATTTTTGAGAAGAGACTTGAATTTATAAACAGACAGTGTTTCTTTTATATTCACAGGTAATGAATTCAAGAGTTTAGGGCCTTTTATGTGCATCGAGTTTTTGCATAGTGTGAGGTGGACATGAGGAACATCAAAGAGTGATCTGTGCCTTGTGTTATGGTCATGTGTTCTGTTGAGGTTGGTAAGGATACACAAATAACCCGCACATAAAAGAGAGAAGCTTACCACCTCTGTTAGTGTGACTTTGTCAATGGTCCAAGTCGGACCGAAACGTCGTCGTAAGCTTCTCTCTTTTATGTGCGGGTTATTTGTGTATCGTTCCAGTCACGGTATTGTGCCTTTTTGTTATTATTGTTGGTAAGGAGACGTTTAAGGGGAGGGTTTATATCAGAGTTGAGTGTTCTATGTATGTAGTAGGTGCAATAATAAGTATGGATGTTTTGTATGGTGAGTAGGTTTAGAGTTTTGAATATTGGTGGAGTGTGTTGCCTGCAGTGAAAGTTTGTTATCATTCTGACTGCACCCTTTTGTTGGATAATTATTGGTCTAAGATGTTTTATTGTTGTTGAGTGATATAGGGCCAGGAGGGCTGACTGTGGAACATAGTACCATATATTATAGAAGCCATTGTTCTGGTTGAAATTGTTGGTTTCAGAGATAACCGATGATTCCAGGATTCTTCGGTATTGAATGTTGTCTTCTGTGGTGATAAGTCTTGAGTTTCCGTAGTTAATTAAATGGTTGTGTGAATTGCGATGTTGTACACAAGCATTCCTTGTATCGTCAGTCCTGCTTGCGTATTGGTGTTCTGAGATACGTGTTTGGAGGTCTCTTGATGTTTCGCCCACGTATAATTTGTTGCAGTTATTACAAGGAATTATGTATACCCCTGCAGAGGATGGAAGCTTGTCCTGTCTACTACTGGTGATGTCTTTGATGGTCGTGGTTGTGGAGGTAGATACTTGGAATGATGTATTGGAAAAGATGTTGGAAACATGTTTGGCAATGGAGTTGGTGGGGAGGACTATGTATCTCTTCTCGGCATTGTCTTCTCTGGGTGTATTGAAGATGTTTAATGCCCGCCGTCTGCAGTCTCTGATGAAGTGACGAGGATAGTGGAGTTTAGAAAATACTTGTTCAATTATAGTGCATTCTTCCTCAAGGAACTCATTGCTGCAGATTCTGAGTGCGCGCAGGAAGAAGCCTATAATTACACCACGTTTAGTTTTGGTGTCGTGGTGAGAGTGGAGAAGATCGTTTTGGTTGGTTGGTTTTCGATAGACTTTAATTAAAACGAAGTTCATGGTCAGTTTTGCAGGGAAGAACATCAAGGAAAGGAAGAGTGTTGTCGACTTCTTCTTCAAGTGTGAACTGGATTGAGGGCTCGACCTGGTTGAGCTTGTCTTGGAGAGCTTGAACGTTGAAGCGCCTGGGAGTTATGAGGAGAATGTCGTCAACATAACGGAGCCAGGTGACAGTCGAAGGAATAATTGTGGAGAAACGCTCTGCTTCCAGATGTTCCATGTATAAGTTCGCCAGGACGGCACTGAGTGGCGAGCCCATGGGTAGACCAAATGTCTGTTGAAATAGGTGATTTTGGAAAGAGAAACAAGTAAAGCCGACACATAGTTCAACGTGGTCGATGAAATCGCTGGCTGGAATAGGAAGATCAAGTGAATCGTCAATTTTTCTGCGCAGGAGATCGATGGCTTGTGTAGTAGGTACTTTGGCGAATAGGGAAGTTATGTCAAGGCTGGAAAGTTCCTAGTTCCTGATGTTGATGTTGCGAATGCGATTGAGAAGATCACCCGAGTGTTTGAGATGTGCTGGGCTGATAGTGCCCAAGAGTTTGGAGAGGTGTTTTGCGAGAATTCCTGAGAGTTGGTGAGGAGCACTGCCTATTCCCGAAGATATGGGCCTCAGTGGTATACCAGGCTTGTGAGCTTTTGGTAGGCCGTACATTCTGGCAGGTCTGGGGTTGCTGGGTTTGGTGTGCAGAAGTTTCTTCCCTTGTTCTGAGTTCCTCAGAATGCGGCGAGTCCTTTGAAGAAAAGTTTTAGTAAGGTTGTCCACTCATATGCCTATTCCATTCAAAAATTAAAGGGACTGACCAAAAGGGGACCCAAGGCGGGGGACTGATTACCTCTTTTCTCCCCCTTTTCCCTTAAAATTTTTCTTCTTTGTATGAAAATGAAGCCACTGTGGGGCAAAAACTTTTTCCTCAAAAAAACATACCCAAGATTTGCAAAAGGTTTTAATTTTTTTCCTTCAAACAACGTATTTTCCCCGTATGATACTGGTCCGTGGGGAGCACAGCAGGAAAATACGGACCCCCCCTCTGGGGGCCCCTTTTAACAACAACAACAGTTTGGTGTTGTCTTTTGGGCACCAACACATGGTGTGTGTTTCTCTCCTACTTTTTTCCATTTATCAGCGATGAATTACATGGTGAGTTTAAATATGGGGCCTGTAGTTATAATTTTTCCCCTTTTGACATATGAAAAGACATCACCATCCCAGAAGTTCATTTTTAAAGATGAACTAGTCTTTAAATATTTTGTTGTTGCAAAAGTACAAATAAAGTTTTCTAGGGTTCAAAAAAGGGCCTAGAGAAAAGGGGCCTGTGTTTTTTCAAAACAATTTTTTTGAACAAGAACCGGGGTACCGGGTTTGGGACCCTGCGCTAGAAAAACTAACAAAAATGGAGCTTTTTACTGAAACCTGAGGGGCTGACGTGCCCCCAGAAATCAAAGGGGCTGCGCAGGAAGGGAAGAAACGGGTTTTAAGACTTTCAAAAAACTTTTTTGGGGGGCCCTCCTAAAGAAGATCAAGAAAACTAATTCCCTGCTCATCAATTTTGTGTCCACTAAGTATATGAGGCTATTTCTGAGTGTAAACCTACGAAGTTTGCTAAAAAAAACCCCTAAAGGGTCTCAGTATATTAAACCTAAAAATAAATCTTTGCACGCTATCCCCCCCTTGCAAACTCCGGCCCCCACAGATTGATGAGCCCTTTAAAGGGGAATACTTTCAAGCACGGAAAATTTTAGGAAAAGGACTGTCATTTTCCAAGCAGTGACAGCTGCTCAGTTTTTGTGAAGAGTCCATCGGGGATGCTTTTACCCAGTGGCCGAAATAAAACCAATAAAAAGGCAGCGTTTATTGGAGAAAAAAAAACTCTCGACTTAGCCCGCTGCCTTTGACCAGGCAGAGCTTAGATTCAGCCCGAAGAATTCTAAGTATACTTTCCCATCACCCTTTTCTCGATGGTAAGTGTTTGAAATTCCGGCCCAAAAGCTTTGGGGCCAATGAATTTTAGGGGGGAACCTGCCTCAGTGACAGCACAGCGGGTACGGTGTTTTTTCTTTTGTGGTTTTTAAAGACACCCCCGCCCAAAAAGTTTCCCTGCTGTGGGGAAAAAAGTGCCATAAATGCCACAAAAAAGGGTTTCCTTTGCTAAAGTAGGGTCGGGGCTAATGCATCAACAAAGCTAGTGCCTCCACACTTTTCCAGTTCATGCGCTCTAGCAACAGTGATTTTTCTGCGGCTACTCCAAATTCACTGTCAAAGGCAGTTGTGAAATTATTCATCAAAGGAAAGAAGTAGATGGTTTTTTTGATAGGGGAGCTCGGGAGAGTTTCATCAACCTTGACTTATTTTAAACCGGTTTCCCCTTGACTCTACATCACTCACCGGGTTTACCGTTTCCATGGCATCAAATCTCTCTTTTTCGGGACCTTGGGGTTTTTTGAAGGGGAAAATTTCTCAGAGTTAATGGAAAGGATTACCCAAGATGTCTTTTAGCTTTTCTGCCACAACTGTGCTCTTTTTATTATTTTTCCCTTTTTGGTCAGGATTTTCAGAACTCATGGTAGTGAACCTTAACATTTGGAGGTAAAACTGCCCCCCCTCTTGTTGTCTGTGGACTTGCATTTTGGGGTTTAGACCCACCAAAGCTGTTTGCAAATTTTACCGTTTCCCATCCTATATGGGCAAAGGGTCACGCCGCAAATTCTTATGGGGATGGATTTTTCATTGAGAAAAAAAACTCAGAGGCTGCTGAAGGAGGGTATTATGGGCCCCGAGTGATTCCCCTTGGCGTGCACAGGTTTTTGGGTTTTTTAAAGAGGGTTATGGGAAAAACCGGAGACGGCTATCGTTTACTTGAGAAAATTTAAAACAAATTTACACTTTTTGGAGGGGTTTACCCTCTACCTCGAATTGACGATACGTGAAAAAAATTTGGCTCATTTATTTACGTGTTTAGCAAAAATTGATTCAGAGTGCCTTAAATCAAGTCCCTAAAGGAATAAAGATAAAACCATCCCACAGCTTTTTCAGGCTAGTGATGGCCGTATTTTTTTACCAGAGCCCCTTTTGGAGTCACCAATGGGGTAGCCTTTCCCTTCCAACGAAAATTTTGGTTTACTCAAATTAGGAAGAGCAACTCATGGGAAAACCCAGCAAATTTTTTGATAAAATTAAACCCTTTGTGGCAAGACCCAGGAGGAACATGAGCAAACCCTTTATTAAATTTTTGGGAAACCGCCAAAAAGAAAAATACAGTTTTCAAAGAGGGGAAAAATTCCCTTTTTTTAACTAAAAGGGTTAGGGATCCTTGGTTAAAAAAAGTGGAAGGGGTTTTAATATTCCCCGACCCCCAACGACCTTTACCTCCTTAAAGGGGGAAATTCCAATGCCCAAGACAAAAAGCACTCCCCAAGAACTCCCTTTGGGCTCTTTGCTTATTTCTCACAAAGGATCTACAAAATATTCAAGTAAAGTCCGCCCATTGAGTTTCTACCCCCCATTTCCGGGGACAAAAGGAAACAAAGCCGCTTTCCCTACCTCAAACAGGGCATTGAAAACCAGTAGTTCAAGCCATTGAAGAGTCCCTACCCTTCGAAGTGGGAAAAGGATCATCTGACATTGCCATTTCTGCAGTCTTATCTCAGGCAGGGAAAACCCGTAGCCTTCTTTTCGAGAACTTTTCAAGGATCAGAGAAAAGTTATGTGCTGTAGAAAAGGAAGCCCCGGCCATCATAGAAGCCCGTTTGCCATGGAGGCCTTATTTAACTGGGAACATTTCACCATAAGGCTGACCAAAAAGGGCCGTGTGTAATGTTCGACAAGAGGCACAAAAAAAGGATAAGAAGACAAATATTTCGCTGGGGGATGGAAAATATCGTTTATGACTTTGATATTTTGAAACCCACCCCGGGGCAAGAGAACACTCACCTGAGCTTTTTCTGGGCCCACTGTGGGAAACGTTTATGATTTGCAATCCCTCTCGGGTCTCCACAAGGGTTTTTGGGCACCCCGGGGGTTTCACGCCTGTACCATTTTTTTCAAATCAAAAACATTTCCCCACCAGTGGAAGATGTGGGGACAAGTGATCAGAGCATGCAGAGTATGGGCAGAGTGAAGCCAAAAAATTTTATCGCCAAAAAGGGTCATCTCAAAAAATCCCCCCCAGCCTTCGAAAATTTGGGAAAATAATTTCAAAGGCCTCTACCAAAGGGAAAAACAAATAGGTATTTTTCCCTTTAAAATAGTAGATTAAAAATTCAAGGTTTTTCCCCTTTTTATTCCCCCCGTGCAAATATGGCTGCTTCAAATGTTTTTAGTTGTCTTTCACAGTTTTTCTCTTTTTGGTATGCCCCGCTTATAAACCATTTTGACAGGGGATTCCTCTTCATGATAACGAACTTCAGGATTTTTTGGGTTGCAAAAGGGATTTTCCTGCAGCGAACAACAAGCTACAAACCCCCAAAGGGAATGGTCAAGTGGAAACGGTTCAATTGGGGGAAAATTTATGGAAGGCCCGTTTTCAATGCATTTAAAATCCCCGCAAATTTCCTGTTAAACTGAAAAATGGGCCCCACCCGATGGGTCTTCACTCTATTGATCACTGCTTGCCCCAGCTACAAAAGCAACCCCTCATCAAAGGCTCCTAAAATATTCACGTTTCCTCTAAAGGGGCCTTTCCCTGCCCCCCTTTTTTTTTTTCCTCCTTTAACCCCCTTCTCCTGAAAAAGTCACCGTAGGGTGAACAAACGGATCCCTTTTGGGGGAAAAGGTTTGAGCTCCCGCAAGCTAATCCACATTACGCCCACATTCCGGGTACCCAAAAAGGTGAAGAAGGGCTACAGATCTACCCGACATTTACCCAGTTGAAAAATTTTTTCCCCAAAAGTGTGGAATCTCAAGATAACCCCAAAAGAAAGTGAAAGATGCTTGTTTTTTTTTCCCGGAAGCCCCTTGGACTTTCCCCCATGGAAAAAGAGGATTCTGCTTTCCCGCAGTTTAAACAAACCCCCTGGAAAATATGAACCTGGTGAAAGAGGGTCAAGGGCAAGAAGGGGCGGGGGGTGTAAAGTCGCCCCCCTAACAGTTTGGGAGATTACTGGGCCCCTGAAAATTTTTGAAGGGGGAGTTTTTAGTGATACTGGTCCTGTGGGGAGCAGCAGCAGGATAATACTGACCACCTCTAGGGGCCCTTAACAACAAACAACAGTTTGGGGGTGTGCATGGGCACCAACACATGGTGTGTGATTCTCTCCTACTTTATCCATTTATTTAGCGATGCAGATTACTGGGGGAAATTTAAATATGTGGCCTGTAGTTATAACTTTTTTTCTTGACATATGCAAGGGGGTCACCCTCCCTTTTTAGAATCATTATTAGATGTATAGTCATTAAAATTTTTTTGTTGCAGGGGGGGACTATGAAAATTTTATGTTCCCAAAAAAAAAGAAAATAACCGTGTTTCTTCCAAAAAATTCCCCCCATTCTCCTCCCAGAGATTTTGGGGAATTTTAACTTTAAGTTATCTTTATACGGGGGGTTCAACCCCTTCCAAAAAAACTAACCAAAAAACCAAAACATAACCCCAAAAAATTACACCAAAATCTAAATTTTCCCCCCAATATTAAAAACCAAAAAAACTTTAAACTTTTCTATACAATTCCCCTTAAAAACCAAAAATTCCTTTCAACCCTAACAACTGTTTCCCTTTTTAATTTCTTTCCCTCCCCCCCCAAACCCCCCTTTTCCCATTTTTTTAAACAACCTTTTCCCAATTTAACTCAATTTTTTCCCAATTCCTCACTTACCAAATTTCCCCCCTTTTTAAACCAACTTTTTTTTTCCCAAACCTCCAACACTACCTCCTAAATTTAAATCCCTTCTTTTTCCAAAACCCCCCCCTTCCTCTAACTTTTTATCAACATTTTAAAATTTCAAAAAACCAAAACCCCCTTTAACCCACTAAAATCCCCTTTTTTCCCCCATAATCCCCCTTCTATTTAACCCCCCCTTTTTTTTAAAACTTTCCCCCCTAAAAATTAAAAATGGGGGAAAAAATTTAAAAAAAAAAAAGAATTTTAAAAAAAAAATAAGGATGGGTAATTTTAAAAAAATTTTTTAAAAAGAAAATTTTTGGATAAAAAAACAATTAAAAGTAAAAAAAAGGAATTTGCGTTAAAAAGGTGGAAAAATGGGGTTTAAGAAAGGGGGCGGGAAAGGAAGGGGGGAAAAGAAAAAATGTTTTTTAAAAAGGGCCACTTTGGGTGGGGGCCTTTTTGGGGAACTCATTTAAAAAAAAGGGGTGGGCCCTTTAAAAAAAAAACCCGGGGGGGCTTTTTTAAAAAAAAAAGGGGGTACCTAGGGATTTAGGAGTGTATTCCCTTTTTTAAAAGGAAAGGGATAAAAAAAAAAATTATGGGGGGAAAGCTGGGGTTTTTGGCAAAGTGTATGGTAGAGTTATTATTGAAAATTAAAAGTAAGACGGGGGAATAGAAGCAGATAACAAGGAGGCTTTAGGAAAGGTAGGGGGTGTGTGGCCAGGTGTTTACAGTAAACTTAAGTGAACGATTTAGTAAAGGGAAAAGATTTTGTGGCATTTTTTGGGTTTGGGAAAAAGGGGAAAAGACAGGGTGGATAGGGGGGCAAGTGGGATGTTTAGGGGTATGGGTAGGGGGGTAGGGTTCTGAAAGCTTTAAGATTTTTAAAGGATAGTGAGGCTCAAGAGAGTATTAGGAAAGAGGGAAATTTTTTTTTTCCCGTAAAAGTAGGTTAGACAAGGATGTGTGATGTCACCGTGGTTGTTTAATAATTTTTTAGAGGGGGGTAAGAGAAGAAATGCGGGGGTTTTGGGAAGAAAAGTAAGGTTAAAAGATAAAAAACACACATAAAAGGGAGTTTTCACAGTTCCTTTTCTGATGACACTGGGGCTCTTGGGGGTTTGAAAAGGGAATTGCGAGATTGGGGAATGAATTTGGTAGGGTGTGCAAAAAGGAAAAAAAAAAAT
>NC_069429.1:33019041-33036566 GCF_026875155.1 Cherax quadricarinatus
TTTCCCACCATCCCAAACACCCAAAAAAAAAACAAAACAAAAGGGAGAAAAATCACTCAGCCTTGAGTCGATGTGGTCAGTCCATCAATCTTGAATGGAATACGGCATATGAGTGGACAACCTTACTAAAACTTTTCTTCAAAGGACTCGCCGCATTCTGAGGAACTCAGAACAAGGGAAGAAACTTCTGCACACCAAACCCAGCAACCCCAGACCTGCCAGAATGTACGGCCTACCAAAAGCTCACAAGCCTGGTATACCACTGAGGCCCATATCTTCGGGAATAGGCAGTGCTCCTCACCAACTCTCAGGAATTCTCGCAAAACACCTCTCCAAACTCTTGGGCACTATCAGCCCAGCACATCTCAAACACTCGGGTGATCTTCTCAATCGCATTCACAACATCAACATCAGGAACTAGGAACTTTCCAGCCTTGACATAACTTCCCTATTAGCCAAAGTACCTACTACACAAGCCATCGATCTCCTGCGCAGAAAAATTGACGATTCACTTGATCTTCTCTATTCCAGCCAGCGATTTCAATCGACCACGTTGAACTATGTGTCGGCTTTACTTGTTTCTCTTTCCAAAATCACCTATTTCAACAGACTTTTGGTCTACCCATGGGCTCGCCACTCAGTGCCGTCCTGGCGAACTTATACATGGAACATCTGGAAGCAGAGCGTTTCTCCCACAATTATTCCTTCGACTGTCACCTGGCTCCGTTATGTTGACGACATTCTCCTCATAACTCTCCAGGCGCTTCAAACGTTCAAGCTCTCCAAGACAAGCTCAACCAGGTCGAGCCCTCAATCCAGTTCACACTTGAAGAAGAAGTCGACAACACTCTTCCTTTCCTTGATGTTCTTCCCTGCAAAACTGACCATGAAACTTCGTTTTAATTAAAGTCTATCGAAAACCAACCAACCAAAACGATCTTCTCCACTCTCACCACGACACCAAAACTAAACGTGGTGTAATTATAGGCTTCTTCCTGCGCGCACTCAGAATCTGCAGCAATGAGTTCCTTGAGGAAGAATGCACTATAATTGAACAAGTATTTTCTAAACTCCACTATCCTCGTCACTTCATCAGAGACTGCAGACGGCGGGCATTAAAACATCTTCAATACACCCAGAGAAGACAATGCCGAGAAGAGATACATAGTCCTCCCCACCAACTCCATTGCCAAACATGTTTCCAACATCTTTTCCAATACATCATTCCAAGTATCTACCTCCACAACCACGACCATCAAAGACCATCACCAGTAGTAGACAGGACAAGCTTCCATCCTCTGCAGGGGTATACATAATTCCTTGTAATAACTGCAACAAATTATACGTGGGCGAAACATCAAGAGACCTCCAAACACGTATCTCAGAACACCAATACGCAAGCAGGACTGACGATACAAGGAATGCTTGTGTACAACATCGCAATTCACACAACCATTTAATTAACTACGGAAACTCAAGACTTATCACCACAGAAGACAACATTCAATACCGAAGAATCCTGGAATCATCGGTTATCTCTGAAACCAACAATTTCAACCAGAACAATGGCTTCTATAATATATGGTACTATGTTCCACAGTCAGCCCTCCTGGCCCTATATCACTCACTTATTTACCCCTATCTCACCTATGAAATTTATGCATGGGGTTCAACAACAATAAAACATCTTAGACCAATAATTACCCAACAAAAGGCTGCAGTCAGAATGATAACAAACTTTCACTACAGGCAGCACACTCCACCAATATTCAAAACTCTAAACCTACTCACCATACAAAACATCCATACTTATTATTGCACCTACTACATACATAGAACACTCAACTCTGATATAAACCCTCCCCTTAAACGTCTCCTTACCAACAATAATAACAAAAAGGCACAATACCGTGACTGGAACGATACACAAATAACCCGCACATAAAAGAGAGAAGCTTACGACGACGTTTCGGTCCGACTTGGACCATTGACAAAGTCACACTAACAGAGGTGGTAAGCTTCTCTCTTTTATGTGCGGGTTATTTGTGTATCCTTACCAACCTCAACAGAACACATGACCATAACACAAGGCACAGATCACTCTTTGATGTTCCTCATGTCCACCTCACACTATGCAAAAACTCGATGCACATAAAAGGCCCTAAACTCTTGAATTCATTACCTGTGAATATAAAAAGAAACACTGTCTGTTTATAAATTCAAGTCTCTTCTCAAAAATCACTTACTCACCCACAACTAAATAAATACTGAATAATTGTATCTCATAAATTGCATCTCATAAAAGTTTCTCATTATTGTATCTCATAATGTCTAACCTGTGACCCAATCAAACTTTGTTATTTTTTAATTACATTACCTAACAGAATACTCCATTCTGTTGAATGTACCGCAACACAGTAATTGACTATATGACCTGCCCTTGTAATATTCATTTGTGCTAAATTTTTATCTGTTTACAATAACTTTTTTACCACTGAATATATCATTGCTTAGTTAATTTTAAGTTAATCTTAAGCCTGCCCATAATGCTCTGCATACAAGGGTCTTTGGTATGTTGCAATTTAATAACTGTATTCCTTTGAACTTCTCTATTGAGAAATGGTTTACCAGTTTAAGTTTATAGTTTAAATATAGGGAAAACTTAGCTTAGAAAGACAGCTCATCTCCTGCACAGCTGCCCCTGCAGACAAGGTCTTGAGAAGCTGTCGAAGTCATTTCACAATGAGCTGTAATAGATCATATTATGTTAATAATAAATTACCCTAGGGGGTGTTATGTCAGCATATTTCATTCACTGATGGCTGACTTACATACTTGTGGGGACTCAAAAGTCTGCACCTCACTGCCGACTATAGGTTGATTACAAACTCCTTGCGACTCAAGAACTGCGCAGTCCCACGTTACTACAAGAAATCTATAGCCCACCTTTCTCTTGTAGCATAAGCTATGGTGTTCTTCACACCCTCGACAGGTATTGGTGACTTTGTAGAAGCTGAAGTGTCCTTGGATGTCCACGTCTTCCATAGTCTAGGAATACGCACACTGGTACACTATGTTCCACAAGATTTGTCTTTAGTGTTCACAATTTTATCACTGAAGAAGCTGATCACACTTCTCTGTAAGTGTTTATTGTGTTTTGTGAGACACTTTGTTCACACTAACGCACAGATCAGTGTTCATTGTTAGTTATCCTGATGTCAGTGTGACTCTCAGTAGAGTCAAAAGTAATCTGAAGACGCCACAACCTCCTACACCATCACTGCCCCTAGCATATAAAAGAAAAGCTGACCTAGTACTTTTTTGCTTCATTGCCACTTCCTCCACCAAGCAAAGCAGAATGTTTGATTCTTGCAGTCTTAAGCATAGACAACAAGTACATATCTTTACCATGGAAATAAAGTGGGAGCAGGTTTTTCCCTAATTTGTCTGCTAAGGTAAGAGGGACTGACTTTTTTTAAATTACACTTTGAACACTGGGTCTTGCAAGGAGGTCGCTTGACCATTTGTATACGTACTGCATCAGGGATCAATACTTTGTAACATAAACAAGTGCTTGCCCCTTCTGAGGGGGCTGGGCCCCTCGGGGTGAAAGGGCTAAAAGGGGGCTGAAGGGGGCTAATACCCTTCGGGAAAAAATTTCCCCACACTGGCGGAGGTTCGCTGCGGTGAACTATTCATCCCTTAACAGGTGTGGGGAATTATACGCGGGAAGGAAACATATAAATGCCCTCAAGGGGACGGGAGCCATGGGGGGGAAAACAAGTGTAGTCAAAGTAAATAAAACCAATATTGCAAACTAAAAATCCACAGGAAATAGCAAACAAGGGACCCCACTGCAATAGTGAGGATTATTCCCAAAAACAACGGGGGGAGCTCCTTGTTGGTGCTAGGGATAGGAATAGGACAGGGAAAATGCACCAACAGGGAATACAGTCACAGAAACCCAAGGCAAACGGAAAACAAGCCTGTGCACATACTATGCACTTTTTATCTGCAGACATGGGAAAATTTGGAAAAAAAAAAGGGGGGTGCAACTATGACCACCTAGAAAAGCCCTGCCCATATGCAACAGGGAAAAAGCAAAACCCCTTCCCGTAAGTTTTTTCCCCCGAAATGTGTCCTCTTCAGTACAGGAAAGATGTGCTATAACTAAATTGCCAGGCACACCATCTAAAGGGGACAAAATGATACAAAACACCAGGCGGGGGGAAAATCGGGTAGCCACGCCACCAAGAGGGAGGGGTTTTTTAGTGCCGGGAAGGAAAAAAAATGGCAGAAATGGCAGAAACCACCAATCCATCATTCCTGGATGGAACCCTCGTGGCCCACTCCAAACCCAACGATACGTACAAATGCCGGAAAAAAAATCCCCCCCCCCCGGGTCTAACAAACCACCGCCGAAAAACATTTTTCTTTCAAATATACAGGGTCTAAACCCAGCAAAAAACAACAAAATCCCTTTCATCCATGGACTGCTTGCGAGGCAAAGGCAATGTTCAGGGCTTTATGAGCCCCACATAAAGGATACTTGGGACAACAAAATTTGGGATCCCGGGTTACAAACCTATACAGATGTGACAGAGTGAACGGCAAAAGGGGGGATTGGCTGTACATTGCGATCACTTGTTTGCACAGAACTACTTAATGCCTCAAATGTGTAGGGAAAATTTTAGAAAAAAAAGGTCGGAACCAAAACCAGTCTTGTGGTATTTTAAAAGCCCCCGGATGAAACACCCCAGCAATTCCGGAACACTGTTAAAAATTGACCACTGTCTGGAAATTTTCCAGCCCCTTTGGACCCAAAATCTTTCTCCTGGGGGATTTAATTTAAGGGACTAAAATGGAGGAATATAGCAAAAATATTTTGCGTAAAACACCCGAGGCAGCTCTGATGAAAATCCCCACTCAACGAGCTCTTAAAAACTCTGCACAAAATTCAATTTAAACCAGCAAAAAAAAGAGCCTCTAGACTGGAGAAAACACTGGACTATCTTCATAACAAGAGATTGATAAAAATGTCACCATTCAAAAACAATTACCAGATAAAATAAAAGAGTTAGACATGTGTGCATGGGCCCCGATGACATTATGAGATTAGTCCGGGGGAGCTTCACCAAATTCAATTAAAAACAAAAACATAAAGTGGGACCCAAATAAAACCAAATCCAACCCATATAAATGGGAAGATATACTAAGCAACACAGACCCAACTTTTGCCTAGAACAGATTAACTTGGTGGCAATCGATGTAGCTCAAAGCTTTTCCCTAAGAAAAAGGAGGAGAGATGTAAAATAAAAGAGACAGCACTCCTTTACGGCGACAGAAAAGAAAAACAGAGCGGCTAAAAGAGGTAATATTTTGAAATACGTAGGAGACACTGGTCGAGAAATAGCAAGCATCGAACTTAAGCAAAATGATCTTATAGGGTCAGGAATTGGGGGAAAAAACTAAAACCCCAAAATAAAATCGAAAAACCCCCAAAAGTATTTCTTCCCCTATACCAAATCAAGTCGAGAACAATGTCCAGTATTGGGCCCCTACTTAAACAAGATTGGCCCTACAAGATGACGAAAGGAAGAGTGAGCTACTCAAGTCCCAATTGATCAGTTTTTAGAAATCCCGCTTACCAGACTGGAGTCGAAGATCAAAATGAATTTTTTTGAGAGAGCCACAGAATTTGGTTAACACAAGCTCCCCATGTTATCCTGACGCCAAATGACTTCGAACAGGCGATAAATGACTTTCCATGCACTTGCCCGGGGGAGACTCAGGGGAAATCTGTGTTCATCAAGAACTGCAAGAAGCCCTATCAGAGCCTTTTCCATCCTATGGAGAGGGACTAGACCCCCGGGGTCGTCCACGTTACTAAAACAACAGACTGCCCCACTCCACAAATGGGGCAGTAAAGCAACAGCAAAGAACTACAGACCGATAGCATTAAAATCCCATATCATAAAAATCTTTGAAAGGGTTCCTAAGAAGCAAGATCACCACCCATCTAGAAACCCATCAGTTACACAACCCAGGGCAACATGGGTTTAGAACAGGTCGCTCCTGTCTGTCTCAACTACTGGATCACTACGACAAGGTCCTAGATGCACTAGAAGACAAAAAGAATGCAGATGTAATATATACAGACTTTGCAAAAGCCTTCGACAAGTGTGACCATGGCGTAACAGCGCATAAAATGCGTGCTAAAGGAATAACAGGAAAAGTCGGTCGATGGATCTATAATTTCCTCACTAACAGAACACAGAGAGTAGTCGTCAACAGAGTAAAGTCTGAGGCAGCTACGGTGAAAAGCTCTGTTCCACAAGGCACAGTACTCACTCCCTTCTTGTTCTTCATCCTCTATCCAACATAGACAAGGATGTCAGCCACAGCACCGTGTCTTCCTTTGCAGATGACACCCGAATCTGCATGACAGTGTCTTCCATTGCAGACACTGCAAGGCTCCAGGCGGACATCAACCAAATCTTTCAGTGGGCTGCAGAAAACAATATGAAGTTCAATGATGAGAAATTTCAATTACTCAGATATGGTAAACACGATGAAATTAAATCTTCATCAGAGTACAAAACAAATTCTGGGCTGTGGCTTGTACGTTGGTTTGCGTGCATCCAGCAGTAACAGCCTGGTTGATCAGGCTCTGATCCACCAGGAGGCCTGGTCACAGACCGGGCCGCTTGGGCGTTGACCCCCGGAACTCTCTCCAGGTAAACTCCAGGTAAACTGAAGAAGCTGATCACACTTCTCTGTAAGTGTTTATTGTGTTTTGTGAGACACTTTATTCACACTAACGCATGGATCAGTGTTCTTTGTTGGTTATCATGACGTCAGTGTGACTCTCTGTAGAGTCAAAAGTAATCTGAAGATGCCACAACCTCCTACACCGTCACTACCCCTAGCACATAAAAGAAAAGCTGACCTAGTATTTTTTTCCTTCCTTGCCACTTCTTCCATGAAGCAAAGCAGAATGTTTGATTCTTGCTGTCTTAAGCTAAGACAACAATGTACACTATCATTACCATGTAATAAAGTGGGAGCAGGATTTTCCTTAATTGTCCTGCTAAGGTAAGAGATGGACTGTCTTTTATTAAATTACACTTTGCAACACTGGAGTCTTGCAAGTAGTGATGGTCGCTTGACCATGTCATATACTCGTACTGCATCTGGGATCAATTATTTGCTGTAGCAGTAAATAAGATACTTGCCCCTTCTGAGAGGGCTGGGCCCCTCAGGGCTAAAAGGGGCTGAAAGGGGCTGAAGGGGGATGATACCCCCCTCCTGGAGAAATTTTCTCCACATTCTCTGTATCATGTTCAAATAAATAAATAAATAAATAAATTAATTAATAAGGGCAGTTTGTGGCACATAGTATCGTATCTTGGAGAAGATTCCAACCGTTTTGGATACTTTTTTTGTTATGTGTTGAATATGGGTGCTGAAATTCAGGTTGTTGTCGAGGTATAGGCCTAATAATTTGCCCTCATTATGTCTGGCAATTAGAGTGTTGTCGATCTTAATGTTAAGTTGTGCAACACCTGCTCTGCTACCAAACATAATATAGTAGGTTTTGTCTGTGTTAAGTGTAAGTTCATTGGCTGTCATCCAAGTCGATATTTTGAGCAGCTCCTCATTAACAATGATGTTGAGGGAGGCAAGATTTTGGTGGGAGATGACATAAGTCGTGTCGTCAGCAAAGAGAATGGGTTTCAGGTGCTGGGATATGTTTGGAAGATCATTGATGTAAATGAAGAAGAGCAGGGAACCAAGGACACTTCCCTGCAGAACTCCAGTATCAAGTGGCTGTGTTGATGAGGTTGTGTCTTTAATGGTGATGTACTGATACCTATTAGTAATGTAGGATTTGAAATATGCAAGCGCATGGCCTCTTATACCATAATGGTCAAGTTTGTGGAGTAGGATGCCATGGTCTACTGTATCAAATGCTTTTCTTAGGTCAATAAAAGTTCCTAGCGGATATTCTTTATTTTCCTGTGCTGTGTAAAGCAGATTCAGTATTTTTACAATTACATCATTAGTGATTTTATTTTTCCTGAAACCAAATTGGCAGGGGTTGAGTATGTTTTGTGCCGCTATAAATGAATATAGTCTCCTGTTCATGAGCTTCTCGAAGATTTTGGATAGCAATGGTAAGTGTGAAAATTTGTGTGGACTGCCTCCAAGTGAGTCGCCTACCCTGGCAAACTCTGTTGACACGAGCTCTGAGGTGGGTACCTCAGCCTCACAAGTGGCTTATAGGACAGATTTTCACAAATGATTGATGTTGCAGAAAACTCGCCTGCATGCACGTATAAAGGACTAACTTACTTGGTGTTGCAGCATATATCCTGATCTTCAATTTCCCTAAGCTTAGCCTTAGACCCTTTGGACTTCCCCTCAGAAACCACGTGCAACCGGGAGCCTTAATTCCTGCAATATTCAATCATTATTAGTGTCCTGCCTGCACCTCAGAAATTCCTATATCCAAGAGGGTATGTATCCCCTAGTACAACTATGCAGACACGGACACTAGCTTCCAGACTGCCTTGAGACACTGGGCATGCACTGCCTGTTGCACACCGGGCCCACAGATCAAACTCACTCACAATTCTCCCCAGACACTGGCCAGAAATCTACGAGATAAAGTGGAGGTCTTGTCTTATTGTATGGGCCTGACGGAGGTCATCTACGGTACATCGAGGTGCCTCTACCAGATTTCCCTAGGTCTCAAATGTGAAGACACGTGGGGGTGCCATCTGCTGATCACGGCACGTCTTGCCCAGTTGGTGTCTGTCTTAAGAAGAACGAGCTGGTCTCTCTTCCAGACCCTCGTCTCTTCGTTCAAACTAGGGCTGCCAGTTCTCCCTAGCTAACTTATCCTAGTGTTTGCCTACATTATCGGCCTATTACTACCTATGTTAAGGTCTTAGGTCTACATTATTATTATCTACAGTTGCCTTTTAGAAAACCAAATATTAATTTTATAAATTTAAAACTCCCTTATTTTCCCTAAAAGGGTAAAAAATCTGTAAAAAAAAATGGGGTTTACCAACAACCCACCCCAACTAGGGGGAAAATTTCTTTGTTTTTGGGTGGGGTTTAAAAGGGGCCACCCAGCTCAGCCTTTCTTTTTACGGTCTTCCCGGGATTTCTTTTTTTCCCCCGTGGATTTTAGGTTTTTTAAATTTAAATTTATTAGTAAATTGTTTTTTCTTTGGGAAATGGTTTCTATTGGTTGTTTAAGTTTAAAAATTTTTAAGGAAACCCTTTCGCTTGTGAAAAATTTTGGGAAAAGTGGAAGTTTTTTAAGTTTTTTTAAAATTAATGAATGGGTGGGCCCCCCCCCCCCCCCCCCCCCCCCCCCCCCCCCCCCCCCTTTTGGGCCCCCCCCCCCTTGGGCCGGGAAAAGCAGAAAGGTAAAAAAAGTGTTTGTGATGGGTACTACAGTGGTGTTGGGCATTTGTGTTGTAGTTACTACAGTTGGGTAGTGGTAAAAAAGTACTTGTGGTGGGTACTACACGGGTTTTTAGGAAAAACTGTGTAAATGTATTAACGAGAGACTATGTTAATAATTGTCAGCCAGGTCACTTAGAGTGTGTCAGCCTCTACACAAGCTTTATCATGGAAATGCTGACCAACTTCTCAACAGGTAGCTGTCAAAAAATATTCTCAGGTATACAATTACTAGTATGATGTCCTTGTTGACATCTGGTTAATAGTAAGTGTATGATGCTCAGACAGACAGGAGAGGAATATCCTGTTCTTGGGAATGACACAAAATGGTCTTACTTTCCCCTAGGTCGTCCTTTGTCTACATGGGGACTTGGTGTCTCAGATCTGTAATGATTTCTGGTACTTAGTTTAATGATGAGCTGTTACAGTTCACCTGCCCCCCAGCATACATAAGGAGAATTACCAATAGACCCCTGGTTGTCTTCAAGAGGGTGCTGGACAGACACCTAAAGTCAGTACTTGATCAGCCTGGTTGTGGTTCGCACGTCATTTTGTGAGTGCCCAGTAATAATAGCCTGCTTGATCAGACCCAGATCCACCAAGAGGCCTAGTCTCAGACTGGGCAATGGGGGTGTTGACCTCTGAAACCCTCTACAAGTATATTCCAGGTGTGAAGGCTTACTCAGCCCTGTAACAACTTCAGACAATATTACCAAGGCTGGCTCCTCCTGAGGAAAATTAATGAATAGAAAAAGAACAAAAACTGACAAACATAAACACTTTATTATTTAGAAAATTTAAAATATAAAACACTTAAATATGAAATATTGATCCTACCTTAAAGAAAATGAAAAATGAAAAATATAAATGATATCTGAATTCAACGCTGGTGTTGGTGACACTGCGTGTTTTTGAAATCGTAGCTGTTGCCACTGATGGAGGGGGGGGCTGCAGGTGTTGATGACAACCCACCGGCTTATTCTTCACAGATTTTATAGCTGTCAATAATCCGTTCAGATGACAGGAAAGCAGGTTTTTTTCCACTGCAATGATGAGGGGTTATATCCTGCTACTTACATACACAAACAGGTAAGTGGATCAGAAATTGGGACACCTCAGAATGTTAGTCAGTCTCCTTCAATTTCTACTCGTTGATTAGCAGGTGACCCTCTCTGTCCTTTCAAGAGTAGTGTTGGGAGCTGTGAGTCGAGTGATTTACTGTTTGACCGGAGCCCCACACGTCACCTTCCGGGGAAGGGGAGAAGGGAGGGGAAGGGATAGCGGGAGCTAGACTGACCCTACCTTAACAAGTAGCCGGCAATGAAACTATTGTTACTATATACTCTCTCGCTACTCCTATCTATTGAACTTTTCCCTCACACTCCCCCATACCAAGACTTATAGTCAAGGAGTATAAGAAGAATAGGCGAGGAAAAAGTTCTAACATGTGGAAGTCGCGAAGGCAGCAAATCTTCTACTGACTGTCACGACTTAACCAGTCAGAGAAATAATTGGATGAACCATTGATATATACAATATTGATCTTAAAAGCCTGGAGTGCCAATGTCCACCTCAAGAGGCGACTGTTGGTTCCCTTAAAAGTTTCTAGGCATATCAAAGGTTTGTGGTCCGTTTCTAAAATGAATTCTTTTCCCATCAAATAAAATTTAAGTTTGGAGATACCCACAAAAAACAAGGGCCAACTCCTTTTCTGCAGGGAGTATCTCCGTTTCTGCAGGGAAAAGTGTTCCTCATGGTAGGAGCATCCCCGGGAAGCGAGTAGCATCAGGTATTTTATAAACAAAAGTTTATTGAGGCAATTCTTAAACGAAAATATGTTTTATTAAATATTCGTAATTCTTAAGTTCAAGAGGTTCTTAATTTTTTAAAAATTGAAAAATTAAATCTTTTCCGGCTAAGTGCAAATCAAAGGTTCCTGACCACAGACTTTTTTTAGGAATTTAAAATTAAAAGTTGCCTGGGAAGATGCAGTAAGCGTTATAGTAACCGTCAATAAAAATCTTGAAACCAAGAAAGCTACGGCATGGGGCCATGTTTGGGAACTACGAAAACTGATGAAGCTTTGGGATATGCGGGGAGAGGCCACAGGTTATTAGAAAGTATCAGTCAAGATAACTAAAAATTTGGCTTATACCCAAGGGACCTTTCTCTGGTTCAGTGGAGCACAGGAGTTAACCAACGCAAATACTGATCTATAGTGTTGTGGAAATATGCTGCCACGTTGAGAGGTTCAACATTACTTGAATATGCTTATCAAATAAAAGAAGACATTTGTGAGATTATCTAAGAGCTTTCTCAGCATCCCCCGTAGTGACAGCTTTATGCCTGAAGTCAATGGGGCAATTTCTATATGAATTATCCTTCGTGTTAGGAAAACGGTGATGCTTCAGAATGAAGGTTCTAAATTATCTTTGTTAAATTTTTGCTACCTCGGCAAATGCATCAAATGAAAAGATGGTAAGTCAATTTTGATGGGAGTCGCATATCATTTATAGACATACTGGCAGTCCCACCGGATACAGTAAAGCCTCTAAAAAGTACTCACACATTGAAGTAGTTCATGTCTTTTATGGTCATCCTAAAGATTCATTAATATTAATGTTGGTTGCGCCCGAGTGGTCAAGAGTCACCAAGTGATGTAGTTCTTCATCATAGTCTAAGTTAGAGGTGTCAATTACGCACACCTTACATTCTTCAGTTGTCTTATCAAGTTCGTGTGGAAAAACTAAGTCAAAGTTATTAAGGCAGTTAACCGAATTTCTTCGGTAATATTTTTTAAGGATGTTGATATGATAAAGCTTAGGTTTCCCCTTGACTTCTATGAGGTGGTCAACTTTCCCACAAATTTTTAATACTTTATGTGGACCTTTCCATGCTACTAATAATTTATTTGACTTGATAGGCAAAAGTACCAGAACTTCATCTCCTACTTTAAAACTTCTCCTCTGACTTTTGGAATCAAAATAGGTTTTGCACTGGTCCATTGACAAGCATATGTTTTTCGAAACTATGTCAGAGGTCTCCTCAAGTTTGGATCTAAGGTCAAGGAGGAACTGGTAAGAAGACTGAACCTCAGCCTTTACGTCCTCATTAGTCCCATAAGTCATGAAGGATGGACAATGGGCCTCTGGCCTGTCTACCATAGAGAAGTTCAAAAGGTGAAAACCCCAAAGAGTCACTGGGAACTTCCCTCATGGCAAACAAAGCACAGGGTAGGTAACGATGCCACTCCTTAGGTTCAAGGGAGCAAAGTTTCCTTAAAATGGACTTGAGAATCAAATGCTGGCGCTCAATCCTCCCATTACAGCTGGGATGATAGGGTGTAGTGAAGAGAGGCTTCACTCCCAGAAGTTGGTATAGATGTTGCATTAAGTAAGATGTGAATTGTGTCCCACGGTCAGACAAAATTTCTCTAGGGATGCCCACTCTGGAGAAGATGGACAAAAGGGCATCAGCCACCTCTGTAGTAGTTATGGTCTTTAAGGGAACGGCTTCAGGGAAACTCGAAGCATAATCAACTAATGTTAATATATATCTATGTCCCCCAGATGAAAGTGGAGATAAAGGACTAACGATGTCAATAGCTACTCTTTCAAACGGTACCGTAAAGATTGGCATTTTGACCATAGGTACTCGCCTGGTACCTCAGGAGGATGACAGTTGGCAAACCTTACACAATCTACAATAGGTAGTGACATCTGAGGACATTTTTGGCCAAAAATAGGTTTCCCTAAATTTATTAAAGGTTTTACGATGCGAGAAATGTCCGGCCACTAGCAGGTCATGAGCCATTTTAAGAACAGTCTCTCTGCATTGACTTGGAACAACTAAGATGGAATAGTCTATCTCATCTGAATTTAATTTGAATACTGACTTGTACAAAATACCTTTTATATATTCAAATTTATATGAAAAGTTTTTCCTTTGGATAACTTGATTTTGTTTAGCGGCATTATGGCAATTCTGAAGAGAAGGGCAATTACCTTGTAAATTGACAAAGGAGTCCATCGATGGATGGACAGTAGGAGAAGTCTGGGTTTTGGTCTGAGCCCTAGTCAAGACATTTATAGAATCGGAGGTGATATCTTCACTTTCATCTAGCAAGTGAACCGGTGATCCTACTGCCCCGCTTTCGAGAGTAGCATAACTGGGTTTTAGTCCCACATGAATATTCCGAGACATTGTCTCATCTGGACTTTCGAGGGGCTTCTCTGACTCTACAGGAAGAGGATCTGAAAAGCTTATGTCAACCTTTGGTGATGAAAGGTCAACCTCAGAAGGAAGAATGGCACCTTTTACATTACCTATTAGTACGGAGCAAGATGTGATGGGAGCTAGTACGACTTCAGACCAACCTGTGAACCATTTAGACCTAATGTAACAACGGATGGTAGGAAAAGTGTCCGTACGGCCCAAGTAGTCTGAAAGTATAGCAGAGGAATGAGTTTCTTTAAGGTTAGGGAGCAGCTTATCAGAAATGACTATACATGTGCATCCAGTGTCTCGTAAAATGGTAGATACATTAAGTCCATTAACTGTTCCTGAACAGAAGGATGGTTGGTCATTACAGTCTTTAAAACATCTTCCAACTTTTTGGACCTTCTTAGAAGGACAATCTGGACGTTTATGTCCCTTAACACCACACAAATGACAAACAGGAATAAAAGAAGTCACTTTACTTTCTACTAGAGGCTTTGATTTCTTAAGGTCTGATGAACCCTTGCCCTTATGGTTCGATCCCTTTAGGTCTTTATAGGAGTTGTGAGCCTCAGCATACAAGTCAGCAGCCTCAGTAACTTCCTCAGCTTTAATCAGGTTATGTTTTCTGATGAATGTTCGTATCTGATGGGGAAGAGCTGTCAGGAACTGGTCAGCAACCATGAAGTCTCTAAGAAGTACATAACTGCGATCAATTCCTGAACTCTCTATCCAAAAGTCGAACAAACGAAAGAGTGTTACCTGTAGCTGCTGGCCAGGCTGTAAGAATTAGTGGTTTTTTGATATTCAAGGCTGTACCAGAAAATAACATTCCTAACCTGGTAGCCCAGGTGTCAGCAGGCCATTCACAGAGGGTAGCGGTATTTTCAAACCTGATAATGTATGAAGTAATGTCTTCACCCTCTGTGAAGGGAGGTAAATTAGGTGTTGAAATATGTGCACTAGCTGCATGATGTTCAATTTCTCCTTCCTCTAATTGTTGTTGTGTAAAAGTTAACTTTTTATTCTCTAATTCAAGGTGAGCTTTTTCGAGCTCGCGAACCTTTTCTCTCTCTATTAACTCGAGTTCTCTAACTTTTTCCTCACGTTCTCTAGCTTTTTCCTCACGTTCTCTAGCTTTTTCCTCAACTTCTCTATCCTTTGCTCTTTCCTCAAGTTCTCTTAATTTAACTTGTTCTTCACGTACTCTAGCTCTCTCATCACGATCAAGTCTATCACGCTCCTTTCAGTCTTCTCTCTCTCTTTCTAACTGTCTTTCTTGGATTTCTCTCTCAATTCTCTCTCCTTTTTCTCTTCTCTTTCGATTCTCTCTCTCTCCTTTTCTTCTTCTCTTTCCCTTTCTAACTGTCTTTCTTCTATCTCAATTCTCTCTCTTTCAAGTCTTTCCTGGATCTTAGCACTAATGAAAGATTCAAAATTTTTCCCTCTTATTCCTAACTTACTTCCAGCGTTCATCCAAAACTGGTATTCCTCCATACTTGCAAGAATAACTTAAACTATCAAGGGAAATGAAACGGGTATTAAAGAAAACAGAGGGTTCAATTCCTGCTCCGCTCAAACTGTAAATAAACCAGAGGGCTCGATCCCTGCTTCAATTAAACAATATGTATTAATGAAAACGAAGGGTTCTATGCCGGCTCCGAGCAAACAGTAAGTAGAATGGGGTCACTTGACCATCCAATCTTCTCACCAACAAATCAAGAGTGTCCTACGACAGTTCCCTTGATAAAATAAAGAGCTCAGTGAAACAAATTGTCACTGGAAAATCTCAGGTCCCTGGAGTCTAATCATCCAAAGTGTTTCAAGTTTGAACAAAAAGGTGGCAGAATTAAATATCATATCCTGCCTGACTTGACTTACAATAAATTGAGACTATAACAATCACCAAATCTTTTAAATACCTGTACTGTAATCTTACCATAGAGAATGATTACTCATGGCTGGTGGTAATCGTCTGTGGTATGCAGCGTTGAAGTTCCAATGGTAGATTCGAGATGGAGTTGAATCTTGATTCAGTCGAGTTGATCCTGGCAAGGTCGCCACTTGTGAAGGCTTACTCTGCCCTGTAACAACTTCAGACAGTATTACCAAGGCTGGCTCCTCCTCAGGAAAATTAATGAATAGAAAAAGAACAAAAACTGACAAACATAAACACTTTATTATTTAGAAAATTTAAAATATAAAACACTTAAATATGAAATATTGATCCTACCTTAAAGAAAATGAAAAATGAAAAATATAAATGAAATCGTAGCCGTTGCTGCTGATGGAGGGGGGGGGGGGTTGCAGGTGTTGATGACAACCTACCGGCTCGTTCTTCACAGATTTTATAGCCGTCAATAATCCGTCCAGATGACAGGAAAGCAGGTTTTTTCCACTGCAATGATGAGGGGTTATATCCTGCTACTTGCATACACAAACAGGTAAGTGGATCAGAAATTGGGACGCCTCAGAACGTTAGTCTGTCTCCTTCAATTTCTACTCGTTGATTAGCAGGTGACCCTCTCTGTCTTTTCAAGAGTAGTGTTGGGAGCTGTGAGTCGAGTGATTTACTGTTTGACCCGGGGCCCCACACGTCACCTTTCGGGGGAGGGAGAAGGGAGGGGAAGGGATAGCGGGAGCTAGACTGACCCTACCTTAACAAGTAGCCGGCAATCAAACTATTGTTACTATATACTCCCTCGCTACTCCTATCTATTGAACTTTTCCCTCACACCAGGTAATTACAGTAACCAAGTGTCATTAGATCATTGTCGTTGACACTTTCATAGCACTTGCTCAGATAAAGCCCACATAATCAAGTACAGTTCCAAGAATGTGGATTGAGTAGGCAACACTTTTGTCTCACACACTGAATCGTCTGTGGTTCAATCCCCGGCAAGGGTAGAAACAATGGACATATTTTCTTTACTAATGTATTTGCCTGAGACAGTGGAACACTTCCTACTGTGGTGCTCACGTTACCACTCTGCACGAACACTTCCTACTGTGGTGCTCACGTTACCACTCTGCACGAACACTTCCTACTGTGGTGCTCACGTTACCACTCTGCACGAACACTTCCTACTGTGGTGCTCACGTTACCACTCTGCACGAACACTTCCTACTGTGGTGCTCACGTTACCACTCTTCACGAACACTTCCACTGTGGTTGCTCACGTTACCACTCTTCACGAACACTTCCTACTGTGGTGCTCACGTTACCACTCTGCACGAACACTTCCTACTGTGGTGCTCACGTTACCACTCTGCACGAACACTTCCTACTGTGGTGCTCACGTTAACCACTGCTGCACGAAGCACGAACACTTTCCTACTGTGGTACTTACGTTACCACTCTGCACGAACACTTCCTACTGTGGTGCTCACGTTACCACTCTGCACGAACATTCCTAAATGTGGTGCTTACGTTACCACTCTGCACGAACACTTCCTACTGGGGGTGCTCACGTTACCACTCTGCACGAACACTTCCTACTGTGGGTGCTCACGTTACCAATCTTCACGAACACTTCCTACTGTGGTGCACATGTTACCACTCTGCACGAACCTTCCTACTGTGGTGCTCACGTAACCCTCCCGCAGAACACTTCCTACTGTGGTGCTCACGTTACCACTCTGCACGAACACTTCCTACTGTGGTGCTCACGTTGCCACTCTGCAACGAACACTTCCTACTGTGGTTTCACACGTAACCACTCTGCACGAACCCTCCTACTGTGGTGCTCACGTTACCACTCTGCACGAACACTTCCTACTGTGGTGCTCACGTTACCACTCTGCACGAACACTTCCTACTGTGGGGA
>NC_069429.1:33037066-33074682 GCF_026875155.1 Cherax quadricarinatus
CGGGTTAGGAATGTTATTTTCTGGTACAGCCTTGAATATCAAAAAACCACTAATTCTTACAGGAAAGATTTCAGGTATGCCACCTTACAGCCTGGCCAGCAGCTACAGGTAACACTCTTTCGTTTGTTCGACTTTTGGATAGAGAGTTCAGGAATTGATCGCAGTTATGTACTTCTTAGAGACTTCATGGTTGCTGACCAGTTCCTGACAGCTCTTCCCCATCAGATACGAACATTCATCAGAAAACATAACCTGATTAAAGCTGAGGAAGTTACTGAGGCTGCTGACTTGTATGCTGAGGCTCACAACTCCTATAAAGACCTAAAGGGATCGAACCATAAGGGCAAGGGTTCATCAGACCTTAAGAAATCAAAGCCTCTAGTGGAAAGTAAAATGACTTCTTTTATTCCTGTTTGTCATTTGTGTGGTGTTAAGGGACATAAACGTCCAGATTGTCCTTCTAAGAAGGTCCAAAAAGTTGGAAGATGTTTTAAAGACTGTAATGACCAACCATCCTTCTGTTCAGGAACAGTTAATGGACTTAATGTATCTACCATTTTACGAGACACTGGATGCACATGTATAGTCATTTCTGATAAGCTGCTCCCTAACCTTAAAGAAACTCATTCCTCTGCTATACTTTCAGACTACTTGGGCCGTACGGACACTTTTCCTACCATCCGTTGTTACATTAGGTCTAAATGGTTCACAGGTTGGTCTGAAGTCGTACTAGCTCCCATCACATCTTGCTCCGTACTAATAGGTAATGTAAAAGGTGCCATTCTTCCTTCTGAGGTTGACCTTTCATCACCAAAGGTTGACATAAGCTTTTCAGATCCTCTTCCTGTAGAGTCAGAGAAGCCCCTCGAAAGTCCAGATGAGACAATGTCTCGGAATATTCATGTGGGACTAAAACCCAGTTATGCTACTCTCGAAAGCGGGGCAGTAGGATCACCGGTTCACTTGCTAGATGAAAGTGAAGATATCACCTCCGATTCTATAAATGTCTTGACTAGGGCTCAGCCAAAACCCAGGACTTCTCCTTTTGTCCATCCATCGATGGACTCCTTTGTCAATTTACAAGGTAATTGCCCTTCTCTTCAGAATTGCCATAATGCCGCTAAACAAAATCAAGTTATCCAAAGGAAAAACTTTTCATATAAATTTGAATATATAAAAGGTATTTTGTACAAGTCAGTATTCAAATTAAATTCAGATGAGATAGACTATTCCATCTTAGTTGTTCCAAGTCAATGCAGAGAGACTGTTCTTAAAATGGCTCATGACCTGCTAGTGGCCGGACATTTCTCGCATCGTAAAACCTTAAATAAATTTAGGGAAACCTATTTTTTTGGGCCAAAAAATGTCTCAGATGTCACTACCTATTGTAGATTGTGTAAGGTTTGCCAACTGTCATCCTCCTGAGGTACCAGGCGAGTACCTATGGTCAAAATGCCAATCTTTACGGTACCGTTTGAAAGAGTAGCTATTGACATCGTTAGTCCTTTATCTCCACTTTCATCTGGGGGACATAGATATATATTAACATTAGTTGATTATGCTTCGAGTTTCCCTGAAGCCTTTCCCTTAAAGACCATAACTACTACAGAGGTGGCTGATGCCCTTTTGTCCATCTTCTCCAGAGTGGGCATCCCTAGAGAAATTTTGTCTGACCGTGGACAAATTCACATCTTACTTAATGCAAACATCTATACCAACTTCTGGGAGTGAAGCCTCTCTTCACTACACCCTATCATCCCAGCTGTAATGGGAGGATTGAGCGCCAGCATTTGATTCTCAAGTCCATTTTAAGGAAACTTTGCTCCCTTGAACTAGGAGTGGCATCGTTACCTACCTGTGCTTTGTTTGCCATGAGGGAAGTTCCCAGTGACTCTTTGGGGTTTTCACCTTTTGAACTTCTCTATGGTAGACAGGCCAGAGGTCCATTGTCCATCCTTCATGACTTATGGACTAATGAGGACGTAAAGGCTGGGTTCAGTCTTCTTACCAGTTCCTCCTTGGACCTTAGATCCAAACTTGAGGAGACCTCTGACATAGTTTCGAAAAAACATATGCTTGTCAATGGACAGTGCAAAACCTTTTGATTCCAAAAGTCAGAGGAGAAGTTTTAAAGTAGGAGATGAAGTTCTGGTACTTTTGCTATCAAGTCAAATAAATTATTGTAGCATGGAAAGGTCCACATAAAGTATTAAAAATTTGTGGGAAAGTTGACCACCTCATAGAAGTCAAGGGGAAACCTAAGCTTTATCATATCAACATCCTTAAAAAATATTACCGAAGAAATTCGGTTAACTGCCTTAATAACTTTGACTTAGTTTTCCACACGAACTTGATAAGACAACTGAAGAATGTAAGGTGTGCGTAATTGACACCTCTAACTTAGACTTTGATGAAGAACTACATCACTTGGTGACTCTTGACCACTCGGGCGCAACCAACATTAATATTAATGAATCTTTGGATGACCATAAGAGACATGAACTATTCAATGTTGGACTTTCAGACGTTTATTATCCAGGTGTTATCCACTGTGTAAGATGACTTAGTGACTGACATCCTATCAAAGACGAAATATACCAGTTCCGTTCCCTTAGGGATGCATTTGACCGGAGGTAGACAATTATTAAAACTAAAGATCATTGAACCTTCGTCTCTGCTATTGCTCACCGTAGTCATGTTAAAAGGAGATATTCATGATGACTTGCCTATTGGATTCTTCAGAGGCCTTAATGCTATCACTCGGTGGGATGCTGAGCTATGCTCTTAATAGATAGCGATCTACAAATTTATGATCTTCTTCTTTTCATAGATTGATATTGCGCAGGCATTATCAAGTAATGTTAGACCTTCTTCTAAGCAGTCAGCTTTTCCTAACACCAAGGACTGATGCAGTATGACTATGGCCCTTCGTTTGGTACACTGCTGGCTACCTACGTGAGACTGATGAGAAAGGTCTTGGGTATATGCAAATGTTTCAGTTTATTTTGATAACATTTACGTAATGACATCCACGTGGGGCGAGCATATCCAAACATTAACATCAGTTTTGCGTAGGTTACGCTCACATGGCCTCACTGCCAAGCCAAAAGAAATGTTCCTTGGGTATAACAAGATTAGATATCTTGGACTGATACTTTCTAATAACGCTCTGCAGCCTCTCCCCAGTAAGATCAAAGCTTTATTAGAATTTAAATTCCCCAAAACCAAGAAGCTCATGCGTAGCTTTCTTGGTTCTGTAAATTTTTATGCACGGTTTATCTGAAACCTTACTGATCTTACAGGCATCTTATCAACTTCCTTAAAAGTCTGTGAAGGAACCTCTTGAACTTTCGACATAGCTCGGGAAAAGTTTAATGAGATTAAAAGATATATTTTCGAACTTAAGATTACAGATATTAATAAAAACATTTTGTTTTGAAACTGATGCCTCCAATACTGGCTTAGGTGCGGTGTTACTACAATACCATGATGGTACTCCCTTCCCTGTATGCTTCCTAAGCCGGAAACTCGTTCCTGCAGAAATGAGATACTCCACCATAGAAAAGGAATGTTTGGCCCTTGTGTGGGGTATCTCCAAACTTAAATTTTATTTGATGGGAAAAGAATTCATTTTAGAAACGGACCACAAACCTTTGATATGCCTAGAAACTTTTAAGGGAACCAACAGTCGCCTCTTGAGGTGGACATTGGCACTCCAGGCTTTTAAGATCAATATTGTATATATCAATGGTTCATCCAATTATTTCTCTGACTGGTTAAGTCGTGACAGTCAGTTGAAGATTTGCTGCCTTCGCGACTTCCACATGTTAGAACTTTTTCCTCGCCTATTCTTCTTATACTCCTTGACTATAAGTCTTGGTATGGGGGAGTGTGAGGGAAAAGTTCAATAGATAGGAGTAGCGAGAGAGTATATAGTAACAATAGTTTCATTGCCGGCTACTTGTTAAGGTAGGGTCAGTCTAGCTCCGCTATCCCTTCCCCTCCCTTCTCCCCTTCCCCGGAAGGTGACGTGTGGGGCTCCGGTCAAACAGTAAATCACTCGACTCACAGCTCCCAACACTACTCTTGAAAGGACAGAGAGGGTCACCTGCTAATCAACGAGTAGAAATTGAAGGAGACTGCTAACATTTGAGGTGCCCCAATTTTGATCCACTTACCTGTTTGTGTATGTAAGTAGCAGGATATAACCCCTCATCATTGCAGTGGAAAAAAAACCCGCTTTCCTGTCATTGAACGGATTATTGACAGCTATAAAATCTGTGAAGAATAAGCCCGGGGGGTTGTATCAACACCTGCAGCCCCCCCTCATCAGTGGCAACAGCTACGATTTCAAAAACACGCAGTGTCACCAACACCAGCGTTGAATTCAGATATCATTTATATTTTTCATTTTTCATTTTCTTTAAGGTAGGATCAATATTTCATATTTAAGTGTTTTATATTTTAAATTTTCTAAAAAATTTAAAATGTTTATGTTTGTCGTTTTTTTTTCTTTTTCTATTCATTAATTTCCCCAGGAGGAGCCAGCCTTGGTAATATTGTCTGAAGTTGTTACAGGGTGAGTAAGCCTTCACACTGGAATATACTTGTAGAGGGTTTCAGAGGTCAACACCCCCCTTGCCAGTCTGAGACTAGGCCTCTTGGGGGGATTGGTCTGATTCAAGCAGGCTATTTTATGGGGACTCACAAAATACGTGCGAACCACAACAGGTGATCAAGTTTCTGACTTTAGGTGTCTGTCCAGCACCTCTTGAAGACAACCAGGGTCTATTGGTAATTCTCCTTATGTATGCTGGGGGCAGGTGAACTGTAACAGCTCATCATTAAACTAAGTACCAGAATTCATTACAGATCTGAGACACCAAGTCCCCATGTAGACAAAGGACGACTAGGGGAAAGTAAGACCATTTTGTGTCATTCCCAGAACAGGATTTTTCCTCTCCTGTCTGTTGAGCATATACACTTACTATTAACCAGATGTCAACAAGGAATCATACTAGTAATTGTTTTACCGGGAGAATATTTTTGACAGCTACTGTTGAGAAGTTGGTCAGCATTTCCATGATAAAGCTTGTTGAGCTGACACACTCTAAGTGACCTGGCTGCAATTATTAACATAGTCTCTCGTTAATACATTTACACAGTTCTCCTCACAACCAGTGTAGTACCCACCACAAGTACTTTATTACTCACTACACCACTGTAGTAACTACAACACAAAGTGCTCCACACAGCCACTGTAGTACCCATCACAAACACTTTATTACTTACTGCTACCACTGTAGTAACTATTTAAAAATAACTCAGGGAATCTGTCTCACGTCCAACAATTATTGTACAAGCGAGCGGCCCATGTTCTTTCGCATCCTATTACATTACTTATTAACAAGCCACTAGAAACTACCACTTTCCCATCACTACTCAAGACAGCAAGGGTTACACTAATATATAGTGTAAACAGATGTAAACAACTATAGGCCAATATCAAACTTACTGTGGAAATTTATTTGGTCTCTAAAGTTCCACAGGACAGATCCGGCATGACCGTAATAGAACGGCTGAGCTGGGTGGCCCTTATACCCAACCCAAAACAAAGCATTCTCTCTAGTTGGCGTGGATTGTTGGTAACCTTATTTAATTTACAGATTTACCTTCAGGGGAAAGGGGTAGGTAGTTTTACTGATAGTATATTAATATTAGGTTTACTAAGGCAACTGTAGATAATAATATGTAGACCTAAGACCTTAACATAGGTAGTAATAGGCCGATAATGTAGGCAACACTAGGATAGTTAGCTAGGGAGAATGGCAGCCCTAGTTTGAACGAAGAGACGAGGGTCTGGAAGAGAGACCCGCTCGTTCTTCTTAAGACAGACACCAACGGGCAGACGTGCCGTGATCAGCAGATGGCACCCCACGTGTCTTCACATTGAGACTAGGGAAATCTGGTAGAAAGGGACCTCGATGTACCGTAGATGACCCCCGTAGGCCATACAATAAGACAAGACCTCCCCTTTATCTGTAGATTTCTGGCCAGTGTCTGGGGAGAATTGTGAGTGAGTTTGATCTGTGGGCCCGGTGTGCAACAGGCAGTGCATGCCCAGTGTCTCAAGGCAGTCTGGAAGCTAGTGTCCGTGTTGCATAGTTGTACTAGGGGATAATACCCTCTTGGATATAGGATTTCTGAGGTGCAGGCGGGGACACTAATAATGATTGAATATTGCAGGAATTAAGGCCCCCGGTTGCACGTGGTTTCTGGGGGGAAGCCCAAAGGGGTCTAAGGCTAAGCTTAGGGAAATTGAAGATCAGGATATATGCTGCAACACCAAGTAAGTTAGTCCTTTATACGTGCATGCAGGCGAGTTTTCTGCAACATCAATCATTTGTGAAAATCTGTCCTAAAAAGCCACTTGTGAGGCTGAGGTACCCACCTCAGAGCTCGGTGTCAACAGAGTTTCCCAGGGTAGGCGACTCACTTGGAGGCAGTCCACACAAATTTTCACACTTACCATTGCTACCCAAATTTTCGGAAGCTCATGAACAGGAGACTATATTCATTTATAGCGGCCCCAAAAAATACTCAACCCCTGCCAATTTGGTTTCAGGAAAAATAAAATCACTAATGATGTAATTGTAAAATACTGAATCTGCTTTACACAGCACAGGAAAAATAAGAATATCCGCTAGGAACTTTTATTGACCCAAGAAAAGCATTTGATACGTAGACCATGGCATCCTACTCCACAAACTTGACCATTATGGTATAAGAGGCCATGCGCTTGCATATTTCAAAACCTACATTACTAATAGGTATCAGTACATCACCATTAAAGACACAACCTCATCAACACAGCACTTGATTTCTGGGGGTTCTGCAGGGAAGGGTCCTTGGTTCCCTGCTCTTCTTTTTTTACATAAATGATTTTCCAAACTTTCCCCACCCACCTGAAACCCATTCTTTTTTGCTGACGACACGATTTATGTCATCCCCCACAAAATCTTCCCTCCCCCCACATCTTTTGTTAATGAGGAGCGCTCAAATATCGCTTGGATGCCCGCCAATAAAACTTACACTTAACCCGGGAAAAAAACCTTTCCCTATATTATTTTTGGGGTAGCAGAGCGGTTTTGAAACCAATTTAAAAATTTTTTTCGAAAAACACTCTAATTGCCGACATAATGGGGCAAATTATTGGGGCCTTCCCAGACAACAACCGGGAATTTTTCAGACCCTTTTTCCCAACACATAACAAAAAAGTATCCCAAAACCCGGGGGGAATCTTCTCCAAATACGATATTTAGGGTCCCACAAATGCCCTTTTTAAAATTTAAATTTATTTATTTATTTATTTTTTTTGAAATGATAAGAGAAGGGTGGAAAAAATTTCTCCAGGGGGGGGGTTCCCCCCCCTTTCACCCCCTTTCACCCCTTTGGGGCCCTGAGGGGCCCAGCCCTCTCAAAGGGGCAAGAAATCTTTTTTTCTGCTAAAAGCAAATTTGATCCCGATGCAGTACAAAGTATATGACATGGTAAGCAAACCTCACTATTTGAAAGGGACTCCAGTGTTGAAAATTGTAATTTAAAAAAAGGGACAGTCCATCTTTTCCCTTAGCGGGAAAATTTAAAGGGGAAAACCTGCTCCCATTTTATTCAGGGAAATGATAGGGTACATTTTTTGTTTTAAACCCTTAAGACAGCAAGAATAAAAAAATTTCTGTTTTGCTTCATGGAAAAAAGGGGCAAGGGGGAAAAAAATACTGGGTCACTTTTCTTTTATGTGCTAGGGGAGTGAGGGTTTGTAGGGGGTTTTGTGGCATCTTCAGATTACTTTTGACTCTAAAAAGGGGAGTCCCACTGAGTCATGAAAAAACCAACAAAAAAACACTGTCCATGCTTAGTGTGAATAAAGTGTCTCACAAAAAAACAATAAACACTTACGGGGAAAGTGTGATCAGCTTCTTCATTTTTACCGGGAGTTTACCTGGAGAGATTTCCGGGGGTCAACGCCCAAGGGGGCCCGGTTTTGGACCGGGCCTCCTGGTGGATCAGAGCCTGATCAACCAGCTTTTACGCTGGATGCACGAAAACCCAAACGTAAAACCCACAGCCCAGGAATTTTTGTTTTTTACTCGGATAAAGTTTTAAATTTTTCATGGGGTTTTTACCATATCGAGAAATTAAAATTTCTCATCATTAAACCTTCATTTTGTTTTCTGCGGGGCCCACTGAAAAAATTTGGGGTTTGATGTCCCCCTGGACCCCTTGCAGTGTCTGCAAGGGAAAGGGCACTGCCCTTTGCAATTCGGGTGCCCATCCCCAAAAAACCCGGGTTGCTGTGGCTGCCCTCCTTGCTATGTTGGAAATAAGGATAAAGAACAAAAAGGGGGGTGAGTTTTGGGGCCCTTGGGAACAGAGTTTTTCCCCCACCCGTAGCTGCCTCGACTTTACTCTGTTGCGACTACTTTTCTGTGTTCTTTTAGTGGGGGAAAATTAAAAGATCCAACGACCGACTTTTCCTGTTTTTCCTTTTTTAGCACGCATTTTATCGCTGTTACCCCAGGGTCACACTTGCGAAGGTTTTTTGCAAAGTCTGTTATTTACTTCTATTTTTTTGCTTCTAGTGCATCTGGCCCCTTGTCGTTTTTTGTTTCCATTATTTGAGACAGCGGGAAAGCGCCTTTTTCCAAAAACCCATGTTGCCTGGGTTGTGTAACTGAGGGGTTTTCCCTGGGATGGGTGGTGATTTTGGCTTCTTAGGACCCTTTCAAAAAATTTTTATGTATGGGGATTTTAAAATGTATCGGTCTTTTATTTTTCTTTTGTTGTTTTATGCCCATTTGTGGGGGGGGCATGTTGTTTTTTTTTAAAAAAACCCCCCCCCTTTGGGAGGGCCCCCCCGTGTCTATGCCCCCCTTCCCCCTTAGGGGGAAAAAGGGCTCGTGATAGGGGTTTCTTGCAGTTTCTTGATGAAAAAGATTTTCCATGAGTCTCCCCCGGGGGGCGAGTGCAGGGGACTTTTCCCATTTATCGCCTTTTTCGAAGTCTTTTGGCGTCAGGATAACACCCGGTTGGGCGGGTTTTTAAACCCAAATTCGTGGCTCTTAAAAAAAATTTCATTTTGATCTTCGACTCTCATCGGGGTAAGCGGATTGCTAAAAACTGATTTCTATTGGGACTTGAGTACCCTCACTCATTTCCTTGCTGATCTGGGGGGGACCAATCTTTTTTAAAGGTGGGGGGCCCAATACGGGAACCAATTGTTCTCAAACTTTGATTTGGTAAGGGAAAAAATTTTCCTTTGGGTTTTTTTTCGTTTTCATTTATGGTTTTTTTTAAGTTTTTCCCCGAAAACCCCTTGCCCCCCCCTTTAAAAGTTTTCATTTAGTTAAGTTCGATGCTTGCTATTTCTCTGACCAGGGTCTCCCTAGTATTTCAAAATTTTGACCTTTTTTTTTAGCCGCTTGTTTTTTTTTTCTGTCGCCTGAAAAGGGGGAGGGGCTGTCTCTTTCTATTTTACATTACTCCTCCTTTTTTTTTTTGAGGAAAAAGCTTTGAGCTTACTTCGAGTGCCACCAAATTTTAAAATCTGTTTTTTAGGCAAAATTTGGGGGTCTGTGTTGTTTGGTAAAATTTTCCCAGTTTTATATCGGTTAGGACTTGGTTTATTTGGGTTTCCCATTTTTGGTTTTTTTTTATTGAAAGTTGAATTTGGGGGAATGCCCCTCGTGATTTAAATTCATTATGTCGGTCTGGGGCTCCATGAAACAATTCGGGAACTCCAATTTTTGTTTGATCTGAGTTATTTTTTTTTGATATGGTGACATTTCTTATCAGTTTCATCATTTTTTAGTGAAAAATGAGGTCCAGTTTTCCCCAATTTATAGTAGGCTCTATTATTTGCGGGTTTTAAAATTGAATTTTGTGCAAAGATTTAAAGAGCTGGGTGTGATTTTGGGGAGTTTTCACAGAGCTCCCTGCGGGTGTTATTACTGAAACAATATTTTTTTGCTTATTCCTCCCTTTTAGGTCCCTTTAAAGTTGAAATCCCCCAGGAGAAAGTGTGTGGGTAAAGGACTGGAAGATTTTCCAAAACAGTGGAAAATTTTTTAAAAACAGCTGTTCCGGGAAATTGCTGGGATTTTTTGAAACCCGGGGGTTGTAGACTACCACAATGACTAGGTTTTGGTTCCCCGACCTTTACTGCAAAAATTTCCATTTACTTTTTTTGGGAGGCTTTAAAGTAGTTTTTGTGAAAAACAAGGCCCCGCAATGTACAGGCCAATCCCCCCCCTTTTCCCCTGTTCCCCTCGTAAACATCTTTTATGGGTTGTCCCCTTGGGACCCATTTTTTCTTGCCCAAAGGGTGACCCTTTTAAATGTGGGTCTCGGGTGAAACCCAATGAACATTCCCTTTTGCCTCTGCAAGCATTTCCCTGGATGAAAGGTATTTTTTTTTGTTTGTTGCGGGTTAGACCCTGTATTTTTTGCAAAGAAAATGTTTGGGACGGGTGGTATTTTTAAAGACCGGGGGGGGGGGGGATTTTTTTCCGGCTTTGTATCGGGATTTGTTGGTTTGGGGGGAGGCCACGACTGGGTTTCCACTCCAGGAATGACTGGTTTTGGGTGTACGATTTTGCCATTTCTGCCATTTTTTTTTCCTTCCTGGCACTAAAAAACCTCCCCCTCTTGATTGGCTGTGGTACCCAGATTTTCCCAGGGCCCCTGGAGGTTTTGTATCTTTTGTCCCCTTTAGATGGTTTTGGCCGGGAAATTTGAGTTATAGCACAGTTTTTCCTTACTGAGGGTCACTTTTTAAAGGGTAAAAAAGTTACGGGAAAGGGGAATTTGCTTTTTCCCTGTTGTCATATGGGCCCCGGGCCATTTTCTAGGGGGGTCATAGTTGCAGCCCCCGTCTTTTTTTTCCCAAATTTCCCCATGTCTGCAGATACAAAGTGCATAGTATGTGCACGGGCTTTTTTTTCCTTTTCCCTTTGGGTTTCTGTGACTGTTTTCCCCTTTTGGTGCTTTTTTTCCCCCTTTTCCTTTTCCTATCCCCTAGCACCAACAATGGAGCTCCCCCAGTTTTTTTTGGAAATTTTTATCTCCTATTGCAATGGGTCCTCTTGTTTGCTATTTCCCGGGAAATTTCTAGTTTGCAATAGGGGTTTTATCTTATTTGGGACTACATTTGGGTTTCCCCCACAAGGGCTCCTGCCCCCTTGAGGCCCATTTATATGTATTCCTTCCGCGAAAATTTCCCGACTACCTGTTAAGGGGATGAATATTTTACCTGAAAGGCGAACCTCCCCCAGTGGGGAGAAATTTTCTCCAGGAAGGGGTATTACCCCCCTTCCCCCCCCTTTCAGCCTCTTTCAGCCCTGGGGGGCCCACCCCTTTCAGAAGGGGAAAAGCATCTTGTTTACGGGTTACAGCAAGTAATTGATTTCCTTGGGAATTTTTGGTAAAGGGAAAAAAACAGTCCCCCCGGGGAAAAAATTACAACCCGGTGGTTTTTCAAGCGACCCCTCCTTTTGCCGGGGGGAAACCTCCAAGGTGTTGCAAAGGGGGGGTGTTAATTTTTAATTTAAAAGGGGTAAATCCATCTCTTAACCTTTTTTAGGGAAAAAAGGAAAAAAATTTTGAGGGGAAAAAAAAACCTTTGCTCCCCTTTACCCCCCCCCCCCCCCTTTATTAAAACCCATGGTAAAAAAATTAATTTTTTGAAACATTTTGGTTTTGTACCTATGCCCTTAAAGACTTGGCAAAGGAATTTCAAAACATTTTTTTGGCTTTTGTTTTGTAAAAGTTTAAAAAGGGGGGGGGGTTTCAAATTTTTAAGCAAAAAAAAAAACTAGGGTTCCTTTTCTTTTTCTTTTTAAAAAAATTGGGCCTTTGGGGGCATTTTTTGGAATGGGGAAAAAGGAAAAAGGTTTTGGGGTTTGGGGCTTCTTCAAAATTACTTTTGAATTCAAAAACTTTGAGGGAAGGTTCAAAAAAAAAAACTTTAAAAACTTTCAGAAAAAAAAATTTTTTTAAAACAAATGAACCACTTAAAAATTCTTTGGGTTTTGGCTTTTTAAGTGGGGGGGGAAAACAAAAATGTTTCCCAAAAACAAAAATAAACCCTTTCCCAGGGGGAAAGGTTTTGGGAAAAAGGCTTTTTTCCCCAGGGGGTTTTTTTAAAAATTGGGGAAATTTAAAGACAAATTTTAACATAGTTTTTATTTTTAAGTGGTGCAAAAATTCCGAAAAGGGGTTTGGAATGGGAAATTGGGGTTTTAAAATTTTAAATAGGGTGGAGGTGTGCCCTGGTTAGTGAAAAGGGGGTTTTTAATTTTTTTGAACGGGGGAGCCTTTTTGTGGGGAAATTTGGGAAATAAAATGTTTTTTTTGGTTGTTTACCCCAAATTTTATGGTAGATATGGGTAATAAAAGTGAAAAATACCCCAAGGGTAATTTAAATTAAAACCAAAATTTTATGAAAAAAAGTATTTTAAAATTTGTTGGTTTTCAAAAAACCTTGTTCCGGAAAGGGACTGTCGGGGTTTTAAATTTTTTCCCTTTCTGTTTTTTCCCCAAAAAGTCAAAAATTTTAGTTGGAAAAGTTTTAAAGGTTTTGGGAAATTTCGATTTTGAAAAACCAAAGATTTTTTAAAATTCGGGCCTTTGGAGGGTTTGGTTTCCCTTTTTGGAATTTTTTCTAAAAATGTTTGAAACGAAAAAAATTTTTGAAAATTATTACAAGGGGGAATTTTTTGTTTTTCCCCCCTTCCAGAAGGGAATTTTCCCTGTTAAAATTGGTAATTTCTTTGAGGGGTCCCTTTTTTTTGGTTTGGGGTAAATATTGGAAAATTTTTGGATAAATTTTTGGGAAAACCCCAATTTTAAATTTTTAGTTGGTGGGGGGAAAGACCTTTTTTCGGCATTGTTTTCTTTTTATTAAGTTTTTTCCCGGTTGGGGGCCTTTTAAGTGACGAGGGATAGTGGTTTTTGGAAATAGGTTCAAAAGGGGATTTCCTTTGGGAAATTTTGGTCAGGTTTTTTGGGGTTGGGGCAAAAAAGCCAAAAAAAATTCCCACCCTTTAGTTTTTGGTTCTGGTGGAAAAAGTGGAAAGCCCCTTTTTAGGGGGGTTTTTGTGTTTTCCATAGGATTTTTTTTTATTAAAAGGAATTTTGGGGGAGGTTTTTGCAGGGGAGAATTAAGGGGGAAAAAAGTTGGGTGATTTTTTTAAGTTTTGGTTTTAAAATTTGGGTTGGAGGGCTGCCCGGGTTAAAAGTTTTGGGGGTTAAATTAAAGCCCCTTTTGGGGAATTTTTGAAGGAGAAATTTTTAAAAACCCCAGCAAAAAAATTTTTCCAAGGGAATAGGGGAAAAAAGTTGAGTGTTTTTAAAAGGGCCGGGGGGGCCCGCGGGGAACAAGCATTTTAAAAAATTTTTCGGGTTAAAAATTGGTTTTTTGGAAAGAGAACATTTTAAAAGGCCGGGGAAACTTAGTTCCGTGGTTTTTAAATGGGGGTTGGAATTTAGGAAAGATTTTGAATCGCCAATTTTTTGGAGGGGAGATTTTTTTGGGCTTGTTTTTAGTAAAATTTTGGCTTAAAAAAGGGAATTATTTTAACCCCCGGGAAAAGTTTCCTGTTCCTCTTTTGATGTTTTGAGGGCCTTTTTTGGAGGAAAACCCAAGATTTTAAAAGATTTTGGGGGGAAAATTTGGCCAAGGAGTTTGGGGAGGATGTTTTTTGGGAGTTTCTCTGGGATTGGTGAAGGGCCCCCCACGCCTATTCCCGAAAAATTGGGGTTTTTTTTCTTTTGGTTTTTAAAAGGCTTGTGAGTTTGGTGGGCGGAAAATTATCCCAGGTTTGGGTGTGGGTTTTGGTGGAAGAGTTTTTTTTTGTTTTAAAGTTTTAAATCGGCGGCCCTTTTGGGGAAAAAAAGGGGGAAGGGTTTGTTTCATTCCTTTTCCCAATTAAGGATTGATGGCTGACCACTTTCGGAATTCAAGGGCCCCTGGGGGGAAAATTACCCTTTCCCTCGGGGGTTTTAAAGTTTTTTTCCTTTGTATGGGGTAAAAGGCCACTGTTGGCAAAAGCCCAAAAAAAAGCCCAAAAGTTTTGGAAAAAAAGGTTTTAATTTTAAAAGGGAAAAACCCCGAAAAGGGAACTTTTTTGGGGAAAAAAGCGCGGAAATAAAATAATGAACCTTTTTTCTGGGCAAAACCAATTTTTTGGGTGTGTGGTTTTTGGGCCCAAAAAATTTTTTTGTGGTAAAATTTCCCTATTTATCCATTTTTTTGGGAATGCTTAAAAATCCCCCGGGGTTTTTGAGTTTTTAAAAATATTTTGGCCCAAGTTTAATTTTTCTTCCATTTGGGGGACCACCCTTTTCCCGAGAAGGTCATTTTTAGAGGTTTTTATTTTTTTGGGGGTTTTTGGGGCAGGTCTTGGGGTTTTGTTAAATAAAGTTTTTTCCCTTGGCGGGTTTTTCCAAAATCAACCTTTAAAGAAAAAAAATTTTGGGGCCACCGGGGTATTTTCTTGGGCTGACTACATCCCCAACTGGGAGCCCATTTAACCGGAAACCCTTTTTTGATGGCTGATAAACCCCAGTTTCAAAAGGGTTCCCAAAAACCCCCGGAGCACGGGTTTTAAAATTTTTTCAAAACTTTTGGGAAGGCCCCCTTTGGGAAAGACCAGATAAACTAAGTCGGGGGCCCTTTTTAAAAACCAAAGTTTTGGGGTTTTCTGGGAAAGGTTGTATTCCTGGGTCCTATTTAAAACCTCAGTTCAGTATTTAAAAACCTTTACAAAATTTTCCCTTTGAAAACGCAAAAATCCCTTGAAATCGGCCAGAAATTTTTTTATGGTTGGGGTTTCCCTTTAAGATTTTGAAAAAGAGGTAAGGCCTTTTTCAATAAACAACACTTTTTTGGGAAAAAAATCCTTGGGCCCCCTTTTACCCTCCCTGCAATCACAACATGGAGCTTTAAAAGGAGATAAAACCCCCAGCTTACCCCCTTTTGGCCAGGGAAGAGGTTTAAAGATTTCGAAAAATTTTTGGGAAGTTTCTAAAAAGTTCTGATTAATTTGTTTCCAATTTTTGACCAAATTTAATAAAGGTTTTCGGGGGGAAAAAATTCCTAGGAGTTTAAAAAACCCCCAAGGTCTGTTTTCTTTTGTTTTTTAAAGGTATCCCTAAAATGCCGCCGGTTTGAATGAGCCTTAAAATCCAACAAAAAAAAGGTTTAAATTTTCCCCTAAAGTAATGTCGTTTAAGACCCAAGGGGGTGTTTTTAATTTGCCTCCAAAAACCAATTCCAGGTTTTTTTGGAAAAAAACTCTAGAACAGGCCGCCTCCCTTTCACGGCAAGGAGTTTAAATTTCACCCCAAAGAACGAAGAAAAGAATGGCCCTTTGGAAGTGGAAGCTGAATTTAAAAACCTTGCAAGGAAAGGGGGCCTCCTTGCCCCACACACAGGTCCCTTTTTTTCCTTTTGGTTTTCAAACTCCCCCCAAATTGGGGTTTTGTAAGGTAAAATCCCAAAAAAGGTTTTTTGGAAAGGGAGGTTCCCAAATGAAAAAAGACCCTATTCCTCCAAAACTTATGCTTGGACCTGAAAGGACTTTCGGCTCTTAAATTCACTTAATAGGAGGTGAAAATTCCCCTTTTTGGGGTCTTTGGATTGGCATTTTAAGGGAGCCCAAAAATTTGTTAGAAAATCCCCTTTACCACACCCTTTAATCGGGTTATTTTCCAGCCCTTTCTTATGGGGACCGGGTTTTGGAAAAGGAAACCAAAAATTTGTAAAGGATTATCAAAAATGAATTTCCCTTCCTGCAAAATTGTTGTTGAAAAATTTGGGTTCGGGAAACCGGAACGCATTTTTATTGGTCCCCTTAAAAAATTAAACCCTTTCCCCCTTGGGGGTTCCTTCTTACCTTTAATTGCCCCAATACTTTTTGAAAAATTTCTTACCCGGTTGCCAAAATTTGGCTAAGTGCCCTATCTTATGGGGAAATGGAAGTTTTTAAAAAACCAGGGTTTAAGGGGGTATTAATGGCCGATACCCCCCCTTTGGTCCATTTTTGGGGTTTTTAAAAGGGGAAAAAAGGCCTTTTGTTCCAAAACAAAAAAATTCATTTTCCCGGAGATTTCCCCTCAATTGGGGAAACCAGGCAAATTTAGTTTTAATTTTTACCAAAATTTTGGGAGGGCCAAAAGACCAAAAGGAAAAGATAAACCGATAAAGGTTTTAACCCGGGGCCCGAAGAAAAATACCCCTTTGGTTCCCAAGGGAAAAAAGGCCTTTTGCCAACTAAAAGGGTTAGCACCCGGTTTAGGGAAGGGTAGGAAAGGTTTTTAATTTTCCCATTTTTTGGGGGAAGGGTCCCGCCTTTAGGGAACTTCCCAATTTTTTGGGCCCCAAGAAAAAAAATTCATTCAAAAAGGGCCCGGGGTTTTTTTTCTTAAAAAATTTACAATTGGTTTTCTAAAACTTTTCCCAAGGGGAAAGTCCGCCCTTTGGTCCCACCCAATTTTCCGTGACAAAAAGCAGAAGGCCCTTTTTCCCCTTTTTTAAACAAAAAGGGAATCTCAAATTCAAGAAAGTCCCCCCATTAAAGGGGGAAAGGGGACCTTTTCCTTGTGAAAAAGGAATTCGGGGCCCCGGCGCCCATAGCCTCTTTTGGAGGTTTTTAAAATCAGGGGTTTTTAGGCCCTGTGAAAAGGGGCCCGGGCCATTAAAAGGATTTAAAAACGGAGGCATTTTTTTTTGGGTGCATTTTACCTAAGGAGGGACCAACCCGTAAGGTTCTTTCGAAATTTAAGGGGGACCAAAAATTTTAGGTTAAAAGGGAAAGGGACAAGAATATTACCCCGGGGAGGCATTTGTTAACTTTTGGGGGATATTCCCGGGGGTAAGGGGGCCCCAACTCCGGGATGCATTTCTCGGGCCCCAAAAAGTGGGAAAAAGTAAAGATTTTGCAATAACTTCGTTTAAAGGCTTTTTTTCCCCCCCCCCCCCCCCCCCCCCCCCCCCCCCCCCCCCCCCCCCCCCCCCCCCCCTTTTTCCCCCCGGATTTAACCGCCTGTACCTTTTTGTCAAATCAAAGAACATCCCCCTACTCAGTGGAAGATGTGCGACAAGTGATCAGAGCATGCAGAGTTTTTTTGCAGATGCAACCCAAAATTTTCATCAGCCAGGAAAGACCCCATCCCCAAAAAATCCCCCCAGTTTTTTCGAAAAGATTAAATTATAGTTTTAAAAGGACCTTTTCCCAAGCAAAAATCAGAATAGGTATTCCTTAACAATTTGATGAAATTAAAGGGTTTCCCTTTGTTTTCCCCCGGTGAAAATAGGGCGCTTCAACTGTTTTTTAAGTTGTTTTTCACATTTTTTTTTTCTTTTTTTTTTGGGGTATGCCAGCTTATACCCCTTTCAGACAGGGGATCCTCGTTAAATGAGAACGAACTTCAGGATTTTTTGGGCTAGCAAAGGTATTGCCTGCAGCAGAACAACAAGCTAAAACCCTAAAGGCAATGGTCAAGTGGAGCGGTCAATGGTACATTAAAAAAAGGCATTTACAATGACTTTAAAAAGCCCGCGCAATCTACCTTTAAAACACGGGAAAACGGCCTCCCTTATGTTTTTTTTAAACTCTATTAGATCCCTGCTGGGGCAAAGCTACTTTTGCAACCCCTCAGAAAAAACTCCTAACTATTCACGTCGTTTTTTTTCAAACGGGACCTCCGTGCCCAAGGGTTTATGTCTTCCGGGACTCTTTTCTCCTAAAAGACCAACCGTGGGGATGAAAAAGACGGATCCTTTAGTGGAAGAGGTGGGAGCCCCTGAAAAGCTAATCCACTTTAACCCCCAACATTCCCCCTACCAAAATGGTAAAGAGCCCAACAGTATTACAAGACATTTAGCCCCATTTTTGAAATCCCTTTTAGTGTGGAATCTCAAGATACACCAATAGATGTGAAAAAAGTTTTCGTTTTTCTCGGGGGAAACCCCCTTAAACCCTACCCCTAGGGAAAATAGAGGATTCTGCTCCAGCATTTAAATCCCCCCCGGGGGGGGAAAAATTCGAACCTGGTGAAAGGCTCAAGGGCTACAGGTGGGGAGTTCGTCGCCCACCAAAACAGTTTGGGAGTTACTGTCTCTGATTTTTGAGGGGGGAGATTGTAGTGAAACTGGTCCTGTGGGGAGCAGCAGCAGGATAAAATTTCACCCCTCTGGGGGCCCCTTTTAACAACAAAAAACCCAGTTTGGTGTGTGTCAGGGGACCAACACATGGTGTGTGATTCTCCCTATTTTATCCTTTATCACGAGCAGTTCCCAGGGTTGATTTTAAAAATTTATGTGGCCGTAGTTTAAAAATTTTTTCTTTTTGACATTGCAAAAATTCACCACCCCTGTAGAAGTCTTTATTAGATTTACTATTCATTTATTTTGTTGTTGCAGAAGTACATGAAAAATTCTATTTAAATTAAACCCAAGAGTTAAGGCCTGTGTTTCAAACAAAACCACTCCCCTCTTTCTACCCTCCCCCGAGAGTGGAGATTTAAGGCTTTAAAGTCTATCTTCATAGGGGGGTTCCTTAAAACGTAAATTTTTTTTTATTTCATTCTTCTCTGTATGTTTTCTAATGAGCCCTATATCCCCCCTGTAGAAAGGGGGGCCCAAAAAATTTGGCAGCATAATCAAAATTTGAGGTCTCATAGTAAAGTATAGAGCTTTTAAAAAAATTTTTGGACTTTTTCCCTCACACTTCTTGAAATAAATCCAAGTAATCTATTGGCCTTTTTTGGGCACACACTAAGGCCGGGCTGTTTTTTGGCTTTAGTTTTTTTTTCTGCTCACCAGGACCCCCAACTCCTTTTCACATTCTGTATGATCAAGCTTACTTCACCTAGTTTAAAGGGTTTTCGGGGGTTTATTTCATTCCCAACCCCCTAGTCCCCAAACATTTAAACCCGCCATTAAACCCTTCTTTCTCCCAAATTTTTCAGACCAGGACTTTAAATTTGCCCCAAATTCCGGAGTTCTTGCTATCCTTCAGATTTAATTTTTACCCCCTTTTTTCTTTGAAATCCCAGAAAATTTTTACTCATGTCGCTCGTAATCTCTTCATCAAGGTTTTAAATTTAAAATTTATGAAAAGAAGGGCCAAAAAACGACCCTTGGGGAAACGCCACTAGTGACTAACCCCCCATTCAGTTTTTCCACTCCATTAATGGTAACCCCTGCTTTTTATTGGTAACCCAACCCTTTTCCCATGCTAGAACTTTCCCCTCCTATACAATGAGCTGCAGAAGTGATGCAAGGAGGGAAAGTATAGGGAGAAAAAGAGAGAGGTTAAGAGAGTGGGGAAGCAATGTAAAAAGAGAGAAAAATGAGAAGTGGGTGAGATGTTATCAACAAATTTTGTTAAAAAATAAAAAAAATTTTTTTGGAGTGAGATTAACAAGTTTAAAAAAGCCTAGAAAAACAAAAGGATTTTTAGTTAAAAATAGGGTAGGAGAGTTTTAAATGGAGAGTTAAGGTATTTTTGGAAGATGGAGGGAATATTTTTGGGGGAATTGTTAAATTTTTGATGAAGAAGGGAAATGGATTTCCGTGTTTTAGGGCAAGGAGGGAAAAACATCTTTTAGGAGTGAGGGAAAAGCCATTTTTGATGTGGGGGAAGTTTTGTGGGCAGTAGGTAAAAAGAAAGGGGGTTAAAGGGAGGCCGGTTGATGGGATAAAGATAGAAATTTTTAAAAGCAGGTGGGGGTATGTTTTGGAGTGGTTTTGGTTTCCCAAAAATTTAATAAATGTTTGGGGAAAAGGGTAAGGTACCTAGGGGTTGGAAAAGAGCATGGGATTGGGTTCCCTTTTTATAAAGGCAAAGGGGATAAAAAAGAGTGGGAAAAAAAATTTTAAGGGGGGTAAGTTGTTGAGTTTTACCTGGGAAAGTGTAAAGGTAGAGTTATTTTTGAAAGAAATTTAAAAGTAAGACGGAGAAAAAGGGTGCTTTAAAAAGGGGCTTTTGGAAAGGTAGGGGGTGTGTGGACCAAGGGGGTTTTTCAGTGAAACCTATAAGTGGGAAAAAGTATTTAAAATTAAAGGCCCAAAGTGTCCCTTTTTGGGCCCTTTTTGGGAAATTTTGGGAAAAAGGGGTTTGACGGGTGGATAGGGGGGGAATTTTGGCAGGTGTTGAGGTGTATGGGGGTAGGGGGAGGTTTCTGAAAGCAGTGAAGAGTTTTTTCGAGGATAGTGATGTAAGTTAGAGATGTAGGAAAAAGGGAAATTTTTTTTCCAAATAAAAGTAGGGGCCTTTGACCAAAGGGTGTGTGGGTGTCACCCTGGTTTTTTTAATATTTTTATAGGGGGTTGTAAAAAAAATAAATGCGAGGGTTTTTGGCAAGAAGCCCTAGAGTTAAAAAGGGTAAAGAATCCCCACCTAAAGTGGGAGTTGTCACAGTTTCTCTTTTTCTGATGACACTGTGCTCTTGGGGGAAATTCCCGAAGAGAAGTTGCAGAGATTGGGGGGGGAATTTAATTTGGTAGGGTGTGCAAAAGAAGGGAAAATTTAAAATGAAAAAGGAAAAAAGTAAAAGGGTTTGAGGATAAAAAAAAAGATTAGGTATTTAAAGATTTTGGGTACAGATTGGAGGGGGAAGTTTTGGAGGGGTGAATTTTTATTCAGGGTTTTTGGGGGTGGACGTGGGCAGCGGATGGGCTATGAAAGATGAGGGGGAATCATAGAATTGATGAGGGGAAAAAGGGTTTAGTGGTTTTCAAATTGGAGTCTGTGGAGACAAAGAAATTTGTCCTTGGGGGCAAAGAGGAAAATGAAAGAGGGTATAGTTTTTTCCAACGCTCTTTTATGGGTGTTTAACGGGGGATTTAAAAGTTTTCAAACGAGGAGAAGGCTGGAGGGAGTGGAAAATGTCATGTCCCGGGGAGCCCTGTGTTGTGTGAATTTTAAAAGCAGGAATTCGTAAAATTTTGGGAATTAGGAGGAGGTGCGGGATTACCAAAACTGCTGTCCAAAAGGGGTGAGGAAGGGTTTTTTGGGGTGGGTTTGGGGCATTTTGGAAGAATTTTGGAAAGGGAAAAAGAATAACTTCAAGAGTGTTCAGTCTGTGTGGAATGAAGGGGAGGGTAGGGGGCGGCCCCAAAAAAGGTTGGAGGGGGGGGGTAAAAGGGGGTTTGGTGCAGGGGCTTTTGGGCTTTCAGCAGGCATGCGTGAGCATGTTTGATAGGGGTGAATGGAGCAAATGGTTTTTTTTACTTTACTCTGTTGGAGTGTGAGCAAAATAACATTTATGAAGGGGGTTTAGGGAAAACCCCAAGGCCCGGGCTTTTAAACCCCGGAGATGGGAAGTACAAATGGGCCCGCACTCTGAAGGAGGGGTTTAAGGGTTTCAAATTTAAAAAAAAAAAGTGAAAAACAACCCCTTTGGGGAAGACAGGATGGAGTGAATGACGGTGAAAATTTTTTTTTTTTTCGGGCCACCCGGGCCCTTTGGGGGGAATCGGCCAGTGGGGTTAATAATAAACCAAAGAGCTGCCCCTTTTTTTAAGAGTTTTCCCGTAGGTACTGTATTGGGAAGGGTTTATAAAATCCAAAAAAACAAAATTATATTCCCTTTTTACGTCTACGCCTAAATGTTTTACTGAAAAGTCGCAAGTTTGTCAGGCGGAAAAGGCCTCTCTGAATCCATGCTGAGATTCTTTATTATGTTATGCTCTTCCCCCAAAGGGGGCCTTTTAATAATGTCGCATAATTTTTTCTTGTTAAATTGCCCCCTATAGATGTCGGGTTTTTTGGCGGGAATTTGAAGAAAAGACTTATCCCCCGATTTGAATATTTGGGAAACCCCATTAGCCATCTTCCCCAACCTGGCCAAAAACCGGGGAAGGTTACGCTTAAAAAACACTCGGTTTAAAGGCCCGAAAAAAGGGTCCATCTTGCATTCCCTTTTGTACCCCGGAAAAAAACTCACGGGTCCCCGGAAAAATTATTTTTCTTCAGTTTGCTTTTCTGTTTTAAAAACCATGTCCCTCTTGACGTAATTTTTAGTTTTTAAATTTAAAATTTAACAGGAACTTAAAAAAATTTTTAATTACTGGGAAAATTTTATTTAAAATCTTCCGTGTTAAAAAAATGGGCAAAAAAAATTTTCATTTAAAAAAGGAACACCTTTCCAGTTTGTTTTTCCATCACCCGTCCATTCCCAAATTTTTTAGAGGGGCCCACTTTTTTTTCCTTTCCCCTTTGTCCTTTAAAAACGGGAAAAAACCCCTTTGGGGTTAGTCTTTGATTCATTACCAAATCTAATTTTCATAGTCCCCATTTTGCCTTTCCCAATCCCCTTTTTACTTTTTCTTTTAAGCTGAACATATTGGGCAGTAAAGGTTTTAAACCCCTTCCCCATCTGATAGCCCATAAATTCCCCTTTTCTCCCCCAATAGATGCTTTAACCTACTTTTTAACCCCTTTGGGAAACGGGTATTTTTAACCTAATATTCTCTGGGGAATGTATTTTCTCTGGGGACGGTGTACCCTTATTAAAAAAAAAAATCATAAAAAGATCCCCTTCATAAACTAAGTATGATCATCATCAAAAAACATTAGCTAGATAAACCCCCAAACAAGATTAGACAGAGTTCCCTAAGCCATTATGTCGGGGAGAATGGAAATCAGGGATTTTTACTGTTTTATCATTATTTTTGCATTCCCCTTAATGCTGAGTGTGGATTTGTGATCACTTGCGCCAAAGCCTTCAGGATCTCCAAAATTATTCACGAGTGTTTCCTTATTTTAAAAAGGGCTAGGGCAAACAAATTTTTTACCCCTGGTAGGCTCTTTACCTCTGCTTCAGAAAAAAGTCATTTAACTGTTTTCCCCCAAATCACCCGGGCTCTAGATTACCGTAAATTTTTCCGTTCAATTTGACCTTTTTAGTAAAAGTCCCCTACTATGACTATGTTTTTGTGTCTAGAAAACCCTACCCAAATTTTGTCCAAAAGAAATCTCCCTTTTTCGTTTATCCAACCCGGGGGTCGGTATATTACACCCAGAATTGTGGAAAAAAAAACTTAGTACAGTTTTAGGGAAAATTTATTAAAGGAAAGGGGGGGGGTTTTGCCCCGGTGGGTTTTTCATCCCAATACAGAGAAAACAAAAAAAACGCCCTATAAAAAATAGGGGGGCAGGAGTCCCGGTTAAAAGACGCGTGGGTTTGAGGTTTGGGAGTAGTAGGATAGTTTATTTGGAAAATGAAGAGGGGTTGTTCCACCACTTACACTACTTTTTACCCTTTCCCACGCGTCTCTTCACCTGCCCCCTGCCACTAATTTTATATGCGTTTTTTTTTTTTTTTGTTTTTCCCGTATTAGGACTGAAAAAAGCCCTTTGTGGTGAAACGGTTTTTTTAATAAAAATCCCCAACTGTACATAAGTTTTTTTTTCCCCACTTGTCGTTTTCAAAAATACCTGTGGAAAATTTTTTTTGGTCCCTAAAGTTCCACAGGGCAGAAACCGGGATGGGGGTAATGGAACGGCCATGCATTCTCTCGGGGTTGGGGTGGATTGTTTTGGGGGGCTTTTTTAATTTATAGATTTTTCCCTTCAGGGAAAGGGGTAGGTAAATTTTTCTGTTTGTATATTAATATTAGGTTTACTAAGGCAACTGTAGATTTAAAAATTTAAAGTAGACCTAAGAAACCCTTTTAAAATAGGTAAAAATAGGCTGATAAGTAGGCAAAACACTGGATAAGTTAGCTAAAGGGGGAACTGGAGCCCTAGTTTGAACGAAGAACGAGGGTCTGGAAAAAGGGGACCAGCTAGTTCTTCTTAAGGGCAGACACCCAATGGACAAGGCTTGCCGTGATGAAACAAAACGGCGCCCCCCCGTGCTTCACAAATTTTTTTCCTAGGGAAAAACTGGTAAAAGGGACCTCGATTTTACGTAGATGACCTCCCAGGCCCCTAAAAGTAAAAAAAGACCTCCACTTTACTCGTTTGATTTCTGGCCAGTGTCTGGGGAGAATGTGAGTGAGTTTGATCTGTGGGGCCCCGGGGGTAGAGGCAGTGCATTTCCCCGTAAGTACCCCGTGTTTACGGGGAGTTGGAACTAGTGTTTCCCTGTCTGCATAGTTATACTAGGGGTACATACCCCCTTTTGGGTTTAGGGGGAATTTTTAAAGGGGCAGGCAGGGCATAATAACCAAATTTAATATTTTCAGGAAAATTTAAGGGGATCCCGGTTGCCCGTGGTTTCTAGGGGAAGTCCCAAAAAGGGGTAAAACTAAGTTAGGGAAGTTTGAAGATCAGGATATATGCTTTCCCAAAACCAATAAGTTTGTCCCTTTTTAAAAGTGCGCAGGCGGTTTTTTGCAAATTTAACATTTGTGGGAAAAACTGTCCCCAAAGTGCCAAAATTTTGAAGGGTAGGTACCCCCCTCAGAGCCCTTGGGGGTCAAAGGGGTTTTTTCCAGGGGAGGCGACTCACTTGGGGGCAAATTCCCCCACAAATTTTCACAAAAAATGGTCCTTCGAAAATGGATGTGGAATAGCTAGATTAAGCAAACATAGCTAGGGGGAAATTTTGGAACCAGTTTTAAAAGAGTTAGGTTAAGTTAGCACTCCCAGGCCCCCGAGTTACGCAGAGGCTAGGGCCCAAATGATATACAAAAGAAGTTTTTATTTGCAGTTAAATTTAAAGGGAGGCCAGGTAGGGTAAAGGGAAATTTTTTGAATTTTAATTTAAAATTTATTTTTTTAAAAAATACAAATTTAAACCGGAGTAGGAACCCCTTTTTGTTTAATTACTTACAGGGATTTGCCCCAAAGGGAGCCATTTGTTAGGCTGGCCTTTTGAAATTTACAACAGTTATAGAAACTGGCCCGATTTTTAAAAATATTATTATTTACAGGGGGTTATAAAGCCGGTTTAAGCTATAGCACACTAGCTGGTTGGATTTACCTTTTTCCCCAAACCCCCCCACGCTAGGCTGGTAAGCTAGGCCCCGCTGTTTTTCATACATTATTCATTTCTGTTTCACAAGTTGAATTGTTTTTAATTTTTTTTGTGTTAACCCCAAATGATTTTAAATTTTTATACTGCACTTTTTTTTGTGTGATTTTCATTGTCTTTGAAATTTATTTTGGGGGGGATTTGCGAAATTTTAAATGAACAGGGTTAAATCCTGTAATTATTTTTCTGGCATTGTACAGGAAAATTTCTGGTTTTAAACTTTCCCCACTGAAACACCCTTTTGATTGGGGGTTTGGGGAGTAACGTGTAAAATTTTTTATTTTAGAGTAAAAGCAAAATAATTTTAAAAGGGGAAAGGGTTTAAACCCTTTAGACTCTTTACTCTCAATAATACTGTTTTGTGTGTGGGAAAGTGCTAAAATTTAAGTACAAATTGTACCGTTTCTTTAAATAAAAAAGCAAATATGTAGGTAAAAGATGTTTGTAAACCCGCTGTTCCCCGCTCAAAGTCAAATTTAAAAAAGTCTATGGGGGCCCATAAGGGGGGGGCCCGAGCAAAAACATGTGGGAGGTTGTACGGTCAGGGAAGATAAGACGTTTGACTGGGGGGAACCCAGAGAGTTGCGTGGAAGGGTAATTACGGGCCCGCTTGGCCCGCGTGGGCCCCGTTTTTTGCCCGGGTTTTCCCCGTGTTTTCAGGCGCTCTTTTCGTGCTAGAACTTTAATTTGTTTTCATCAATCCATACGGGTAATCCCCCTAGCGCCCGGAACCAATCTTGGGGGGAAAAAATTTTATACTGAGTCAAAAAAAAGGGAATTTTGTGCACTACCTAGCAGAATTTTCTGCCAGAGGGGGAAACATAAAGGGCCCGTGTTTCCCCTGTGAAAAAAAATAATAAAAATTGAACTTTTTGTTTTCAAGGAAAGAAAGTCTCCCGATAACATTGAGTATACATTGTGTATAGTGTAAACTACCGTTTGGGGTCCCTAGTTTATTGATGTAAAGGCTAAAGTGTCATTTGAAAAAAGGGGAATTTGTTAAAAGGGAAATGATAAGCCTATAGAGGCAGGTGCCAGAAATCCAAGAAAAAAATTTCCAAGGGCAGCTGTTTTTAAAAAATCTTTCCCGGCTTCGTGTTTCTCGCTTTTAAACTAGTGAAAACCGTCAATAGCAGAATAAAAGTGTTTTTGTAGCAACAAAAAAAGTAAATTTTAATGGTACTTAGTGGGGTGGAGTGATTTTTTTTAGTTTCTTTTTCTTGAAAATTTCGAGACGTTACTGTGAAATTTATATAAACCCGTAGTTACCACGGGCGCAATAAAACAAAACGAGAAACAAAAAAATTTTACGAAAAAACGTCCCTTTCCCCAAAATTTTTCCCCCAGGGCAAAATTTAAATGATAATTTTAAAACATTTATTGTGGTGAGGGCGGAAAAAAAAAAAAAAAAGAAAAGCCAGAACAAAAAATTGATAAACAAGGAGGTCTACCGTTTTTGTCATTGTAGGAGCTGCCAGATATTTTCCCCGGGTCTTCAACACGAAGTTTTAAAACTTTTGGGATTTATCAAATCACAAAATTACCCCGGGGAGATTTAATTTTTCCCGTAGATCCCTTTGTGTTTTTAGCTCAAATCACCGACCAGTAAAGTTTTAAAAAAAGTGGGGCCCATGATCGGGGCCCGATCGACTGGTCCCAAAACCCTGACTGGTCCGAACCCCTTTACTGGTCCCAAACCCCCCGGGTTTGGTTTTTAAACAGTTTCGTTGGACAATAAAGGGAAACTGTAAACGGATGGGGTTGTAGCGCCCCTTTTTAAACACAAACAATTAAAAAAACGGGGTGTGACGGTAAATGTCCAATTTCAAAAAAGTTAGAAACAGATATACAAATAGCTAGGCTTCATTTAAAGGGCAAATATAATATTCAAGAGGGTTTCTAGTAGAATTGGGAGTAAATCAACCAATTTAAATCATTATGAAGCCTGTGGGTGTCCCGGGTCAGGGGGAAAAAAAACGGGGGTTCCCCATGGAAAAAAATTTCCTTTTTGTGGAAATTGGTGTCCCCCCGGGGGCCCTTTTTCAGATATCCCCGAACTAGCTACAAGCTATTAAAACAGAGAAGTGTTTTTTGGGGATGCCCAAATGAGGAAAATCTTTTGGACTAAAATCACAAAGGGGATTAAAAAAAAGGACAACATCAAAGTGCTTTCATAGAAAAACCTGGAAACTTTCTACAACAGATGGGGGAACATAAAAAGTCTGGGGTGAAAGGTACTGCCCCCTTTATACTGGCCATGTAGCCCCAAACTTAAGGTGGAAGGGGATGTCCGGTACTCATAAATGTGGGGGTGATAGTGCTGTTCCCCGGGGGAAGTAATGGGGAAGCTGGAGGTTTCTGTCCGGGGGGACAGAAATGGTTTAAAACTGGAGATTTCTGTCCTGGGAGACAGAAAAGGTGAAAACTGGAGATTTTTTTCCAGGGGGTCCCGGGAAATTTTACCCCAGGAAGGAATCTAAAAATGACCCCCATAGGGGGCAGGAAGGGCCCTAGTAGGGGAAAAAAGTGTTTGAAAAATAAGATAAAACCAAATTGCAAACTAGAAATAACCCAGGGAAAAAGCAAAAAAAGGGCTCCAATAGAATAGTGAGGTAAATTAAAAAACAACTGGGGGGGCTCCATTGTTGGGTGCTAGGGAGGATTTGAAGTAAACGGGGAAAAATGCACCAAAAAGGGAAAACAGTCACAGAAAACCCAAAAGGGAACGGAAACCCAAACCTGTGCACAACTATGCACTTGGTTTTCTGCTGGTTTGGGGAAAACTGAAAAACAATAAGGGCAGCAACTAAACCACCCAAAAAAAATGCCTGCCCTATGGGCAACAGGAAAATGCAAACCCCTTCCTGTAAACTTTTTCCCCTGAAATGTGTACCCCTTAGTTCCGGAAAGACTGTGCATAACTAAAATTTTCCCGGCATTCCATCTAAAGGGGACAAAAGGGTACAAAAAAAACCCGGCCATGGGAAAAAACCGGGTAAACCACAGCCCCTCAAGAGGAAAAGGGTTTTTTTGTGCCAGGAAGGAAAAAAAAAATGGGAGGAAAAAGGCCCGAAAACCCCTACCCAAATCCATCCCTTCCTGGAGTGGAACCCACAGTCGATGGCCTCCAACCCCAAAACCCAAAAAAATACAGATACTAATGCCGGAAAAAAAAACCCCCCCCCGTACCAACAATTTCCCCCAGTCCGATAACATTTTTTCTTTTGGGAAAAATACAGGGTCTAAAGGGCCCGCAACAAACAAAAAAAATACCCTTTTTTCCTTGGGCTGCTTGCAGAGGCAAAGGCAATGTTGCGGCCCCTTTTATGAGACCCCCATAAAAGGGTCACTTGGACAAGGGAAATATGGATCCCCCGGTTTCAAACCAAAACAGATGTGGGCAGAGTGAAAAGGCCAAAAAAGGGGGGGTTTGGGCCCGTACATTGCCCGAGTCACCTTTTTTTGCACAGAACTGGGTTAATGCCTAAATTTGTAGTGGAAGTTTTGCATAAAGGTCGGAACCCAAAAACCGTCATTGTGGTAGGGCTACAAACCTCCGGGTGGGAACATCCCAAACAATTCCAGGAAAAGCTGTTTTTTAAAATTTACCACTGCTGGAAAAACCCTTTCCCGGGTCCTGCCCCCAAACAACTTTCTCCGGGGGATTTCAACTTAAGGCACCTAAAATGGAGGAATTAGCAAATAATATTTTTGCCCGTAATAACACCAAGGGGGCAGCCCCTGATGAAAACTCACACTCACCGAGCTTTTAAAAACTCTGCCAAAATTTAATTTAAACCGCAAATAATAGAGCCCACTAGAGGAGAATACACTAGACTCATCTTTACTAACAATGATGATCTGATTAAAAATGTCACCATATCAAAAACAAAATCTCAGATCCAACAAAAATTGAAAGGGTTTAGACATGTATGCGTGGACCCCAGACCGACAAAATGAAACTAGTCCCGGGGGTATTCAAACCAAAATTTTTTTTTAAATTAATAACAAAAACATAAAGTGGGACCAAGTAAAAACCCAAGGTTTCCCAACCCTATAAAATGGGGGAAAAATTTTAAGCAAAAACAGACCCCCAAACTTTTGCCCAGAACAGATTAACCCCGGTGGCACTCGAAAGTTTGCACAAGGCTTAAATTCCCCTAAGAAAAAGGAGGAGTAAAATGTAAAAATAGAAAGAGAGAGGCGCTCCCCTTTTCAGGCGACGGAAAAGAATAAAAGGCGGCTAAAAAAAAGGGGCAATATATCTGAAATGCGCAGGGAACCCCTGGTTTAAGGGGAAATAGCAAGCATCGAACTTAAGCTAAAAGAATTTCCCTTTTGGAGGCAGGAAACGGGGGAAGAACTAAAAGCCATAAATGAAATCGAAAGAAAACCCCAAAAAAATTTCTTCTCCTAGCCAAAACAAAAACGAGAACAACGTCCAAATTTTGGGCCCCCATTAAAAAAGATGGGCCCACACAATGACAGCAATGAAATGAGTGAGCTACTCAAATCAAAATAAGACCCCGTTTTTTTGAAGCCCCTAACCCCGGGTGAAGTCGAAGATCAAAATGAATTTTTTTATGGGAGCCCCAAAATTTTTATTAACACCCAAACCTTTTCCGATGTTTCCTGAGCCAAATGGGCTTCGAACAGGGGATAAATGACATGCCCATGCACTTTTGCCCCCAGGGGCCCGACTCAAGGAAAATCTGTGTTCAACAAGAAAATGCAAGAAGCCCCCATCACAGCCCTTTTCCAACCTATGGAGAGGGAGCATGGACACGGGGGTCGTCCCCATTTTCTAAAAAAAACAGACATAGCCCCACCCCCAAAGGGGGGAGTTTAAAAAAACGCAAAGAACTTTCTACCAATAGCACTAACTTTCCCCTATCATAAAAAACTTTTAAAAGGGTTTCCCAAAGGGAAAAAAAGATCACCACCCAAATTTGAAACCCATCAGTTACACAAAACCCCGGGGGAACATGGGTTTAAAAACAGGTCGCTCCTGTTTTTCAAATACTGGTTTATACGACAAGGTCCTAAAGGGACTAGAAACAAAAAGAATGCAGATGTAATATATACAGAAATTTGGGAAAAGCCTTCGGGCAAGTGTGACCATGGCGTAATAGTGCACAAAAAGCGCCCTAAAGGAAAACGGAAAAGTCGGTCGATGGATCTATAATTTTCCCCCCACTAAAAAAGGAAAAAAAAAGAGGTATTTGTTCCCAAAAAGTAAAGTCCCCAAGGGGAGCTACGGTGAAAAGCTCTGTTTCCCAAGGGACAGTACTAGCTCCCATCTTGGTTTCCCCATCCCATATCCGACATAGACAAGGGTGTCACCACGCACCGTGTCTTCCTTTGAGATGACACCCCCCAATCATACAGTGTTTCCATTGCAGACACTGCAAAGGGTCCCGGCGGACATCAACCAAAACTTTCAGTGGGCTGCAGAAAACCCAAAAAGAAGTTCAACGATGAGAAATTTCCAAATTTCTAATATGGTAAACATGAGGAAATTAAAAACTTCACAGAGTTTCAAAACAAATTCTGGGCCCCCAAAAAAAAAAGGCCCAAAAACCAACGTCAAAAGACCTGGGAAATGATTAAAGTCGGAGGATTTACCTTCAAAGGGCCCTAACATTTTTTCAATCGCATCTGCCCAGAAAAAAGCCCGGATGGATAATGAGAAAACCCTTTAAAATAGGGAGGCCCAACCCATGTTTACACCCTTTTAGGTCACTTGTTTTTATCTAGGCTGGGAAAAATGCTTCACTCTAACAGCACCTTTAAGGCAGGTGAAATTGCCCACCTAGAAAATGTAAAGAAACTTTTACGGCGCGCATAAAGGGATAAAAAAAACCTCAAATTTTGGGGGCGCTTTAGGTTTTAAATGTATTCCCTGGAAAAGCAGGAGGGAGAGATACATGATTTATATTTCACCTTTGGGAAAAACCAGAGGGGTAAATACCGAACTTTTCACACAAAAAACCCCTAAAAAATACGAAGCAAAAGACTTTGGCCCGGGCGATGCACCATCCCCCCAATTAAAAACAGGGGGCACTTTGCCGTTAAAAGACCAACAATAAGTGGGCAGGGGGCCCCAACTGTTCCCAAAGCCTCCCAGGGACACATAAGGGGGATTAACCCAAAAGCCCCGGGAGTCTTCCCAAACTGGCATGGACAAGCCCCCTAAAGTTTAGTTCCTGATCAGGGCCGGGGTGTGGCTCTTTCGTTGGTTTTTCGTGCAGGGCCCGCAGCAACAGCCCGGTTGATCAGGGGGCCCGATCCACCGGAAGGGCCCGGGCAAGACCGGGCCCCGGGGGGGGGTTTTACCCCCCCAAACTTCTTCCAGGTAAACCCCGGTAAAACCCTTTTGGGGCAAAGACTGGAAGGGCCCTTTTAGAGATCATTTATCCTTTATGAACAGAGGCCTATACAGTGGACCCCCGCATAACGATCAAACCCCGAATGTGACCAATTATGAAGTGGATTTTGTAAGGCGTTTTTACGTTTTATGTTTGGGGGGGCCCGAAATGGACTAATCTACTTTTACATATTCCTTATGGGAAAAAAGTCAAAGTACTGGCCCCCTGAACATATTCGGGGGGTAAAAAAAAATCGTTTTAACCCGGGGGGCCATGTATCAGGGGAGGGCCGAAATTTTCAGAAAAAAGTTGCACGGACCCGACTTGGGCGAAAAAAGGGGAGGTGTAAACCGAGATGAGATCTGCAGGCCCCGTTTAAAAAAACTTTTAAGGCCCCGGGACAGCAGGAGGAAACAAAAGTTTCAAGGAACCGAACCAAAAGCAAAGCCCCGTTAAATATGTTGCCCAATTGCCCAGTTGAATTTACCCAAAGTTCACGGGCCCTTTAACAGAGTAAAATTGCTTTTTTGGGGTCAGTTTTAAAACCAGATAGAAGAAGAGCGATTTGTCAATGGGCCCCTCAAATTACAATGTTTACGTTCACAGCTCAGGGTAAAGCCTTGGACTTGGTCCGGCATTAAACCCAAACCCCTGACCCATTAAACCCAAAAAAACCAAGACCCCTTAAGGACACGTATGGCAAAACTGAGGAGATAAAGGTAGCTATACTTAAACGTTTTCTGGATCTAGAGGGGTTGGGCGCCATTTACTGTCAGAGCCTAGAGAAGTTCCGAATCGAAATTATGAGTTTTAGAAAAAGTCCTTTAAAAATTTACATGATTGGGGTTTAAATCGGAATGGTTTACTAGTTTTAGGTGATTCAGAGGAAACTGGGTGGCAGTACAGTGCATGAGTTTTCCCCTTAAAAAAAATCCCGATGAAAAGGTTTTACGATAAAAACAAATCGTTAGGGGTTGGGAGATTTGGTTTTTCATTTTAGTATAGGGGTGAGAGAAAAGTCAAACCAAACCAATCGCCACATTAAAAAAACCCCCCAAAAGTCACTTTAAAAACTCGAAGATCAGTCCCAAAGCTTTTTAAGACTAACGTTGGGGGTGGGTTTTAGGAAAAGGGGGTGCTAAGGTAAGAACCTCTAAGCAGAACCTCAGAGGCACTTATGCCCAAAAAATGCGTGGTTTTGCGAAGGGAACAAAGCTGCACGAGTTGCCGGATATATAACATGAGCAGTAGGCAACAGAGACAAAAGGGGGTTGAGGGGCTTGCCCTTTTAGTGATGTGGGGGGGGACTTTGCGAGAGACTGTGGCACCCAGCTCAGTGAGGTCGACTGTTGCAAAGGTAAACACCAACTGCACTTTTGTCCTAATAATTGAAGGAACCCCAGGTGTAGGGAAAATCTCTCAGGTAGAGAAAAGAAAATTAGTCCAGCCTGAAATTTGGACCGCGTGATTTAGTGGGAGTGAAATCTCTTAAAACCGGGGAGAATACGGGGGTGCTGCCCTAACCACAGTTCCCTGGGAAAAGGTTTTTGAGTGGGCCCCAGGTCGAAAACCCAACCCCATTATTCTTTGGGCCAAGGGCACAAGTATCCCCTTTATAACAAAAAATTGGTGGCCCAAATTTAAAATTGGGAAAGGGCCCCAAAGAAAATTAGTATGATGTTGGGAGGGGCAAAAAGTTTTTGGTCCCCCCCAAATCTTTTGATGTGGTGGGGTGTCACAGTCAAATTAAAGGGGGACATCGCAAGACATTACAGCCTTTTGGGGGTTTAAAACCTTCCCCCGGGGGAATTAAAGCGAGAGGTCTTGCTGCAGCAGCTAAAATGGGTTTAAAAACCTTGACATGAAACTGGCAGACCAGGGAAACCACTGAATGGTCAGAAATGTAGGTATCTTGGGGGGAAACCGTCATATAAATGACTTCCTGTCACACGACGGCCCTTTAAAGGGGGAATTGGTTTATAAAAGGGTCCCCCTAGGATACATCAAGGCCGGGGAGGATTCCACCTGAATTCCTTGCCAAAGCCCGATAGGGGGAGAAACTGTCCCCACGATAGCTGGGGGGGTAGTGATAATGAAAAACTAGTATACACGAAGAACCGCCCGGGGAAAACCCGAAACAGGTAGGTAGGGGGGAACACTCGGCCACCTTGGGAAAACACTTTTACACGGTACATAAAGAGGGAGATAGATTGCCATTAAATCTAGGGAACCTCGTAACAGTGGGAGGAAAGGCTACCACGGCATGTGGGCCACTGGGTGGGAAAGTACGGAGCCACTCAGTCAAGGCTAGACATACGAAAGACGTTAAAGTTAAAGGAAGGGGCGCTAAGACCACCGGAACCAACAAGTTTACACCCCCAGAGGTCCACACAGGGGAAACTGGATGGTTGAAGTTAGACTGGAGTCTGCTCGATGAGAGTGGCCGGACGGCACTCGTGTCCACGGTCTGCCGTGGGGGCTCACGGAAGGTGAACTTGATTTAGAATTAACACCTACCTTCGCCGGCGGGAGGATGTGGAAATTTATTTGGTCCCTAAAGTTCCACAGGACAGATCCGGCATGGCTGTAATGGAACGGCTGAGCTGGGTGGCCCTTATACCCCACCCAAACAAAGCATTCTCTCGATTTGGCGTGGATTGTTGGTAAGCTTATTTAATTTATAGATTTACCCTTCATGGAAGGAGTAGGTAGTTTTACTGTTAGTATATTAATATTAGGTTTACTAAGGCAACTGCAGATAATAATAATGTAGACCTAAGACCTTAACATAGGTAGTAATAGGCCGATAATGTAGGCAAACACTAGGATTAGTTAGCTAGGGAGAACTGGCAGCCCTAGTTTGAACGAAGAGACGAGGGTCTGGAAGAGAGACCAGCTCGTTCTTCTAAAGACAGACACCAACTGGACAAGATGTGCCGTGATCAGCAGACGGCCCTCCCCCCACGTGTCTTCATAATTGAGACCTAGGGAAATCTGGTAGAGGCACCTCGATGTGCCGTAGATGACCTCCATCAGGCCCATACAGTAAGACAAGATCTCCACTTTATCTTGTAGATTTCTGGCCAGTGTCTGGGGAGAATTGTGAGTGAGTTTGATCTGTGGGCCCGGTGTGCAGCAGGCAGTGCATGCCCAGTAAGTACCAGTGTCACTGGGCAGTCTGGAAGCTAGTGTCTGTGTCTGCATAGTTATACTAGGGGATACATACCCTCTTGGATATAGGAATTTCTGAGGTGCAGGCAGGTCACTAATGACGAATGAATATTGCAGGAATTAAGGCTCCCGGTTGCATGTGGTTTCTGAGGGGAAGTCCAAAGGGGTTAAGCCTTAGCTTAGGGAAGTTGAAGATCAGGATATATGCTGCAACACGAAGTAAGTTAGTCCTTTATATGTGCATGCAGGCGAGTTTCTTGCAACATCAATCATTTGTGAAAATCTGTCCTATAAGCCACTTGTGAGGCTGAGGTACCCACCTCAGAGCTCGGTGTCAACAGAGTTTGCCAGGCTAGGCGACTCACTTGGAGGCAGTACACACAAATTTTCACAATACCATTTCCTCACACCTAGAATTAGTTTTTCTTGACCCTCTACAAACTCTACCCAAACAGATTCTGTTACTGCTCCATCTATTTTTATACCTGTTTTTATGCAGCAATTAATATAATATTAATATATTTGGTTTAGAAAGACACGTAAGCAAACACTATGACATATTTATTAGAAAACGTTTCAGTCCTGGGACCTTGATCATTTCTAACATACAGAGGTAGAAAGACATTATATATATAGGCGGAGAGTGAGGTGTGACGCACGTGACTTGATGAATGTCATAAGAACATAAGAATGGAGGAACACTGTAGAAGGCCTACTGGCCCATGCGAGGCAGGTCCTTATCAAAACAACCTCTACCTATGATGAGGATGGGTAGACTATGAAATCATGTGACTCCTGTGTTGTTGGGTTGGTGCTGCTTAAGTATCATTCATGCCAATGTTTTTGAAATTTTGTAGTTTCCAGTGTTGCGTTCTATAGTGTCGGTGACGGCGATTAGTGACGCTTCTAGTCACCATCGGCGTCTGAGGTCTGGTTCGGTGAGAACGAGTTGTGCCTCATTCCAGTTCATCAAATGCCCCGTGGAGTCTCTGTGGAGGACACAGGCATACCTTACATCGTCTCTGTTAGAGGCATTTCGATGCTCATTCAGCCAGACTGCAAGATCTCTGCCTGTCTCGCCTACATATTTCTTGGGACAGAACCTACAGGGGATAGTGTAGACGCCTGCTGTAGAAGTTAGAGGTGTGGGGCTGTGTTTCGTAGTGAGGTCTTTGATAGATGATGTGTTTATGGTGGAAACGATGATGTTACTCATAGCAAGTGCCCGGCGAGTATTCGTGGCAACATCGCCACATGGGAGTACTATGAACTGCTTAGGGGGCTGTTCCATGGGCGGTTTGTTGAGGATAGCTTGTGCCTTGAGTCTGCAATCTCGGATGAAGAAAGATAGGAACTGAAGACGTGTAAAGGCTTGTGTTATGTAAGTGCATTCTTCTTCTAGAAAACAAGGGCTGGAGATGCGAAGAGCTCTCAAGAAGAAGCCAATGAGGACTCCTCTCTTAGTGCGGGTGTCTTGGTGTGAATAAAAGTGTATAAGATCGTCCTTGCTGGTAGGTTTTCTATACACTTCGAAGAGAAATTTGTCACTGTCGGGACATCTGCACAGTAGGCAGATGTCCCGATGTGCCCACACAGGGTTGTGTGTGTGGTGAATTATTAGGAAATGGAAGGTTAATGCATCTGTTGCCAGATAGGTCCCTTATTATTTTATTTATTTACTGTTCTGTAATGTTTTATATAAAATACACAAAAAATAAATCAGAAATTAAATAATTTACTTTTAGTAATCAAAATATCACATAATATGCAGTAAATAATTTAATATACATAGATTAGATTTTGCCACCGAAGTGGCTAGTTTATTGTGCACCCCATATCCATCCTCTGGACATTAGCGCGAGAGCATATGGATACACAAAAGGCCTAGGAACTAGGCCCCAAAGGGTTAACAGGAATACATATGGATTTATATCTACATATCTATAGTTCACTTATCTGTTACAAGCAAATTTAGGAAATTTGCTTGGTATATCTGGTATCTTATTTTCATTAATAAGATATCTTGACATGTCACATAGGTTATTATACTGTATCTCTGTATTCCTCAATAAGTGGACAATTAAGCACATAGTGTTCAAGACAGTGACCATATGCCTGATCACATAATTTACATTTAGTTTGATCATCATCTGTATGTCTCCCAAACTGCAAGAAGTACTTGTAACCAAGCCTAAGCCTGGCCACTACAACATCAGTCAGTCTGTTCACATTGCAAGTTGCTCCATAAACATACTTATCTACGTTCATGTTATCATAGTGGGTTATAGATCTACTCAGGCTTCTAACTTCATTCCTATAACAATCATTTTCATTATTTACTTCTCTCCTAATATTATTCCTAATGCTAGACACAGTTATACCAAAGTTATATTCTACATTCTCCTTCTGGGTACTCTTGTGCAGAAAGGTATAAAATACCGACAATATGAAAGTAACACATGTGCAACATCTGGATATCTTTATTGTAGACGTTTCGCCATCCAGTGGCTTTATCAATACAAATTCTAGGACATAATTGGAAGACTGTAGAACTATATACAAAAGATGAGGTAATCAGTCCCTCAGCCTTGGAGTTAGTGTTCACAGCATCGTGGTGGAGGAGAATCTGGAGCAAAGGCAAGAAGATTGGCGGTTATATAGGCGTCAGTGGATAAGGACATGCAGCAGACGAGGGCATAGTCACTGGTAGGCAGGATTCTCCAGTGGAAGTAGGTCCTTCCCAAAGAGATGGGTTAGTTGCAGCAGCCGTGAAGAAGGTCTTGTAGATGTCCTCTGAACCTAGAATTTGTATTGATAAAGCCACTGGATGGCGAAACGTCTACAATAAAGATATCCAGATGTTGCACATGTGTCTTTACTTTCATATTGTCGGTATTTTATACCTTTCATTGCACAACTTGGCACAAGATCCCACACTCTTCACTGACTACTCCTGGATTCGTTCGTTTTGTGCTGCTGGGCGGAAGTTGCTGCCTATACAACTACTCCTTGAGAAGAGTTGTGCCT
>NC_069429.1:33075182-33099499 GCF_026875155.1 Cherax quadricarinatus
TTCTATAAAATTACTAAGAAGGGAGGGGAATGATTTTCTATTTTTTAGCTAAAATACGTGTAAATTTTACCTTATTCCTAGTAATGACCCTCGTATTGTAGATAGTCTTTTTAGTATGATAATAAGATGTTATCTTCATTGTAGAATAATAAGAAAATATTATAACCTTTATATTATAATAATAAGGTAAAAGGACCCCAATGGAAATAAGTCACTCTGTCTGACTTTTTTGGGTTATCCCAGGTTCTCTACACATATGCTGCTATGTATGATAATTCTATGTAACTGTATTTGTGTATACCTGAATAAACTTACTTACTTACTTACTTACTTAGACGTGTGCAAGTGGGTAAGGAACATTGTGTGTGTGGGGATATTGACACGGCTTTCAACGCAGTGTTTTTTTGTGAGAGATTGGAAGCGGTAAGAGTGTGGTTTAGCAGAGTTATACAGATGGTGGGAGGTGAGGGAATTAGTGTCTTAAGAGCGTTAAGTCTAGATGTGGGGGGGGGGTAGGGTTGCCGGTACAAAGGGCGATTGGATATCTAGTCACTGACTTTGTATATACTTCATGGGCCTGCAGACACGTATCAGCAAGAGAGAGGATCAGGGCGCTGGCAGCGATTTTTTATGGTACACAGCAGAGGAATAGAGAGATTGCTGGGGGTAGATGGCTTTCGACTTTTTCAGTGGGATATTGTAATTTTCATGTTCGTGATTTATGGGCATTAGTACCATAGAGGGTAGACGTGGCTGGCCTTTTCGTGTGTGAGCGAGAGTGACGGTTGGAAATGGTGAGGAATAATGATGAAACATTGGGAAGGGGCGGTCATGTAAGGTCATGTAAGGTCATGTAAGGTCATGTGAGGTCTAGAAGGTATAAAAGAGAACGAACCGGGGGCTTTGAAAAAAATTTTGTTATATTGTTTGCCAAGTGAATAGATCGAATAAAATGTACGTTAACCTTTTATAATACACATCATTTGTGTAGCAGAATCGACACATGCTATAGTAATATTGTCGTCAGTATGATGACGCCTTAAGGTTAGATTTTGAAACTATAGAGGTTTGAGCAATCCCTGGCATACGTCGGCGACCCTCGTCGCTATTAGTTATACACTGATGTACCTTAGAGTCGACATTTAAGATAATTGTATTGTTGTTGTGATACTGATAATGGATAAATGTCGAACACCGACGCATGAGATAATCTCAAGCAATGGTCTGTCGTGTATTGCTAATAGGTGAACGTGACGGTCATAAGTGTATATATCCTGTTAATGCTTGGCTTAGCTCAAGCATATTCAAAAAAGTATGTACTTGATGTATGGTTCTTTAAAAGGTATCAGCCTTCACATGGCTTATATAATCTGAGATATATGTATATGAACCTACTATCACAATCTTTAATTATTACGTGTTTTGTATTTTTTTTTTCTACGTTAATGTTACTCAATGCCAGATTTAGGCTTGTTATATAACTTCTCATGATGTATTTTTGTGCTTCAAATAGGGAAATAAGGTTTTAATGTACTGTAACTAAATCGTTTTGATACCTTACGATAGGATTTTGTTATTTGTATGGATTGTACTTGTATACATAATGTTAAATCTTTTACTTGCGGATGTGTCTTGCCCAGTGTTTAGGTGGGTTTAAATTGTGAAATGCCCTTCTGTAATGTTTATTATAGTCTTTGTTTTGCCTAACGTTTTAGGTCAATGTCTGTATTTTAAAATTTGTAGGTTGTGTGACATTTACAGTGCAACTTGTGCAAGGGGTCTTATTTAACAGAGCAGTGGGGGGTTGGTGTGAGCGCTGACATAGAGCAGTGGGGGGTTGGTGTGAGCGCTGACATAGAGCAGTGGGGGGTTGTGTGAGCGCTGACATAGAGCAGTGGGGGGGTTGGTGTGAGCGCTGACATAGAGCAGTGGGGGGTTGGTGTGAGCGCTGACATAGAGCAGTGGGGGGTTGGTGTGAGCGCTGACATAGAGCAGTGGGGGGTTGGTGTGAGCGCTGACATAGAGCAGTGGGGGGTTTTGGTTGTGAGCGCTGACATAGAGCAGTGGGGGGTTGGTGTGAGCGCTGACATAGAGCAGTGGGGGGTTGGTGTGAGCGCTGACATAGAGCAGTGGGGGGTTGGTGTGAGCGCTGACATAAATTGTAAGCTTTGTTTGTGTTAATGGTTTTGTTCCGTGCTGGAGCTCTCGCTATTTTATTCTGTTCGGAGGTTCCAGCACTTTGCGGGACGTATTATGGTGGTATGTCTTGGCAATTTTATTGAAGGCTTAGGTTTGCCTTTTGTTTCATTATTGTAATGTATAATGTTTTTATTCCTATGTTTATCATATCTTCTGTGTGCTTTGTACAAGGAGGTTTTATTGTACAGTGTAACAGGAGTGTATTGTAGGTTTAGATTCTGTTAGTGTATTTTGTTAGGTGATGGTTTACCCTTTAATACGATATGATTGTAACACTTAGGGTCTGATGGGGGTTGACACTAGATCATTGTATTCGCATGTGGCTAATTATTGTGTTCTTTTATTTATTTATATCTTGTATTGTGTCTTTTTCAATAAAATATAAAAAAAAATCCCTTCCTTAAATCTCTTGTTAGAGCAACTGCTCAAGAAGAAATTTCTCACCTAGCTGGTAGTAACAAGTTATCACAAGTTATATACACTGATGGATCTAAACAGGAGTCTTCTGGCAGGGCTGCATCTGCTCTTGTTGCCACCTCCCTAGTTAAGAACGATAATAAATTTGTTGAGTTAGGCATAAGAATTAACAACTGGGCGTCTACACTGCAAACTGAATTGTTTGCAATCCTAATGGCGCTAAAGCTAACCTATGACACTGAGCTTGACTCTATCATCATTACTGATTCTATGTCATCATTGAAGGCTCTTGACTCATATAATGACTCCAACAACATGCTCATTGGGGAAGCCAGGTACAGATACTCAAAAATTAGGGACAAACGAATTAATGTACAATTGCTATGGATCCCATCACACATTGGATTACTCCTTCATGATAAAGTTGGTATGTTAGCTAAGAAGAGTACCCAGAAAGTAAAGACACATGTGCAACATCTGGATATCTTTATTGTAGACGTTTCGCCATCCAGTGGCTTTATCAATACAAATTCTAGGACATAATTGGAAGACTGTAGAACTATATGCAAAAGATGAGGTAATCAGTCCCTCAGCCTTGGAGTTAGTGTTCACAGCATCGTGGTAGAGGAGAATCTGGAGCAAAGGCAAGAAGACTGGCGGTTATATAGGCGTCAGTGGATAAGGACATGCAGCAGACGAGGGCATAGTCACTGGTAGGCGGGATTCTCCAGTGGAAGTAGGTCCTTCCCAAAGAGATGGGTTAGTTGCAGCAGCCGTGAAGGTCTTGTAGATGTCCTCTGAACTAAGATTCCATGATGTTGCAGTGTCTGACAAGTTGTGCAAGAAGGTTAAATACCGACAATTGAGTAAAGACACATGTGAACATCTGGATACTTTATTGTAGACGTTCGCCAATCCTGGAGTATACGAGAGATTTCGGGGCAAGCCCGGGCCGGTGTGACCACCTCTGGGGATCACGCTGATCACCGCTGATGCTGTGCTGAGCAAACCCACGTACGAGCCACAGCCCGGCTGATCCAGTGCCTTTTTCAATACAAATTCTAGGATATAATTGGAAGACTGTGGAACTATATACAAAAGATGAGGTAATCAGTCCCTCAGCCTTGGAGTTAGTGTTCACAGCATAGTGGTGGAGGAGAATCTGGAGCAAAGGCATGTATGTATAATGTTCGCCAAGACCGTAGTCCGGGCACGTGTCTCAATCTTGCGATGAACCGTCTCTGGCTCCCGAGGGAGAAAGGTTTCTACAATGATGTGACTTATGCTGCTCAAGCACTTTTCTGGTCAGTTCAACTGGTGCATCTCATAAGCGACAACACTATATGTACTCCTAACTGTGGACACTAGCGAGGAGGAGGATATGTCGTTATCACAGGTAAACAGCTTGTCTGGTTCGTTGACTCCATGGTACACTAGTGTGGCCGCAGTCATCTCTGGGTCCTCTTCGGGAGGTAATATCACTCCTAGTTGCCTGCGGAGTGTCTCAGTAACTTCGCACTCCAGAAGATAGTGTGTTAGGGGCCGCTGGACAACGTGCTGACAGTACTGGCATATCTCCTCCTCAGCCTTGTCTACCATCATCTTGGCTGTGGGAAAGCCCAAACGAAGCCGATGGATGGCGGTACACTGCGCTCTGGACCAGCTTCTATCATATGGAGGGGGTTTCTCCTGAGTCGCTGCTCGGTACCACTGTTGAGATGGGGTATCACCTAAGACCTCCCCCATAAGTTTCATGGCTCTGGCAGCCACCAGTTTGGTCTGTCGTAGGCTGATTTGGACAGTAATCCCAACATGTGGATAGTCTGTTGCTGCCTTGGCTGCATCATCTGCCACCTCATTTCCCCGGATGCCAGCATGGCTGGGGATCCAGTTCAATGTCGATCTGTTACCCTGAACTTCTAAGGCTGCCATTATGCTCAGAATCGATGTGATGAGGTGAACATTGTCCTGTGGTTGAGGATGGGAGAGGGCATTGATTGCAGAGGTGGAATCAACATGAATGACAGGTCGGAGTCGATGTCGTAGGGCATGTGACAATGCCTGCTGAATCGCCACCAGCTCAGCTTGAAGGATTGTGCAATGGCCAAGGAGTCGCCAGCCTTGTGTGTGACCATTGTGGTACAGTCCAGCTGCTGCTCTCTTCCTGTCAGGGTCGACAGAACCATCTGTGAAATACACTGCACATGTGCCTCCCTCTGCCAGTGCCATGCTTGTCTCAGCATGATTGCTGAGGGTGTCTTGACTGCAGAGACGCTTAGAGATTGGTAGCTGCATGATGCAAACATCGATTGGATCTGGGCGCCAGGGAGGTGGTGGATGGTACCCAGCAACAGGAAGGTCACAACTCTTCTCAAGGAGTAGTTGTATAGGCAGCAACTTCCGCCCAGCAGCACAAAACGAACGAATCCAGGAGTAGTCAGTGAAGAGTGTGGGATCTTGTGCCAAGTTGTGCAATGAAAGGTATAAAATACCGACAATATGAAAGTAAAGACACATGTGCAACATCTGGATATCTTTATTGTAGACGTTTCGCCATCCAGTGGCTTTATCAATACAAATTCTAGGTTCAGAGGACATCTACAAGACCTTCTTCACGGCTGCTGCAACTAACCCATCTCTTTGGGAAGGACCTACTTCCACTGGAGAATCCTGCCTACCAGTGACTATGCCCTCGTCTGCTGCATGTCCTTATCCACTGACGCCTATATAACCGCCAATCTTCTTGCCTTTGCTCCAGATTCTCCTCCACCACGATGCTGTGAACACTAACTCCAAGGCTGAGGGACTGATTACCTCATCTTTTGTATATAGTTCTACAGTCTTCCAATTATGTCCTAGAATTTGTATTGATAAAGCCACTGGATGGCGAAACGTCTACAATAAAGATATCCAGATGTTGCACATGTGTCTACTTTCATATTGTCGGTATTTTATACCTTTCTTGCACAAGAGTACCCAGAAGGAGAATGTAGAATATAACTTTGGTATAACTGTGTCTAGCATTAGGAATAATATTAGGAGAGAAGTAAATAATGAAAATGATTGTTATAGGAATGAAGTTAGAAGCCTGAGTAGATCTATAACCCACTATGATAACATGAACGTAGATAAGTATGTTTATGGAGCAACTTGCAATGTGAACAGACTGACTGATGTTGTAGTGGCCAGGCTTAGGCTTGGTTACAAGTACTTCTTGCAGTTTGGGAGACATACAGATGATGATCAAACTAAATGTAAATTATGTGATCAGGCATATGGTCACTGTCTTGAACACTGTGCTTAATTGTCCACTTATTGAGGAATACAGAGATACAGTATAATAACCTATGTGACATGTCAAGATATCTTATTAATGAAAATAAGATACCAGATATACAAGCAAATTTCCTAAATTTGCTTGTAACAGATAAGTGAACTATAGATATGTAGATATAAATCCATATGTATTCCTGTTAACCCTTTGGGGCCTAGTTCCTAGGCCTTTTGTGTATCCATATGCTCTCCGCGCTAATGTCCAGAGGATGGATATGGGGTGCACAATAAACTAGCCACTTCGGTGGCAAAATCTAATCTATGTATATTAAATTATTTACTGCATATTATGTGATATTTTGATTACTAAAAGTAAATTATTTAATTTCTGATTTATTTTTTGTGTATTTTATATAAAACATTACAGAACAGTAAATAAATAAAATAATAAGGGACCTATCTGGCAACAGATGCATTAACCTTCCATTTCCTAATAATTCACCACACACACAACCCTGTGTGGGCACATCGGGACATCTGCCTACTGTGCAGATGTCCCGACAGTGACAAATTTCTCTTCGAAGTGTATAGAAAACCTACAGCAAGGACGATCTTATACACTTTTATTCACACCAAGACACCCGCACTAAGAGAGGAGTCCTCATTGGCTTCTTCTTGAGAGCTCTTCGCATCTCCAGCCCTTGTTTTCTAGAAGAAGAATGCACTTACATAACACAAGCCTTTACACGTCTTCAGTTCCTATCTTTCTTCATCCGAGATTGCAGACTCAAGGCACAAGCTATCCTCAACAAACCGCCCATGGAACAGCCCCCTAAGCAGTTCATAGTACTCCCATGTGGCGATGTTGCCACGAATACTCGCCGGGCACTTGCTATGAGTAACATCATCGTTTCCACCATAAACACATCATCTATCAAAGACCTCACTACGAAACACAGCCCCACACCTCTAACTTCTACAGCAGGCGTCTACACTATCCCCTGTAGGTTCTGTCCCAAGAAATATGTAGGCGAGACAGGCAGAGATCTTGCAGTCTGGCTGAATGAGCATCGAAATGCCTCTAACAGAGACGATGTAAGGTATGCCTGTGTCCTCCACAGAGACTCCACGGGGCATTTGATGAACTGGAATGAGGCACAACTCGTTCTCACCGAACCAGACCTCAGACGCCGATGGTGACTAGAAGCGTCACTAATCGCCGTCACCGACACTATAGAACGCAACACTGGAAACTACAAAATTTCAAAAACATTGGCATGAATGATACTTAAGCAGCACCAACCCAACAACACGGGGAGTCACAGATTTCATGTCTCCCCCATCCTCTCATAGGAGAGGTTTTTTTGGAAAGGCCCCTGCCTCGCAGGGGCCCAGTAGGCCTTCTACAGGGGTTCCTCCATTCTTATGTTCTTTTACTTTCATAAAGCCCACGGGGCGAAAACCCCTCACCCCGCCTATTATAAAAATTCTTTTCCCTCGGGTTTGTTAAAAATAAATAAAGGTCCCAGGCCCGAAAGTTTCTAAAAATATGTCATAGTTTTTTGCTTACGGTCTTTCTAAACCAAATAAAATTAATATTATTTTAAATTGCTGCATAAAAACAGGAAAAAAAATAGATGGAGCGGTAACAGAATCTTTTTGGGGAATTTTGATTTTTAAGGGGTCAAGAAAAACTAATTCTAGTGTGAGGAAAATGGAAATTGAAAAAAATTTTGTTTTACGGCCCCCCAAAGGGTGGGCCTAGCCTGGAAACCCTTTTTTGGCACCGAGCTCTGAGGTGGGAAAACCTCACCCTCAAAAGGGGGCTTATAGGCCCAGATTTTCCCAAAAAGTTTTAAATTTTGAAAGGGGAAACTCGCCTGCATGCACTTAAAAAAGGAATCTTATTTTCGTTTTGCAGTTTTTATCCTGATCTTAAAATTTCCCAAAACAAAGGAAAAACCCCTTTTGGACTTCCCCTCAAAAAACCACATAAACCGGGGGACCCTTTAAATTTCCCTTGAAATATTCTTTCTCTTAGGGGACCTTCCCGCCCCCTCAAAATTTCCCTATATCCAAGAGGGTATTATCCCCTATATAACTATGCAGCCCACGGGACATTTAGTTTTCCCAGACTCCCCCAGTGAAAATGGTACTTACTGGGCATGCACTGCCTGCTCCCAAAAGGGGCCCCCACAATCAAACTCACTCACAATTTTTCCCCCAGACACTGGCCAGAAATCTAAAAGATAAAAATGGGGTCTTGTCTTACTGTATGGGCCCTGAGGGGGTCATCTACGGCACATCGAGGTGCCTCTACCAGATTTCCCTTTGTCTCAAATTTGAAGAAAACTGGGGGGGGGGGCCGTCTGCGATCCCGGGGAAAACTTGTAGTTTTGGGGTCTGTCTTTTGAAAACCCAGCTGGGCTCTCTTCCAGACCCTCGTCTCTTCGTTTAAACTTGGGCTCCCCCCGGGTTTCCCTAGCTAACTAACCTATGTTTGCCTACATTACGGCCTTTTTAATTTTCCTATGTTAAAGGGCTTTTTGGTCTACATTTTTATTATCTGCATTTTCCTTAGTAAACCAAAAATTAATATACTAAAAATAAAAATACCTACTCCTTCCATGAAGGGTAAATCTATAAATTAAATAAGCTTACCAACAATCCACGCCAAATCGAGAGAAATGCTTTTGTTTGGGTGGGGTATAAAGGGCCACCCAGACTCAGCCGTTCCATTACAGCCATGCCGGATCTGTCCTGTGGAACTTTAGGGACCAAATAAATTTCCACATCCTCCCGCCGGCGAAGGTAGGTGTTAATTCTAAATCAAGTTCACCTTCCGTGAGCCCCCACGGCAGACCGTGGACACGAGTGCCGTCCGGCCACTCTCATCGAGCAGACTCCAGTCTAACTTCAACCATCCAGTTTCCCCTGTGTGGACCTCTGGGGGTGTAAACTTGTTGGTTCCGGTGGTCTTAGCGCCCCTTCCTTTAACTTTAACGTCTTTCGTATGTCTAGCCTTGACTGAGTGGCTCCGTACTTTCCCACCCAGTGGCCCACATGCCGTGGTAGCCTTTCCTCCCACTGTTACGAGGTTCCCTAGATTTAATGGCAATCTATCTCCCTCTTTATGTACCGTGTAAAAGTGTTTTCCCAAGGTGGCCGAGTGTTCGTCACTACCTACCTGATTCAGCTTTCCTGGCGGTTCATCGTGTATACTAGTATTCATTATCACTACTCCCCCAGCTATCGTGGGGACAGCTTCTCCTCTATCTGGCGTGGCAAGGAATTCAGGTGGAATCCTGCCGCCTATGATGTATCCTACTGGGGATCTGTATAAACCAATTCCTTCCTTAAACGTCCGTCGTGTAGACAGGAAGTCATCTATATGACTGGCTCCCACCAGGATACCTACATTTCTGACCATGTCAGTGGTAATTCCCTGGTCTGCCAGCTTCATGTCAAGGTCTTTCAATCACTTAGCTGCTGCAGCAAGACCTCTCGCTGTAATTGCCCTGGGTAATGTCTCTACCACCAAGGCTGTAATGTCTCTGCGATGTCCACCTAATTTGACTGTGACATCCACCACATCATAAGATTTGGGTGGGACCTGACTTATAGCCCCTCCCAACATCATACTAACTTTCTTTGTGGCCTTCAACTTTAATTTAGCCACCAACTTCTTTGTTATCAAGGATACTTGTGCTCCTTGGTCAAAGAATAATCGGGTTGTTTCAGACCTGTGCCCACTCACAACCTTTGCCATGACTGTAGGTAGGGCAGCACCTCCGTGATTCTCACTCGGATTAGAGACTTCACTCCCACTAATCACGCTGGCTACCATTTCAGGCTCGGACTCACTTTCTATCTCTACCTGAGAGATATCCCTACTAGCCTGGGGTTCCCTTCAATTATTAGGACATAGTGCAGTATGGTGCTTACCTTTGCAACAGACTCGACACTCACTGAGCTGGGTGCCACAGTCTCTCGCAAAGTGTTCCCCACATCACTAGAAGCAGAGTCTCAACTCCCTTAGTCTCTGTTGCCTACTGCTCAGTGTTATATACTCCGGGCAACTCGTGCTAGCGTGTTCGCCTTCGCAGAACACGCATATTCTGGCATAAGTGCCTCTGAGGTTCTGCTTAGAGGTTCTTACCTTAGACACCTCTTTACCATAGAACACTCCAACGTTAGTCGTACGAGCTTTAGACTGATCTCTCGAGATCTTTGAGTGACTTTCTGGGTTTTTATGTGGCGATGGTGGTGACTCTTCTCTCACACCTATACTCAAATGAGAAACAAGATCTCCCAACCCCTCAACGATTTGTTGTATCGTGAACCTATTCATCTGATATTTTAAGTGTAACTCATGCACTGTACTGCCAGCCAGTTTCCTCTGAATCACCTGACTGATGAACCATTCCGACTTACCCCAATCATGTAAATCTTTAAGACTATTCGTCAAACTCATAACTTCGATTCGGAACTTCTCTAGGCTCTGACAGTCATGGCGACAAGCCTCTAGATCCAGCAACTGATAAGTATAGCTACCTTTATCTCCTCAGTGTTGCCAAACGTGTCCTTTAATTGGTCTTTGGCATGTTGGTAATTGGTGTCAGTGGTTTGGTAATGCCGGACCAAGTCCAAGGCTTTACCCTTGAGCTGTGAACGTAAACATTGTAATTTGATGGCATCTGACAAATCGTCTCTGTCATCTATCTGGGCTTTAAACTGATCCCAAAAAGCAATGTACTCTGTTAAGGTTCCGTCGAACGTTGGTAAATTCAACTGGGGCAATCTGGGCAACATATTAACAGGCGTGCTGTTGTTCGTGTTCCTTGAAACATTTGCTCCTCCTGCTGTACCGGCCTTCAAAGTCTTTATTAACTGCCTGCAGAGTCTCATCTCTGCTTTACACTCTGCCCTTCGTTCGTCATAGTCTGTCCGTGCTACTTCTACTGTATATTCGGACTCACCTGTAGTACAGTGGACCCCCGGTTAACGATATTTTTTCACTCCAGAAGTATGTTCAGGTGTCAGTACTGACTGAATTTATTCCCATAAGGAATATTGTGAAGTAGATTAGTCCATTTCAGACCCCCAAACATACACGTACAAACGCACTTACACAAATACACTTACATAATTGGTCACATTCGGAGGTGATCGTTATGCGGGGGTCCACTGTATAGGCCTCTGTCTCATAAAGGATAAATGATCTCTCAAAGGCCTCCAGTCTTTGCTCCAAAGGTTTACCTGGAGTTTACCTGGAGAGAGTTTCGGGGGTCAACGCCCCCGCGGCCCGGTCTGTGACCAGGCCTCCTGGTGGATCAGCGCCTGATCAACCAGGCTGTTGCTGCTGGCTGCACGCAAACCAACGTACGAGCCACAGCCCGGCTGATCAGGAACTGACTTTAGGTGCTTGTCCAGTGCCAGCTTGAAGACTGCCAGGGGTCTGTTGGTAATCCCCCTTATGTGTGCTGGGAGGCAGTTGAACAGTCTCGGGCCCCTGACACTTATTGTATGGTCTCTTAACGTGCTAGTGACACCCCTGCTTTTCATTGGGGGGATGGTGCATCGTCTGCCAAGTCTTTGCTTTCGTAGTGAGTGATTTTCGTGTGCAAGTTCGGTACTAGTCCCTCTAGGATTTTCCAGGTGTTATTAATCATGTATCTCTCCCTCCTGCGTTCCAGGGAATACAGGTTTAGAAACCTCAAGCGCTCCCAGTAATTGAGGTGTTTTATCTCCGTTATGCGCGCCGTGAAAGTTCTCTGTACATTTTCTAGGTCGGCAATTTCACCTGCCTTGAAAGGTGCTGTTAGAGTGCAGCAATTATTCCAGCCTAGATAGAACAAGTGAACCTGAAGAGTGTCATCATGGGCTTGGCCTCCCTAGTTTTGAAGGTTCTCATTATCCATCCTGTCATTTTTCTAGCAGATGCGATTGATACAATGTTATGGTCCTTGAAGGTGAGATCCTCCGACATAATCACTCCCAGGTCTTTGACGTTGGTGTTTCGCTCTATTTTGTGGCCAGAATTTGTTTTGTACTCTGATGAAGATTTAATTTCCTCATGTTTACCATATCTGAGTAATTGAAATTTCTCATCGTTGAACTTCATATTGTTTTCTGCAGCCCACTGAAAGATTTGGTTGATGTCCGCCTGGAGCCTTGCAGTGTCTGCAATGGAAGACACTGTCATGCATATTCGGGTGTCATCTGCAAAGGAAGACACGGTGCTGTGGCTGACATCCTTGTCTATGTCGGATATGAGGATGAGGAACAAGATGGGAGCTAGTACTGTGCCTTGTGGAACAGAGCTTTTCACCGTAGCTGCCTCGGACTTTACTCTGTTGACGACTACTCTCTGTGTTCTGTTAGTGAGGAAATTATAGATCCATCGACCGACTTTTCCTGTTATTCCTTTAGCGCGCATTTTGTGCACTATTACGCCATGGTCACACTTGTCGAAGGCTTTTGCAAAGTCTGTATATATTACATCTGCATTCTTTTTGTCTTCTAGTGCATTTAGGACCTTGTCGTAGTGATCCAGTAGTTGAGACAGACAGGAGCGACCTGTTCTAAACCCATGTTGCCCTGGGTTGTGTTAAACTGATGGGTTTCTAGATGGGTGTGATCTTGCTTCTTAGGACCCTTTCAAAGATTTTTATGATATGGGATGTTAGTGCTATTGGTCTGTAGTTCTTTGCTGTTGCTTTACTGCCCCCTTTGTGGAGTGGGCTATGTCTGTTGTTTTTAGTAACTGAGGGACGACCCCCGTGTCCATGCTCCTCTCCATAGGATGGTAAAGGCTCGTGATAGGGGCTTCTTGCAGTTCTTGATGAACACAGAGTTCCATGAGTCTGGCCCTGGGCAGAGTGCATGGGCATGTCATTATCGCCGTTTCGAAGTCATTTGGCGTCAGGATAACATCGGATAGGCTTGTGTTAATCAAATTTTGTGGCTCTCTCATAAAAAATTCATTTTTGATCTTCGACTCTCAGTCTGGTTAGCGCTTGCTAAAAAACTGAGTCATTATTGACTTGAGTAGCTCACTCATTTCATTGCTGTCATCTGTGTAGGACCCATCTTGTTTAAGTAGGGGCCCAATACTGGACGTTGTTCTCGATTTTGCTTTGGCATAGGAGAAGAAATACTTGGGTTTCTTTCGATTTCATTTATGGCTTTTTAGTTCATTCCCGCGATTCCTGACTCCTAAAGGATTCTTTTAGCTTAAGTTCGATGCTTGCTATTTCTCTGACCAGTGTCTCCCTGCGCATTTCAGATATATTGACCTCTTTTAGCCGCTCTGTTATTCTTTTCCGTCGCCTGTAAAGGGAGCGCCTCTCTCTTTCTATTTTACATCTACTCCTCCTTTTTCTTAGAGGAATAAGCCTTGTGCATACATCGAGTGCCACCGAGTTAATCTGTTCTAGGCATAAGTTTGGGTCTGTGTTGCTTAGTATATCTTCCCAGCTTATATCGGTTAGGACTTGGTTTACTTGGTCCCACTTTATGTTTTTGTTATTGAAGTTGATTTTGGTGAATGCTCCCTCGTGACTAGTCTCATTTTGTCGGTCTGGGGCTCCACGCATACATGTCTGAAACCTCAATTATGTTGTGATCTGAGTATATTGTTTTTGATATGGTGACATTTCTTATCAGATCATCATTGTTAGTGAAGATGAGGTCTAGTGTATTCTCCAGTCTAGTAGGCTCTATTATTGCTGGTTTAAATTGAATTTTGCGCAGAGGATTTTAAAGCTCGTGTGAGTGTGAGTTTTCATCAGAGCTGCCTCCTGGTGTTATTACTGCAACAATATTATTTTCTATATTCCTCCATTTTAGGTGCCTTAAGTTGAAATCCCCCAGGAGCAAGATGTTGGGTGCAGGAGCTGGAAGATTTTCCAGACAGTGGTCAATTTTTAACAGCTGTTCCTGGAATTGCTGGATGTGCATCCGGAGGCTTGTAGACTACCACAATGACTAGGTTTTTGGTTCTCGACCTTTACTGCTAAAACTTCCACTACGTAATTTGAGGCATTAAGCAGTTCTGTGCAAACAAGTGACTCTGCAATGTACAGGCCAATCCCCCCCTTTTGCCTGTTCACTCTGTCACATCTGTATAGGTTGTAACCTGGGATCCATAATTTCATTGTCCAAGTGATCCTTTATGTGGGTCTCAGTGAAAGCCGCGAACATTGCCTTTGCCTCTGCAGCAGTCCAAAGGATAAAGGTATTTTGTTTTTGTTGGGCTTTAGACCCTGTATATTTTTCAAAGAAAAAGTTACGGGTGGTGGTTTTTGTTGGTATGGGGGGGGGGTTTTTTTTCCGGCTTTAGTTTTTAAATTTTTTGGGTTTGGAGTGGAGGCCATCACTGTGGTTCCACCCCCGGAAATTTGACTGGTTTTTGGTGTACGTTTTTTGCCATTTCCTCCAGGTTTTTTTTTCCTTTGGACTAAAAAACCTCTCCCTTTTTGAGGGGCTGTGGCTCCCCCGGGTTTTTCCCCAGGGGCCCCTGATGTTTTGTATTTTTTGTCCCCTTTAGATGGTATTCCTGGCAATTTTTAAATTATACCAGTCTTTTTCCCGTACTGAAGAGGTACACATTTCAGGGGGAAAAAGCTTACGGGGAAAGGGGGTTTGCAAATTTTTTGTTGTTCCCAAAGGGCATGGCATTTTCTAGGGTGGGCATAGTTCCTTTCCTATCTGTTTTTTTTTCCCGATTTCCCCTGCCAGCAGATACCAAGTGATAGGTGCACAGGCTTGGTTTTTCCCCTTGCCCTTGGGGTTTTTGTGCTGTAAATTCCCCCCTTTTGGGGCAGTTTCCCTGTCTTAATTTTATCCCCCCTAGCACCAAAAAATGGGGCTTCCCCCCAGTTGTTTTTGGTAATTTATCCCCCACATTGCTATTTGGGGTCCCCCTTTTTTGCTATTTCCTCGGGATTTTAGTTTGCAAAATTGGTTTTAAACTTAAACTTTTACTACAAATTTGTTTCCCTACTATGGCTCCTGTCCCCTATGAGGTCATTATTGTATTCCCTTTTCCCGGTAATTTAAATTTCCCGCTACCTGGACAAAATCCTCCCACTTTACCATTTCTGTCTCCCCGGGAAAAGATCTCCACTTCACCATTTCTGCTCCCAGGACAGCACCCCCCAGCTTCACCATTACTGTCCCCAGGACAGCACTAACAGCCCCACATTTACTGAGTACCAGGACATCACCTCCAGCCTTACAGTTTGTGACTACATGGCCAGTATCAAGGGCAGTACCATTCAGCCCAGACTTTTTATGTTCCCATCTGTTGTAGAAAGCTTCCAGGTTTTCTATGAAAGCAGCTTTGATGTTGTCCTCTTTTAATACCCTTGTGATTTTAGTCCACAGATTTTCCTCATTTGGGCATACCCAAAAACACTTCTCTGTTTTAATACTGCTTGTAGCTAGTTCTGGGATATCTGTACAAGGGGCGTGACACCAATTTCCACAAAAATGACAATTTATCCATGTGGAAGCCCGTTTGTTTGACTGACCACAGACTACACACAGCTTCATAATGATTTGAATGGTTGATTTACTGCAATTCTACTAGCAACCTCTTGAATATTATATTAATGACCTTAAATGAAGCTCTAGCTATTTGTATATCTGTTTCTAACTCTTTTTGTATATTGGACAGCTTACCGTCACACTCCTGATTTTTAATGTTTGTGTTTATAAGGGCGCCTACAACCCCATCCGTTTACAGTCTTCTTTATTGTCCAACGAAACTGTTTGAAACCAATCCCGGGTTCGGACCAGTCAAGGGTTCGGACCAGTCAAGGGTTCGGACCAGTCGATCTGCTCTGATCAGTGGGTCACTTATTTAAAACATACTGGTCGGTGATTTGAGCTAACACACGAAGGATCTACTGGAAAATTATCTACCCGAGTAATATGTGATTTGACTGATACAAAAGTATAACTTGCGTGTTGAAGAGCCGGTGATATCTGGCAGCTCCCTACAATGACGACGGTTTGACCTCCTTGTTTATCAATCGCTGTATCTGGCTTTTCTATTTTTTTTTTTTTCCGTCTCACCACAATAAAAAGCTATATTATCACTATAGTTGACTGGGTGCAAATTTTGGAGGAAGGACGCTTTTTCTGTAGTAATAATTGCTTCTCGTTGTGTATATTGCGACCGCTGGTAACTACAGGTTTTATGAAATTCACAAATAAACGTCTCGTATTTCAAGAAAAGAACATAATGAAAGTCCCCTCCACTCCCCTAAGTACCCTTATAATACTGGTTAGTTGCTATACAACACTGTATTCTGCTATTGACTGGTATCACTAGATTATATGCGAGTACACTAGCAAGCCCGGAAGTTATTAAAAACAGCTGACCTGTGTAAGTTATCTTGCGACTTCTGGCACCCTGCCTCTATAAGGCTATCACAATCAATTACAAATTCACCTGTTTTCCAAATGACACTTTAAGCCTTTATTCATCAATATACTAGGGAGCCACTTGTATATACACTATTACACTATATAAACTCAATGTTAACAGGGAGACTTTCTATCGTCCTTCTGACACGAAAAGTTCATAATATTAATTTTATTTCACTACGGGCCACAGGCCAATGATTCCCACTCTGGCAGTAAACTCCTGCTAGGAGTGCACTAATTCTCCTTTTTTTGACTCAGTAATATAATGTTTTCTCCGCCCAAGGATTTGGTTTCCATCAGGCGCTAGAGGGATGTATCCGTAAAGGGATTGATGACACAAATTAAGTTCTAGCAGGGCGTAAGAGCGTCCATGAAAACTCGAGATAACCCGTAGCACAACCGAGGCAAACGCTGACACGCCTGACAGTAATTAATCCTCCACGCAACTCTCTAGTATCCTTCCAGTCTACGTCTTGATCTTGCCTGACCGTACAACACTCCTCACATGCATTGCTCAGCACCCCTTTCTTAGCTCCCATAGACGGCCTTTAATTGACTTTGAGCTGGACAGCTGGTACTACATCGTTACCTACCATAGTTGCTGTTTAGTTAAGATCACGGTACTAATTTTGTACTTCAATTAGCACATCCCACAGCAAAGAACAGTATTAGGGTGAGAGTGACGACTCAAGGCTTTCTCAAACATTTCCCCTTTATTATATTGACTCTACTCTGAAAACAAAAATGAACACTGTTAGCTCTCAAATCCCATCACAATGAGTAAATCAGTGTGAAAGCTTAACCTAGCAATTCCCTGTACAATGTGCCAGCAAATAATTACAGGATTTAACCTAGATCTCAGGTACAATTCGCAAATCCCACATTAATGAATCATGACAATGAAAATCACCACAATAAAAAAGCGCAGTAACAAATTAAAAATCACTTGGTTAACACAAATAAATTCAACAATTTCAACTTTGAAACAGTAAATGAATAATGTATGTAAACAGCTTGGCCTAGCTTACTCAGCCTAGCGTGGAGGTTGGATAAGGTAAATCCTAACCTAGCAATGTGCTATAGCTTAAAAACCTGGCTTTTTATAACTCCCTGTAAATAATAACAGGTTAAATCTGTCCCCAAGCTACTATAACTGTTGTTAAAATGTTGCAACAGCCTAGCCTAACTATGGCCTACCTTGCAAAACCACTGTAAGTAATTAACACACAATCTCCAACTCTCCCTCCCGATATTGTATATAATTAAATAAATAATTCAATTCACAAACTTCTCTAGCCTACCTGGCCTGCCCGTAAATTACGCAAATAACAACTCTGAGTATAGTCCAGCATGGGCCATAGCCTCCTGCGTAACCTGGGCCTAGAGTCTAACTTAACCTAACTCTGTAAACATGGTTCCTAACTTGCCTAGCTATGATACTTAATCTAGCTAATTCCACATCCAGTTCGAGAGGACCACTTTTTGTGAAAATTTTGTGTGACTTGCCTCCAAGTGAGTCGCCTACCCTGGCAAACTCTGTTGACACAAGCTCTAGTGGGTACCCTCAGCCTCACTAGTGGAAATAGGACAGAATTTCACAATGAAATTGATGTTGCACGAAACCGCCTGCCTGCACGTATAAAGGACAACTACTTGGTGTTGCAGCATATATCCTGATCTTCAACTTCCCTAAGCTTAGCCTTATCCCCTTTGGACTTCCCCTCAGAAACCACTTGCAACCGGGAGCCTTTAAATTTTCCTGCAATATTCAATTGTTTATTAGTGACCTGCCTGCCCCTCAGAAATTCCTATATCCAAGAGGGTATGTACCCCCCTAGTATAACTATGCAGACACGGACACTAGCTTCCAGACTGCCCATGACACTGGTACTTACTGGGCATGCACTGCCTGCTGCACACCGGGCCCACAGATCAAACCTCACTCACAATTCTCCCCAGACACTGGCCAGAAATCTACGAGATAAAGTGGGGGTCTTGTCTTACTGTATGGGCCTGACGGAGGTCATCTAGGTACATTCGAGGTGCCTCTACCAGATTTCCCTAGGTCCCAAATGTGAAGACACGGGGGGGCGCCGTCTGCTGATCACGGCACGCCTTGTCCAGTTGGTGTCTGTCTTAAGAAGAACTAGCTGGTCTCTCTTCCAGACCCTCGTCTCTTCGTTCAAACTAGGGCTGCCAGTTCTCCCTAGCTAACTTATCCTAGTGTTTGCCTACATTATCGGCCTATTATTACCTATGTTAAGGTCTTAGGTCTACATTATTATTATCTACAGTTGCCTTAGTAAACCTAATATTAATATACTAACAGTAAAACTACCTACTCCTTCCCTGAAGGGTAAATCTATAAATTAAATAAGCTTACCAACAATCCACGCCAACTCGAGAGAATGCATGGCCGTTCCATTACGGCCATACCGGATCTGTCCTGTGGAACTTTAGGGACCAAATAAATTTCCACAGGTATGTTGATACCGACAAGATGTGGAAAAAGACACTTATGTACAGTTCGGGATATTTATTAAAGGAAACGTTTCACCACGAGTGGCTTCTTCAGTCCTAATACAGAGAAAACTAAAAAAAAAAACGCATATATATAGTGGCAGGAGTCAGGTGAAGAGACGCGTGGGTAGAGGTGGTAGTAGTAGTAGTAGTAGTGGAACTACTACCTCTTCAGTTCCACTACTACTACTACTACTACTACCACCTCTACCCACGCGTCTCTTCACCTGACTCCTGCCACTATATATATGCGTTTTTCTTAGTTTTCTCTGTATTAGGACTGAAGAAGCCACTCGTGGCGAAACGTTTCCTTTAATAAATGTCCTGAACTGTACATAAGTGTCTTTTTCCACAATTCTAGGTGTAATATACCGACCTCCGGGCTTGGATCACGATAAAGGGAGACTTCTTTTGGACGAAATTGTTAGGGCTTCTAGACACAATAACATAGTCATAGTAGGGGACTTTTACTTTAGTCAAATTGACTGGAATTATTTGACAGGTAATCTAGAGTCCAGTGACTTTATGGAAACAGTTCATGACTGTTTTCTGAAGCAGAGCGTAACAGAGCCTACCAGGGGTAATAATTTGCTAGACCTAGTCTTGTCAAATAAGGAAACACTCGTGAATAATCTGGAGATCACTGAAGAGCTTGGCGCAAGTGATCACAAATCCATCACTCAGCATTAACTGGGAATGCAAGAATAATGATAATACAGTAAAAATCCCTGATTTCCATTCTGCCGACTATAATGGACTTAGGGAACATCTGTCTAATCTTGATTGGGGTTATCTAGCTAATGATTTTATTGATGATTTATCATACTTATGATTATGAAGGGATCTGCTTTTATGATTTTTTTCTTAATAATGTACACCGTGTCCAGAGTATATACATTCCCCAGAGCGATATTAGGTCTAATAATAGCGATCCCAAATGGGTTAACAGTAGGTTAAAAGCATCTATTAGGGGGAGGGAAAAAGGGGGTTTATAGGCGTATCAGATGAGGAGAGGTTAACCTTACTGACCAATATGTTCAGCTTAAAAGAGAAGTAAAAAAGGGGATTAGAAAGGCTAAATGTGACTATGAAAATTAGAGTTGCTAATGAATCAAAGACTAATCCAAAGGGGTTCTTTCAAGTGTATAGGACGAAGGTGAAGGAAAAAGTAGGACCTCTGAAAATTGGGAATGGACAGCTGATGGATAACGAACTGGAAAGGTGTTCCTTATTTAATGATAATTTTTTGTCAGTTTTTACACAGGAAGATGTAAATGAAATTCCAGTAATTAACAATTATTTAGTTCCTGATGAATTTAAATTAACTAATATTACTGTCACGAGGGACATGGTTATTAAACAGATAGACAAACTGAAGCAAAATAAGTTCCTGGGACCCGATGAGTTGTTTTCCAGGGTACTTAAGGAATGCAAGATGGAGCTTAGTCAGCCATTAACGAGTGTGTTTAATGCGTCCATCCTTACCGGTGTTGTGCCAGAGTTGTGGAAGATGGCTAATGTGGTTCCAATATTCAAATCAGGGGATAAGTCTGTTCCTTCAAATTACCGTCCAATAAGCCTGACATCTATAGTGGGCAAGTTACTAGAATCAATTATAGCTGACATTATTAGAAGTCACCTTGAAGAGCATAACGTAATAAATGAATCTCAGCATGGATTCACGAGAGGTCGTTCCTGCCTGACAAACTTGCTGACTTTCTTCAGTAGAACATTTGAGGCAGTAGACAGTGATAAGGAATATAATATTGTTTATTTGGATTTTAGTAAAGCCTTCAATACAGTACCTCACAGGAGACTCTTGAAAAAAGTGGCAGCTCATTGTTTATTATTAACACACTGGCCGATTCCCACCAAGGCAGGGTGGCCCGAAAAATAAAAACTTTCACCGTCATTCACTCCATCACTGTCTTGCCAGAAGGGTGCTTTACACTACAGTTTTTAAACTGCAACATTAACACCCCTCCTTCAGAGTGCAGGCACTGTACTTCCCATCTCCAGGACTCAAGTCCGGCCTGCCGGTTTCCCTGAACCCCTTCATAAATGTTACTTTGCTCACACTCCAACAGCACGTCAAGTATTAAAAACCATTTGTCTCCATTCACTCCTATCAAACATGCTCACGCATGCCTGCTGAAAGTCCAAGCCCCTCGCACACAAAACCCTCCTTTACCCCCTCCCTCCAACCTTTCCTAGGCCGACCCCTACCCCTCCTTCCTTCCATTTACAGACGATACACTTTTGAAGTTATTCTGTTTCGCTCCATTCTCTCCACATGTCGAACCACCTCAACAACCCTTCCTCAGCCCTATGGACAGCAGTTTTGGTAATCCCGCACCCCCTCCTAACTTCCAAATTACGAATTCTCTGCATTACATTCACACAACACATTGCTCTCAGACATGAATCTCCACTGCCTCCAGCCTTCTCCTCGCTGCAACGTTCATCACCCATGCTTCACACCCATATAAGAGCGTTGGAAAAAAACTATACTCTCATACATTTTCCTCTTTGCCTCCAAGGACCCAAAATTTTTTTGTCTCCACAGACTCCTAAGTGCACACTCACCCTTTTCCCTCATCAATTCTATGATTCACCTCATCTTTCATAGACCCATCCGCTGACACGTCCACTCCCAAATACCTGAATACATTCACCCCCCTCCATACTCTCTCCCTCCAATCTGATATCCAATCTTTCATCACCTAATCTTTTTGTTATCCTCATAAACCCTTTCTCTTTCCTGTATTCACTTTCAATTTTCTTCTTTTGCACACCCTACCAAATTCATTCACCAATCTCTGCAACTTCTCTTCAGAATCTCCCAAGAGCCCAGTGTCATCAGCAAAGAGCAACTGTGACAACCCCCACTTTATGTGTGATTCTTTATCTTTTAACTCTACGCTTCTTGCCAAGACCCTCGCATTTACTTTTCTTACAACCCCATCTATAAATATATTAAACAACCACGGTGACATACACATCCTTGTCTAAGGCCTACTTTTACTGGAAAATAATTTCCCTCTTTCCTACATACTCTAACTTGAGCCTCACTATCCTCGTAAAAACTCTTCACTGCTTTCAGTAACTCCCTCCTACACCATACACTGCAACACCTGCCACATTGCCCCCCTATCCACCCTGTCATACGCCTTTTCCAAATCCATAAATGCCACAAAGACATCTTTAGCCTTATCTAAATACTGTTCACTTATATGTTTCACTGTAAACACCGGGTCCACACACCCCCTACCTTTCCTAAAGCCTCCTTGTTCATCTGCTATCCTATTCTCGTCTTACTCTTAATTCTTTCAATAATAACTCTACCATACACTTTGCCAGGTATACTCAACAGACTTATCCCCCTATAATTTTTGCACTCTCTTTTATCCCCTTTGCCTTTATACAAAGGAACTATGCATGCTCTCTACCAATCCCTAGGTACCTTACCCTCTTCCATACATTTATTAAATAATTGCACCAACCACTCCAAAACTATATCCCCACCTGTTTTTAAAACATTTCTATCTTTATCCCATCAATCCCGGCTGCCTTACCCCCTTTCATTTTACCTACTGCCTCACGAACTTCCCCACACTCACAACTGGCTCTTCCTCACTCCTACAAGATGTTGTTCCTCCTTGCCCTATACACGAAATCACAGCTTCCCTATCTTCATCAACATTTAACAATTCCTCAAAATATTCCCTCCATCTTCCTAATACCTCTAACTCTCCATTTAATAACTCTCCTATCCTATTTTTAACTGACAAATCCATTTGTTCTCTAGGCTTTCTTAACTTGTTAATCTCACTCCAAAACTTTTTCTTATTTTCAACAAAATTTGTTGATAACATCTCACCCACTCTCTCATTTGCTCTCTTTTTACATTGCTTCACCACTCTCTTAACCTCTCTCTTTTTCTCCATATACTCTTCCCTCCTTGCATCACTTCTGCAGCTCATTGTATAGGAGGTAAAGTTCTAGCATGGATAGAGGCATGGCTTACCAATAGAAAGCAGAGGGTTACCATTAATGGAGTGAAATCTGAATGGGGATTAGTCACTAGTGGCGTTCCACAAGGATCAGTTTTAGGCCCTCTCTTGTTCATAATTTACATTAATGACCTTGATGAAGAGATTACGAGCGACATGAGTAAGTTTGCTGATGATACAAAGATAGGCCGTATAATTCACTCTGAGGAGGATAGCAATGAACTCCTGGAGGATTTGGACAAATTAATGTCCTGGTCTGAAAAATGGCAGATGAAGTTCAATGTCGATAAGTGTTAGGTACTAGCCCTTGGTAATGAAAATAACCCTCGAAGCTATAATCTAGGTGAAGTAGAGCTTGATCATACAGAATGTGAAAAGGAGTTGGGAGTCATGGTGAGCAGAAATCTAAAGCCAAGACAGCAGTGCCTTAGTGTGTGCAACAAGGCCAATAGATTACTTGGATTTATCTCAAGAAGTGTGAGTAGCAAAAGTCCAAAAGTTATTTTACAGCTCTATACATCACTAGTGAGACCTCATTTAGATTATGCTGCTCAGTTTTGGTCCCCTTACTACAGGATGGATATAGACTCATTAGAGAACATACAGAGAAGAATGACTAAAATGATTTACTGTGTAAGGAACCTCCCGTATGAAGATAGACTTAAAGCCTTAAATCTCCACTCTCTGGAGAGGCGTAGAATGAGGGGAGTGTTGTGATAGAAACACAGGCCTTATCTCTAGGCTTTATTGAACATAGAATCTTCATAGTACTTCTGCAACAACAAAATATAATGACTAGTACATCTAATAATGACTTCTACAGGGATGGTGATGTCTTGCATATGTCAAGAGAAAAGTTATAACTACAGGCCACATATTTAAACTCACCATGTAATCTGCATCGCTGATAAATGGATAAAGTAGGAGAGAATCACACACCATGTGTTGGTGCCCATGACACACACCAAACTGTTGTTGTTGTTAAGGGCCCCTAGAGGTGGTGCAGTATTATCCTGCTGCTGCTCCCCACAGGACCAGTATCACTACAATCTCCCCCTTCTAAAATATCAGAGACAGTAATCTCCCAAACTGTTAGGTGGGCGACGTACACGTCCCGACCTTCAGTAGCCCTTGAGCCTCTTCACCAGGTTCGATATTTTCCGCGGGGTTTGATTAACTGCTGGAGCAGAATCCTCTATTTCCATAGGGGTAGTCTCAAGGGGCTTTCCAGGAGAAAACGAAGCATCTTTCACATCTATTGGTGTATCTTGAGATTCCACACTAATAGGGATTTCAACTGGGGCTAAATGTCTTGTAGATACTGTAGTCTCTTCACCATTTTGGTAGCGAATGTGGGCGTAATGTGGATTAGCTTGCAGGAGCTCTACCTCTTCCACTAAAGGATCCGTCTTGTTCATCCTACGGTGACCTTCAGGAGAAGGGTCCAGGATAAAAAAC
>NC_069429.1:33099999-33122043 GCF_026875155.1 Cherax quadricarinatus
TTAATCAAACCCCGCGGGGAAAATATCGAACCTGGTGAAGGGGCTAAAGGGGCTACGAAGGTGGGGACGTTACGTCCCCCACCTAACAGTTGGGAGATTACTGTCTCTGATATTTTAGAAGGGGGGTTTGTAGTGATACGGGGCCTTTGGGGGGAGCAGCAGGGGATAATCTGCACCACCTCTAGGGGCCCTTAACAACAACAACAGTTTGGTGTGTGTCAGGGACCAACACATGGTGTGGATTCTCTCCTATTTTACCATTTACAGCGAGCAGATTCAGGTAGTTTTTAAATATGTGGCCTGTGTTTAAACTTTTCTTTTTGACATATGCAAGACTCCCCATCCCTGTAAAAAGTCATTTTAGATGTACATCTTTATATTTTGTTTTTGCAAAATATATGAAGATTCTATTTAAAAAAGCCTAGAGAAAAGGGCCGTTTTTTCTACACAACACTCCCCTCTTTCTACGCCTCCCCAAGAGTGGAGATTTAAGGTTTTAAAGTTTTTCTTCATACGGGAGGCCCTTACACGTAAATCATTTTAGTCATTTTTCTCTGTATGTTCTCAATGAGTCTATACCACCCTGAGAAAAGGGGACCAAAACTGGGGGCGCATAATCAAAAATGGGTCTATAGTGAGTTAGAGTTTAAAAATAATTTGGATTTTTTGCTACCACACTTCTTGAGTAAACCAAGTAATCATTGCCTTGTTGCACAACAAGCACGGCTGTCTTGGGTTTAGATTTTTTGCTCACCCCGACTCCCAATCCTTTCACATTCGTTGACAAGCTCTACTTCACCTAGATTAAGCTTGGGGTTTTTTTCATTACCAGGGATACCAACACTTATCGACTTGAACTCATTCCATTTTTCAGACCAGGGCATTTTAAATTTTTTCCCAAACCTCCAGAGTTCATTGCTATCCTCCCAGAGTGAATTATACGGCCTATCTTTGTTTACGCAAACTACTCATGTCCTCGTAAAACCTTATCAAGGTCATTAATTAAAATATGAACAAGAAGGGGGTAAAACGCCTTGTGGAAGCCCCTATGACTAATCCCCTTCAATTTTACTCCATTTAAGGTAACCCTCTGCTTTCATTGGTAAGCCCGCCCTATCCATGCTAGAATTTACCTCCCATACAATGAGCGCAAAGTGACAAGGAGGGGAAAATATATGGAGAAAAAGAGAGAGGTAAGAGAGTGGTTGAAGCAATGTAAAAGAGAGCAAATGAGAGAGTGGGTGAGATGTTATTAACAAATTTTGTTGAAAATAAGAAAAGTTTTGGAGTGAGATTAACAAGAACCTAGAGAACAAATGGATTTGTCAGTTAAAAATAGGATAGGAGAGTTATTAAATGGAGAGTTAGAGGTATTAGGAAGATGGAGGGAATATTTGAGGAATTGTTAAATGTTGATGAAGATAGGGAAGCTGTGATTTCGTGTATAGGGCAAGGAGGAACAACATCTTGTAGGATGAGGAAGAGCCAGTTGTGAGTGTGGGGGAAGTTCGTGAGGCAGTAGGTAAAATGAAAGGGGGTAAGGCAGCCGGGATTGATGGGATAAAGATAGAAATGTTAAAAGCAGGTGGGGATATAGTTTTGGAGTGGTTGGTGCAATTATTTAATAAATGTATGGAAGATGGTAAGGTACCTAGGGATTGGTAGAGAGCATGCATAGTTCCTTGTTATAAAGGCAAAGGGGATAAAAAGAGTGCAAAATTATAGGGGGATAAGTCTGTTGAGTATACCTGGCAAGTGTATGGTAGAGTTATTATTGAAAGAATTAAGAGTAAGACGGAGAATAGGATAGCAGATGAACAAGGAGGCTTTAGGAAAGGTAGGGGGTTGTGGACCAGGTGTTTACAGTGAAACTATAAGTGAACAGTATTTAGATAGGCTAAAGATGTCTTTGTGGCATTTATGGATTTGGAAAAGGCGTATGACAGGTGGATAGGGGGCAATGTGGCAGGTGTTGCAGGTGTATGGTGTAGGAGGTAGGTTACTGAAAGCAGTGAAGAGTTTTTACGAGGATAGTGAGGCTCAAGTTAGAGTATGTAGGAAAGAGGGAAATTATTTTCCAGAAAAGTAGGCCTTAGACAAGGATGTGTGATGTCACCGTGGTTGTTTAATATATTTATAGATGGGGTTGTAAGAGAAGTAAATGCGAGGGTCTTGGCAAGAAGCGTAGAGTTAAAAGATAAAGAATCACACATAAAGTGGGAGTTGTCACAGTTGCTCTTTGCTGATGACACTGTGCTCTTGGAGATCTGAAGAGAAGTTGCAGAGATTGGTGAATGAATTTGGTAGGGTGTGCAAAAGAAGAAAATTGAAAGTGAATACAGGAAAGAGTAAGGTTATGAGGATAACAAAAAGATTAGGTGATGAAAGATTGGATATCAGATTGGAGGGAGAGAGTATGGAGGAGGTGAATGTATTCAGGTATTTGGGAGTGGACGTGTCAGCGGATGGGTCTATGAAAGATGAGGTGAATCATAGAATTGATGAGGGGAAAAGGGTGAGTGGTGCACTTAGGAGTCTGTGGAGACAAAGAACTTTGTCCTTGGAGGCAAAGAGGAAAATGTATGAGAGTATAGTTTTACCAACGCTCTTATATGGGTGTGAAGCATGGGTGATGAACGTTGCAGCGAGGAGAAGGCTGGAGGCAGTGGAGATGTCATGTCTGAGAGCAATGTGTTGTGTGAATGTAATGCAGAGAATTCGTAATTTGGAAGTTAGGAGGAGGTGCGGGATTACCAAAACTGCTGTCCATAGGGTTGAGGAAGGGTTGTTGCGGTGGTTCGGACATGTGGAGAGAATGGAGCGAAACAGAATAACTTCAAGAGTGTATCAGTCTGTAGTGGAAGGAAGGCGGGGTAGGGGTCGGCCTAGGAAAGGTTGGAGGGAGGGGGTAAAGGAGGTTTTGTGTGCGAGGGGCTTGGACTTTCAGCAGGCATGCGTGAGCATGTTTGATAGGAGTGAATGGAGACAAATGGTTTTTAATACTTGACGTGCTGTTGGAGTGTGAGCAAAGTAACATTTATGAAGGGGTTCAGGGAAACCGGCAGGCCGGACTTGAGTCCTGGAGATGGGAAGTACAGTGCCTGCACTCTGAAGGAGGGGTGTTAATGTTGCAGTTTAAAAACTGCACCCTTCTGGCAAGACAGTGATGGAGTGAATGACGGTGAAAGTTTTTATTTTTCGGGCCACCCTGCCTTGGTGGGAATCGGCCAGTGTGTTAATAATAAACAATGAGCTGCCACTTTTTTCAAGAGTCTCTTGTGAGGTACTGTATTGAAGGCTTTACTAAAATCCAAAATAAACAATTTTATTTTCCCTTATCCTGTCACTCCTCAAATTTTACTGAAAAAAGTCAAAAGTTTTGTCAGGCAGGAACGACCTCTCGTGAACCCAGCTGAGATCTTTTTTTTACGTTATGCCTTCAAGGTGTTCTAATAATGCACTTTTAATTGATTCTATAACTTGCCCACTATAGTGTCGGCTTTTTGGAGGTAATTTGAGGAAAAGACTTATCCCCTGATTTTGAATATGGACCACATTAGCCATCTTCAAAACTCTGGCCAAACCCCGGGGAAAGGAGGGAGCATTAAACACCTCTTTTAAGGGCTGACTAAGCTCCATTTCTTTCCTTTAAAAGTCCCCTGGAAAAAAAATCATGGGGTCCAGGAACTTTTTTTTCTTCATTTTGTCTATCTTTTTAATTAAACCATGCCCCTCGTGACAGAAATATTATTAATTTAAAATTTCACGGGAACTAAATAATTGTTAATTACGGAAATTTCATTTACATTTTCCCTTGTAAAAACTGACAAAAAATTTCATTAAATAAGGAACCCTTTCAGTTCTTACCCACCCTTTGCCCTTTCCCCAATTTTCAGGGGTCCACTTTTTCCTTCCCTCGCCATACATTTGAAAAAACCCCCCTTTGGTTTAGTCTTTGATTCATTTGAAATCAAATTTTTTCAATCACTTTTAGCCTTTCAATCCCCTTTTTTCTTCCTTTTAAGCTAAACTTTTGGTCTAAGGTTAACCTCTCCTCTTCTGATCCCCCCCATAAATTCCCCTTTTCCTCCCCAATAGAGCTTTAACTACTTTAAACCCCTTTGGGATCGTTTTTAGCCTAATTTCTCTGGGGGAAAGTATATACTCTGGCACGGTGTACATTATAAGAAAAAATCTAAAAGCAATCCCCATAATCAAAGTATGACTCATCAAAAATCATTACTGAAAACCCCCCAAACAAGTAGACAGATGTTCCCCAATCCATTTGTCGGCAAATGGGAAAACAGGGGTTTTTACTGTATTTTCAATTCTTTCATTCCCAGTTAATGCTGATGATGGGTTTGTGATCACTTTTCGCCCAAACTCTTTTGTGATTCCCCAAATTTTTCCGAGTGTTTTCCTTATTTGACAAAACTAGTCAGCAAAAAATTTCCCCCGGTAGGTCTTTTACGCTCTCTTCAGAAAACAGTCATGAACTGTTTCCATAAAATCATGGACTCAAATTCCCGCAAATAATTCCAGTCAAATTTTACTAAAGTAAAAGTCCCCTACAGACTATGTTATTGTTTCTAGAAGCCCCAACAATTTTGTCCCAAAAAAAGTCCCCTTTATCGTGATCCCAAACCCGGAGGTCGGGATATTACACCTTGAATTTTTGAAAAAGACACTTATGTACAGTTCAGACTTTATTAAAGGAAACGTTTGCCACGAGTGGCTTCTTTATCCTAAACGAGAAAACTAAGAAAACGCTAATAATGGCAGAGTCAGGGAAAGACGCGTGGGTTTGAGGTGGTTAAAAAGTGTATAGTAGTGGGAATGAAGAGGTAGTAGTTTTTCCCTACTACTACTACACTACCACCTCTACCCACCGTCTCTTCACTGACCCGCCCCTATATATATGCGTTTTTTTTTTTAGTTTTCTCTTTTATTAGGCTGAAGAAGCCCTCGTGGTTTAAACGTTTTCTTTAATAAATATCCCCAACTGTACAAAGTGTCTTTTCCACATCTTGTCGGGACAAAATACCTGTGGGGAAATTTATTTGGGCCTAAAAGCCACAGGAAGATGGGATGCCGTAATGGGGCGGGCCCTGCATTCTCTCGGTTGGCGTGGATTGTTGGTAAGTTATTTAATTTTAGATTACCCTTCAGGAAGGATAGTAGTTTTACTGTTATTAAATTTAAAATTAGGGTTTTTTAAGGCAACTGTAATAATAATAATTTAGACCTAAGACCTTTAAAATAGTAAAAAATACATAATGTAGGGAAACACTGGATAAGTTAGCTAGGGAGAACTGGACCCTAGTTTGAACGAAGAGACGAGGGTCTGGAAGAGAGACCAGCTAGTTCTTCTTAAGACAGACACCAACTGGACAAGGCGTGCCGTGATCAGCAGACGGCGCCCCCCACGTGTCTTCACATTTGGGACCTAGGGAAATCTGGTAGAGGCACCTCGATGTACCGTAGATGACCTCCGTCAGGCCCATACAGTAAGACAAGACCTCCACTTTATCTCGTAGATTTCTGGCCAGTGTCTGGGGAGAATTGTGAGTGAGTTTGATCTGTGGGCCCGGTGTGTCAGCAGGCAGTGCATGCCCAGTAAGTACCAGTGTCACTGGGCAGTCTGGAAGCTAGTGTCCGTGTCTGCATAGTTATACTAGGGGATACATACCCTCTTGGATATAGGAATTTCTGAGGTGCAGGCAGGTCACTAATAACAATTGAATATTGCAGGAATTAAGGCTCCCGGTTGCACGTGGTTTCTGAGGGGAAGTCCAAAGGGGATAAGGCTAAGCTTAGGGAAGTTGAAGATCAGGATATATGCTGCAACACCAAGTAAGTTAGTCCTTTATACGTGCATGCAGGCGAGTTTCTTGCAACATCAATCATTTGTGAAAATCTGTCCTATGTGCCACTTGTGAGGCTGAGGTACCCACCTCAGAGCTTGGTGTCAACAGAGTTTGCCAGGGTAGGCGACTCACTTGGAGGCAGTCCACACAAATTTTCACAAAAAGTGGTCCTTCGAACTGGATGTGGAATAGCTAGATTAAGCTATCATAGCTAGGCCACAGTTAGGAACCAGTTTAACAGAGTTAGGTTAAGTTAGCACTCCTAGGCCCAGAGTTACGCAGAGGCTAGGCCAAGCTGACTATACACAGAAGTTGTTATTTGCAGTAATTTACAGGCAGGCCAGGTAGGCTAGAGAAGTTTGTGAATTTAATTATTTATTTAATTATATACAAGTAATCCGGAGTAGGAGACTTGTGTGTTAATTACTTACAGTGGATTTGCAAGGTAGCCATAGTTAGGCTAGGCTTGTGCAACATTTACAACAGTTATAGTAGCTGGGACAGATTTAACCTAGTTATTATTTACAGGGAGTTATAAAGCCAGGTTTAAGCTATAGCACACTAGCTAGGTTAGGATTTACCTTATCCAACCATCCACGCTAGGCTGAGTAAGCTAGGCCAAGCTGTTTACATACATTATTCATTTACTGTTTCACAAGTTGAATTGTTGAATTTATTTGTGTTAACCAAGTGATTTTAATTTGTATACTGCACTTTTTATTGTGTGATTTTCATTGTCTTTGATTCATTTAATGTGGGATTTGCGAATTGTACCTGAGACTAGGTTAAGTCCTGTAATTATTTGCTGGCATTGTACAGGAAATTGCTAGGTTAAGCTTTCACACTGATACACATTTTGATTGGGATTTGAGAGCTAACAGTGTACATTTTTTTATTCAGAGTAGAGTCAATATAATAAAGGGAATTGTTGAGAAGCCTTGAGACTCGTTCACTCTCACCTAATACTGTTCGTGCTGTGGGATGTGCTAATTGAAGTACAAATTAGTACCGTGATCTTAACTAAACAGCAACTATGGTAGGTAACGATGTAGTACCAGCTGTCCCAGCTCAAAGTCAATTAAAGCAGTCTATGGGAGCCTATAAGGGGTGCCTGAGCAAAGCATGTGAGGAGTGTTGTACGGTCAGGCAAGATCAAGACGTAGACTGGGAGGAACTAGAGAGTTGCGTGGAAGGATAATTACTGTCAGCGTGTCAGCGTGCCTCGTTGTGCTCCGGGTTATCTCGTGTTTTCATGGTCCCTCTTACGTGCTAGAACTTTAATTTGTGTCATCAATCCTATACGATACATCCCTCTAGCGCCTGGAACCAATCTTGGGCGGAAAACATTATATACTGAGTCAAAAAAGGAGAATTAGTGCACTACCTAGCAGAGTTTACTGCCAGAGGGGAATCATAGGCCTGTGTCCCGTGTGAAATAAAATAATAATAATTGAACTTTTCGTGTCAGAGGAAAGAAAGTCACCCTGATAACATTGAGTATACATAGTGTATAGTGTATACTACAGTGGCTCCCTAGTATATTGATGATAAAGGCTAAAGTGTCATTTGAAAACAGGTGAATTTGTAAATGAAGTGATAAGCCTATAGAGGCAGGTGCCAGAAGTCGCAAGAAACTTACCACAGGTCAGCTGTTTTTAATAATCTTCCTGGCTTGCTAGTGTACTCGCATATAATCTAGTGATACCAGTCAATAGCAGAATACAGTGTTGTAGTAGCAACTAACCAGTATTATAATGGTACTTAGTGGAGTGGAGTGACTTTCATTAGTTTCTTTTTCTTGAAATACGAGACGTTACTGTGAATTTCATATAACCTGTAGTTACCAGCGGTCGCAATATACACAACGAGAAGCAATTATTACTACAGAAAAAGCGTCCTTCCTCCAAAATTTGCACCAGTCAATATAGTGTTTAATATAGCATTTAAATTGTGGTGAGACGGAAAAAAAAAAAAAAAAATAGAAAAGCCAGATACAGCGATTGATAAACAAGGAGTCTAACCGTTCATCTGTAGGAGCTGCAGATATCCCCGGCTCTTCAACACGCAAGTTATACTTTTGTATTCAGTCAAATCACATATTACTCGGGTAGATAAATTTCCAGAGATCCTTCAGTGTTGCTCAAATCACGACCCAGTATGTTTTTAAATAAGTGACCCACTGTCAGAGCCAGATCGACTGGTCCGAACCTTGACTGGTCCGAACCCCTTTTGACTGGTCCGAACCCGGGATGGTTTCAAACAGTTTCTTTGGACAATAAAGAAAGACTGTAAAGGATGGGGGGTTGTAGGCGCCTTATAAACCAAACATTAAAATCAGGAGTGTGACGGTAAGCTGTCCAATATACAAAAAAGTTAGAAACAGAAATACAAATAGCTAGAGCTTCATTTAAGGTCATTAATTTATAATATTCAAGGGGTTTTGCTAGTGAATTGCGTAAATCAACCATTCAAATCATTATAAAAGCTGTGTGTGTCTGTGGTCAGTAAAAACAAACGGGCTTCCACATGGATAAAATTGTCATTTGTGGAAAAAAATTGGGTTTTGTCACGCCCTTGTACAGATATCCCAGAACTAGCTACAAAGCAGTATTAAAACAGAGAAGAGTTTTTGGGTATGCCCAAATGAGGAAAATCTGTGGACTAAAATCCAAGGGTATTAATAAGAGGACAACATCAAAGCTGCTTTCATAGAAAACCTGGAAGCTTTCTACAACAGTGGGAAAAAATAAAAAGTCGGGGCTAAATGGAACTGCCCTTGATATGGCCATGTAGTCACAAACTGTAAGGTGGGGGTGATGTCCGGTATCAGTAAATGGGGGGTGATGTGCTGCCTGGGAGCAGTAAGGGGAAAGTGGAGGTGTTCCGGGGGAGACAGAAATGGTGAAGCGGGAAATACTGTCCTGGGAGACAGAAATGGGGGGAAGCTGGAGATTTTGTCCAGGTAGTCGGGAAATTTAGCAGAAGGAATACATATAAATGACCCATAGGGGAAGGAGCCATAGTAGGGAAAAAGTGAGTCAAAGATAAGATAAAACCAATATTGCAAACTAGAAAATCCCGCAGGAAATAAGCAAAAAAGGGGACCCCAATAGCAATATGAGGTTTTAAAAATTACCAAAAACAACTGGGGGAGCCCCCATTTTTTGGTGCTAGGGAGGATGAAGTAGACAGGGAAACATGCACCAACAGGGAAACAGTCACAGAAACCCAAGGAAAAAGGGGAAAAACCAAGCCTGTGACATACTTGCACTTGGTATCTGCTGGCAGGGGAAATCGGAAAAAAACAGATGGACTGAAACTATGACCCCTAAAAAAGCCATCCCCTATACAACAGGAAAATGAAACCCCTTTCCGTAAGTTTTTTCACTTGAAATTGTCCTTTTCGTACGGGAAAAAGACTGTGCTATAATTTAAAATTCCCAGGCATCCATCTAAAGGGGACAAAAAATACAAAACACCCAGGCCATGGGAAAACCTGGGTAGCCACAGCCCTAAAGGGGAGAGTTTTTGTCCCGGGAAAGGGAAAAAAAACTGGAGGAAATGGCAAAAAATCGTACAAAACCCTCATTCTGGGTGGAACACAGTCGAGGGCCTCCCTCCAAACCCAACAAATAAGATCTAATCCCGGAAAAAAAAAACCCCCCCAGACCAACAAACCCCAGCCCCGATAACTTCTTTTTGCAAATTACAGGGTCTAAACCCAGCAACAAAAACAAAATCCCTTTCACCCGGGGGATGCTTGCAGAGGCAAAGGCAATGTTCGGGGTTTTTACTGACCCCCCACAAAAAGGGATCATTTGGACAATGAAATTGGACCCGGGTTAAAAACCTATACGAGTGACGAGTGAACGGGAAAAGGGGGGGGGGGGGTTTGGCCTTACATTGCAGATCACTTGTTTGCACGAACTGTTTAATCCCTCAAATTAGTAGTGGAAGTTTTGCAGTAAGGTGAGAACCAAAACCTAGTATTGTGGTAGCTAAAACCCCTCGGACAACTCCCACAATTCCCCAGGAAATGTTAAAAATTCCCATGCGGGAAAAATCTTCCAGCCCCTGCCCCCAACATCTTGCCCTGGGGGTTTTAAAACTTAAGGCCCCTAAAATGGGGAATATACAAATAATATTGTTGCGTAATAACACCAGGGGGCGCTCTGATGAAAACTCCACTCCCCGAGTTTTAAAACTCTGCGCAAAATTTTCAATTTTAAAACCAAAAAATAATAGACCCTTTTAGATGGAGAATACACTAGCCTCATTTTCACTAACAAGATGACTGATAAGAAATGTCACCAATCAAAAAAAATATCAGACAAAAAACAAAATTGAGGTTAGACAGTATGCGTGGGGCCCCCCAGCCCGCAAAAGGACTAGTCAGAGGGAGCATTCACCAAATTCAACTTCAAAAACAAAACAAAGTGGGCCCCAAGTAAACCAAAGTCCCTAACCGATATAAGCTGGGAGATATACTAAGCAACACGACCCAAAAAACTTATGCCGAAAGTTTAATCGGTGGCACCGATGTATGCAAAAGGTTATTCCTCTAAGAAAAAGGAGGATAGAGTAAAATAGAAAGAGACACCCGCTCCCTTTACGGGCGCGGAAAAGAATAAAGGCGGCAAAAAGAGGTCAATATATCGAAATGCCGGGAGACATGGTCGAGAAATAGCAGCATCGAACTTAAGCTAAAAGAAACCTTTAGGAGTCAGGGAAAGCGGAAAGAATAAAACCATAAAAGAAAACGAAAGAAACCCCAAAATAAATTTTTTTCTCCCATGCCAAAACAAAATCGAGAAAACGTCCATTTGGGCCCCTCTTAAAAAAGATGGGTCCCACCAGATGACGCAATGAAAAGAGTGAGTACTCAAGTCCCAAAGATCAGTTTTTAGAAAGCCCCTAACCAGACGAGAAGTCGAAGATCAAAATGAAAATTTTTTTTGAGGAGCCACAAAAATTTTTATTAACACAAGCCTATCCCGGTTTTCCTGACGCCAATTTCCCTTCGAAAAGGCGATAAAGCAGCCCATGCACTCTTGCCCCAGGGCCAGACTCTGGAAATTGGTTTTATCAAGAACTGCAAAAAGCCCCTATCACGGCCTTTTCCATCCTTGGAGAGGGAGCATGGACCCGGGGGGTCGTCCCCCATTACTAAAAAAAAGACATAGCCCCACTCCAAAAGGGGCAGAAAGCAACAGCAAAGAACTACAGACCCAAAGCACTAACATCCCATATCATAAAAACTTTGAAAGGGTCCTAAGAAGCAAAATCACCACCCATCAGAAAAACCCCTCAGTTACACAACCAGGGGAAATGGGTTTAGAACAGGTGCTCCGTCTGTCTCAACTACTGGATCACTACGACAAGGCCCCAAAAGCACTAGAAACAAAAGAATGCAGAGTAATATATACAGACTTTGCAAAAGCCTTTGACAAGTGTGACCTGGGGAAAAGCGCACAAAAAAGCGCGCTGGAATAACAGGAAAAGTCGGTCGATGGGTCTAATTTCCCCCAACAGAAACAGAGAGTAGTCGTCAACAGAGTAAAGTCCGAGGCGCACGGTGAAAAGCTCTGTTCCCAAGGCCCGTACTGCTCCCTTTGTTTTCCCCCTCCCATATCCACATTTTGCAGGTGCAGGGACAGCACCCGGGCTTCCTTTGCAGATGACACCCCAATTCATACGGGGTCTTCCCTTGCAGACACTGCAGGCTCCAAGGGGGACATCAAACCCCCAAAACTTTCGTGGGGTCCCGAAAAACCAAAATGAAATTCAACGATGGAAAAAATTTCAATTACTCAGATATGGTAAAAATGAGGAAATTAATCTTCACAAGACAAAACAAATTTTCGGCCCCAAAAAAGGCGAAAACCAACGTCAAAGCCCGGGGGATGAATTATGTCGGAGGATTCACCTTAAAGGGACCATAACATTGTATCAATGCATTGCTAGAAAAATGACAGGAGGTTTAATGAGAACCCTTAAAAAACTAGGGAGGCCCAACCCCATGATGAAAAACCTTCAGGTCATTGTTCTTTTTAGGCTGGAATATTGCGCACTCAAACAGCACCTTTCAAGGCGGGTGAAATTGCCGACCTAGAAAATGTACAGAACTTTCACGGCCGCATACGGAGATAAAAACCCTAAATTACTGGGAGCCTTGGGGTTTCAAACCTGTTTTCCCCGGAAGCGGGAGGGAGAGATACATGATTAATCCCTGAAAATCCTAGAGGGACTAGTACCGAACTTGCACACGAAAATCACTCATAAAAAGAAAAGACTTGGCAGCGATCCCACCCCCCAAATGAAAAGCAGGGTGTCACTAGCCGTTTAAGAGACCATACAATAAGTGCAGGGGCCCGAGACGTTCAACTCCCTCCCAGCAACATAAGGGGGAATTCCCAACAGACCCCTGGAGTCTTCAAGCTGGCACGGACAAGCACCTAAAGTCATTTCCTGATCAGCCGGGCTGTGGCCCCGTACTTTGGTTTGCGTGCAGCCAGCAGCAACACCGGGGTTGATCGGGCGCTGATCCACCGGAGGCCCTGGTCACGACCGGCCGCGGGGGGCGTTGACCCCCCGAAACTCTCCCGGAAAATCCGGAAAAAACCTTTGGGAGCAAAGACGGAGGCTTTTAGGACATTTATCCTTTTGAGACGGGCCTTTACTACAGGTGAGTCCAAATATACAGTAGAAGAGCACGGACAGACAGACAACAAAAGGGCAAAATTTTAAAGCAGAGATGAGACTCTGCAGGCATTTAAAAAAGACTTTAAAGGGCCCGGTACGCAGGAGGAGCAAATGTTTAAAGGGAACACGAAAACAGCACGCCTGTTAATATGTTGCCCAGATTGCCCAGTTGAATTTCCCCAACTTTCGAGGAACCTTAACGGTACATTTTTTTTGGATCAGTTTAAAGCCCAGATAGATGACAAACGATTTGTCAGATCCCTCAAATTCAATGTTTTACGTTCACAGCTAAAAGGGTAAAGCCGGGACTTGGTCCGGCATTACCAACCCCTGAACCTTTTACCAACATCCCAAAGACCAATTAAAGGCACTTTTGGAACATGAGGAGAAAAAGGTAGCTATATTATCAGTTGTTGGATCTAGGGCTTGCGCCATGCGTCAGACCCAAGGAAGTTCCGAATCGAAGTTATGATTTTTGACAAATAGTCTTAAGATTTACATGTTTGGGGGTAAGTCGGAAGGGTTTCATCAGTCGGGTGTTCAGGGGAAAAACTGGCTGGAGTACAGTGCATGAGTTACACTTAAAATATCAGATAATAGGTTCACGATACAACAAATGTTGAGGGGTTGGGGATTTTTTCTTTTTTGGTATAGGTGTGAGAGAAGAGTCACCCCATCGCCACAAAAAAAACCCAAAAGTCACTCAAGATCTGAGAGATCAGTCTAAAGCTTACGACAAAACGTTGGTGTTCTATGGTAAGGGTTTTAAAGGTAAGAACCTCAAGAAACCTCAAGGCATTATGCCAAAATATGCGTGTTCTGGAAGGGAAACGCAGCACGAGTTTGCCCGGATATATAACACTGACAGTAGGCAACAAGACGGGGGAAATTAGACTTGTTTCTATTGGGGGGAACACTTTGCGAGAGACTGGGCACCCGCTCATGAGTGCGGTCTGTTGCAAAGGTAGCCCCATACTGCACTAGTCCAATATTGAAGGGAACCCCAGGCTAGTAGGGTATCTCTCGGGTAGAGATAGAAAGTGAGTCAGCCTAAATGGTACCCAGGTGATTTGGGATGAAGTCTCAAATCCGAGTGGAACACGGGTGTTCCCTACCTACGTCATGGCAAAGGTTGTGAGTGGGCACAGGTCGAAACAACCCGATTTTTTCTTTGAAAAGGAGAAAAGATCCTTGATAACAAAGAAGTTGGTGGCTAAATTAAAGTTGAGGCAAAAGAAAGTTAGTATGATTTTGGGGAGGGGCATAAGTCAGGTCCCCCCCCCAAATCTTATGAGTGGGGGTGTCACAGTCAAATTAGGGGACATGAGAGCATTACACCCTTTGGTGGTAAAAAACATTACCCAGGGCAATTACAGCGAGGGTCTTGCTGCAGCAGCTAAGTGATTGAAAGCCTTGACATAAAGCGGGCGGGCCGGGGAATTCCATTGACTGGCCCGAAATGTGGGGTATCCGGGTGGGGCCATCTATAATGATTTCCCTTTTTACACGAGGACTTTTAAAGGGAAAGGAATTGGTTTATACAGACCCCAGAGGAACATCATAGGCGCAGGATTCCACCTGAATTCCCCCCCACCCCAGATAGAGGGAAGCTGTCCCCACGATAGTGGGGGAGTATGATAATGAATACTAGTATACACGATGAACCCAGGAAAGCGAATCAGGTAGGTAGTGACGAACACTCGGCCCCCTTGGGGAAAACATTTTTTACACGGTACATAAAGGGGAGATGATTGCCATTAAATCTGGGGAAAACCCTCGTAACATGGGAGGAAAGGGCCCCACGGCTGTGGGCCATGGGTGGGAAAGTACGGAGCCACCGTCAAGGCAGACATACGAAAGACGTTAAAGTTAAAGGAAGGGGCCTAAGACCCCCGGGGAACCAACAATTTTTCACCCCCAGAGGTCCCACAGGGGAAACTGGGGGGTTGAAGTTGACGGGGGTTTGTCGATGAAGTGGCCGGACGGACTCGTGCCCACGGTCTCCCGTGGGGGCTCCGGAAGGTGAACTTGATTTAGAATTAACCCTCCCCTTCCCCGGCGGGGGGATGTGGAAATTTATTTGGCCCCCAAAATTTCCCAACAGGACAGTTCCGGCATGGCTGTAAGGGAACGGCTGAGTGGGGGGCCCCTTTATACCCCACCCAAACAACTTTCTCTCGATTTGGCGTGGTTTGTTGGTAAGTTTATTTAATTTATGATTTACCCTTCAGGGAAGGAGTGGAGTTTTATGTTAGTATATTAATATTAGGTTTCTAAGGCAATGCGATAAAAATAATGTAGACCAAGCCTTAACTGGTAAAATGGGCCCGATAATGTAGGCAAACATAGGATTAGTTAGCTGGGGGGAAACGGCAGCCCTAGTTTGAACGAAGAGAAGGGTCTGGAAGAGGCCCAGCCGTTCTTTTTAAAGACAGACACCAATTGGACAAGATGGCCGTGTCAGCAGACGGACCCCCCCCCAGTGTCTTAATTTTTGAGACCTTGGGAATCTGGTAGGGGCCCCTCGATTTCCCCGTAGATGCCTCCTCGGCCCTACAGAAAGAAAAGACTCATTTATCTTGAGATTTCTGGCCATGTCTGGGGAAAATTTGTGAGTGAGTTGATCTGGGGGCCCGGTGGCGCGGCAGGCATGCCCAGTAGTCCCATGTCACGGGGCAGTCTGGAACTATTTGTCGGTCTGCAATTTATTTAGGGGATACATACCCTTTGGATATAGGAATTTCTGAGGGCAGGCGGTCCTAATGACGAATGAATTTGCAGGAATAGGCTCCCGGTTGCATGGGGTTTTTCTGGGGGGGAAGTCCAAAGGGGAAAGCCTTAGCTTGGGAATTTTGAGATAGGGATATATGCTGCAACACGAGAAGTTTCCTTTATATGTGCTGCGGCGATTTTCCCTTGCAACATCAATCATTGTGAAAATCTGTCCTATAACCCACTTGTGGGCTGGGTACCCCCCTCAGAGCTCGGTGTAAACAGAGTTTGCCAGGGGGCGACTCATTTGGAGGCGTACACAAAATTTTCACAATACCATTTCCTCCCCCTAGAATTAGTTTTTTTGACCCTCTACAAACTCTCCCCAAAACAATTCTGTTACTGTCCATCTATTTTTATCCCTGTTTTTTTGCAGAAAATTAATATAAATTAATATATTTGGTTAGAAGAACGTAAGCAAAACTAGACAAATTTATTAAAAAACGTTTCGTCCTGGGACCTTGATCATTTCTAACATACGGGTGAAAGACTTATATATTAGGCGGAGAGAGAGGTGTGCGCACTGCTTGAGAATGTCATAAGAGCATAAGAAGGAGGAACACTGTAGAAGGCTACGGCCCATGCGGCAGGCCCTTATCAAAAAAACCTCTATTTTGATGAGGATGGGTAACGATGAAATCATTGACCCTGTTTTTGGGGTTGGTGCTGCTAATTTTCATTCATGCGTTTTTTAAAATTTTGTAGTTTCGTGTTTTTATGTGTCGGTGCGGCGATTATTGACGTTTCTAGTCACCATCGGCGTCTGGGTTTGGGTTTCGGTGAGAACGAGTTTGTGCCTCTTTTTCCAGTTCACAAATGCCCCGTGGAGTCTCTGTGGAGGACCAGGCATACCTTACATCGTCTCTGTTAGGGGCATTTCGTGCTCATTCAGCCAGACTGCAAGATCCTGCCTGTCTCGCCTACATATTTTTTTGGGACAGAACCTACAGGGGAAGTGTAGACCCCTGCTTAGAATTTGAGGTGTGGGGCTGGTTTCGTAGTGAGGTCTTTGATAATGATGTGTTTAGGTGGAAACGTGATGTTATCATAGCAATGCCCCCGGGGAGTATTTGTGGCAAACATCGCCACATGGGACTAGGAAATGCTTAGGGGGGTTTCCATGGGCGGTTTTTTGAGGGTAGCTTGTGCCCTTTAGTCTGCAATCTCGGATGAAGAAAGATAGGAAATGAAGACGTGTAAAAGGGTTGTGTTATGTAAAATGCATTCTTTTTTAGAAAACAGGGTGGGATGCGAAGAGCTCTCAAGAAGAAGCCAAAGAGGACTCCTTCTTAGTGGGGTGTTGGTGGATTAAAAATTATAAATCGTCCTTGTTGAGGGTTTTTATCATTCGAAAAAGAAATTTGTCACGTGGGCATCTGACAGTAGGCAATGTCCCGATGTGCCCAACGGGTTGTGGTGGTGAATTATTTGGAAAAGGAAGGTTAATGCTTTTTGTTGCCAGATAGGTCCCTTTTATTTTATTTATTACTGTTCTTTTGTTTTATATAAAAAACCAAAAAATAAATTTTAGAAATTAAATAAATTTTCTTTTATAATCAAAATATCAATAAATGCGTAAAAAATTTTAAAATACATAGTTTTGATTTTGCCACCGAAGTGGTAGTTTATTTTGACCCATATCCATCCTTGGACATTAGCGCGAGAGCATATGGTTTCACAAAGCCTAGGAAAAATAGGCCCCAAAGGGTTCAGGAATACTAGGTTTATATTTTAATATCTTTGTTCATTTTTCTGTTACAAGCAAATTTTGGAAATTTGCTTGTATATCTGGTATTTTTTTTATTATAGTATTTGACATGTCACTAGGTTATTTTAAAATGTATCTCTGTATTTCCCCAAAAAGTGGACAAAATTTAAACACATAGTGTTCAAAAACAGTGACCATATGCCCCGATCACATAAATTTTCATTTAGTTTGATCATCATCTGTAGTCTCCCCAAAATGCAAGAAGTACTTGTAACAAGCCTAAGCCGGCCCCTTTAAAAATCAGCAGCTGTTCCCATTGCAAATTGCTCCATAAACATACTTTTTAGTTCGTTATATATGGGTTATAGATCTATCAGGCTTTTAACTTCATTCCCATAACAAACATTTTATTATTTACTTCTCTCCTAATATTATTTCCCAATGTAGACAAAGTTATACCAAAGTTTTATTTAAATTTCCCCTGGGGGACTCTTTTGCAAGAAAGGTATAAAAACCGCAATAGAAAGTAGAAAAACCCGTGCAACATCTGGAATCTTTTTTTTAGAGTTTCGCCACCAGGGCTTTATCAATACAAATTCTAGGACAAATTGGAAGACTGTAGAACTTATACAAAAATGAGGTAATCACTCCTAAACCTTGGGGTTAAGTGTTTACCTCGTGGTGGAGGAGAACTGGAGCAAAAAGGGAAAAAGAAAGGCGTTATATAGGCGTCAGTGGGTAAGGACAGCAGCAACGAGGGCAAGTCATGGTGGCGATTCCCAGTGGGTAGGTCCTTCCCAAAGAATGGGTTAGTTGCAGCAGCCCTGAAAAAAGGTCTTGTAGATGTCCCCTGAACCGAATTTGTATTGAAAAACCCCCGGAGGCGAAATTACAAAAAGTACCCGTGTTGACATGTGTCTTTACTTTTATATTGTCGGATTTTTATACCTTTCATTGCACAACTTTAAAAGATCCCACCACTCTTTATGACTACTCCCCGGATTCGTTCGTTTTTTTGCTGCGGGCGGAAGTTTGCCCTAACAACTACTCCTTTTAGAAGAGTTGTGACCTTCCTTTCTGGGGGCCAAACCACACCTCCCTGGCGCCAGACCAATCGTGTTTGCACAGAGCACCAATCTCTAAGCGTCTCTGCTCAAAACACCCCCAGCAATCATGTGAGACAAGATGGCACTGGCGAGGGGGCACATGTGCAGTGTTTTTCAAATGGTTCTGTCGCCCCCGACGGAAAGGCAGCAGCTGGGACTGTACCACAATGGTCACACACAAGGTGGCGCCCCCTGGCCCTTGCACAACCTTCAAGTGAGCGGTGGCGATTCAGCAGGCTTGTCACATGCCCCACGCATCGACTCCGACCCGTCATTCATGTTGATTTTACCCTGCAATCAAAAGCCCTCTCCCATCCTCAACCACGGACAAGTTCACCCCATCACATCGATTCTGAGCATAATGGCAGCCTTAGAAGTTCAGGGTACAGACGACATTGAAGATCCCCAGCCATGCGGATCCAGGGAAAGAGGGGCAGAGATGCAGCCAAGGGGCAAAAGATTCCCCTGTTGGGATTAGTCCAAAACACCTAGACGACCAAAACGGTGGGTGCCAGAGCCAGAAACTTATGGGGGGGGTTTAGGTGATACCCCTTTCAAACAGTGGTACCGAGCAGCGATCAGGGAAACCCCTCCAATGATAGAAACGGTCCAGACGCAGTGTACCGCCCTCCCTGGCTTCGTTTGGGGTTTTTTACAGCAAGGATGGGGAACAAAAAGGTGAGGGGGAGATATGCCAGTACTGTCAGCACGTTGTCCAGGGCCCTAACACACTTCTTCTGGGGGCAAGTTACTGAGACACTCCCCAGGGAATAGGGTGATATTACCCCCGAAAGGGCCCCGAGATGACTCGGCCACACTGGTACCTGGGTCAACGAACAGACAAGCTGTTTACCTGTGATAAAGACATATCCTCCTCCTCGCTAGTGTCCCCGTTTTGGGTACATTAGTGTTTCGCTTATGAGATGCACCATTGAACTGACCAGAAAAATGCTTGAGCAGCAAAATCACATCATTGTAGAAACTTTCTCCCCTCGGGGCCCGAGACGGTTTTATGCAAAATTTAGACACGGGGCCGGGCTACGGGCTGGGGAACATTATACTACATGCCCTTTTTCCAGATTCTCCTCCCCACATGCTGTGAACACTAACTCCAAGGCTGAGGGGCTGATTTCCTCACTTTTGTATATAGTTTCCCCGTCTTCCAATTATATCTAGAATTTGATTTAAAAAGCCCTGGGGTGGCGAAACGTCTACAATAAAGATTCAGATTTGCACAGGTCTTTACTTTCATATTGTCGGTATTTTATACTTTCTTGCACAATTGTCAGACACGCAAAATATGGGAAACTTGTTCAGAGGACATCTACAAAACCTTCACGGCTGCGCAACAACCCACCTTTGGGGAAGGACCTTTCCACTGGAGAATCCGCCAAAACCCGTGACTATGCCCTTCTGCTGCATTCCTTACCCCCTGACGCCTTATAACCGCCGTCTTCTTGCCTTTGCTCCAGATTCTCCTCCCGATGCTGTGAAAAATAATCCAAGGGGAGGCGATTACCTCTCTTTTTCATATAGTTCTCAGCTTCCAATATGTCCCGAATTTGTATTGAAAAGCCACTGGATGGGGGAAAAAGTCTACAATAAAAATATCCAGATGTTGCCTGTGTCTTTACTTTTTGGGTCTCTTTTAGCTAACATCCAACTTTATATGAAGGAGTAAACCCAATGTGTGATGGGACCATAGCAAATTTTACATTAAATTTGTTTTTCCCCAATTTTTTGGATCTGTCCTGCTTCCCCAATGACATGTTTTTGGAGTATTATATGAGTCAAAAGCCTTCAATGGACATAAATCAGTAAAGATGATAGAGTCAAGTCATGTCTAGGTTAGTTTAGCGCCATTAGGATTGCAAACAATTTAGTTTGCAGTGTAGACGCCAGTTGAATTCTTATCCTAATCAAAAAATTTATTATCGCTTTAAAGGGAGGTGGGAACAAAAGCAATGCAGCCCCGCCAGAAGATCCTGTTTAGACCATCAGTGTATATAACTTTGATAACTTGTTACACCCGCTAGGTGAGAAATTTTTTCTTGAGCAGTTGCTCAACAAAAAGGGTTTTTGGGAAGGGGTTTTTTTTATATTTTATTTAAAAAAACCAAACAAAAATTTAAAAAAATAAAAAAACACAATAATTAGCCACATGCAATACAAAAGACTGGTCAACCCCAAAGACCCTAAGTGTTACAAAACATCGTTTTAAAGGGTAAACCATCACCTAACAAAATTTTCATAAAGAAACAAACCTCAATACATTGTTACATGTACAATAAAAACCTCCTTTACAAAGCAACCAGAAGATAGTAAAAATAGGGTAAAAACATTATAATTCAATAATGAAAAAAAGGCCCAAACCCAAGCCCTTTAATAAAATTGCCAAGACATACCCCCATAATACGTCCCCGGCAAAGTGCTGGAACCCCCGAAAAAGAAAAAAATAGCGAGAGCTCCGCACGGAACAAAACCATTAAAACAAACAAAACTTTTTAAAAAATTCACCTCACACCAACCCCCACGCTTATGTCAGCGCCACCCAACCCCCCACTGCTCTATGTCAGCGTCACACCCCAACCCCACTTTCTCTATGTCGCGCTCAACCAACCCCCCACTGTCATGTCAGGCCACACCCAACCCCCCCCTCTCTATGCAGCGCTCACACCCAACCCCCCCCGCTCTATGTCAGCGCTCACACCCAACCCCCCCCCTGCTCTTTTCAGCGCTCACCCAACCCCCCATGTTGTAAATAAAACCCCCCCTTGCACAAGTTGCACTGTAAATGACACACAACCTACAAATTTTAAAAATACAGAACATTGACCTAAAACGTTAGGCAAAACAAAGACTATAATAAACATTACATAAGGGCATTTCACAATGAAACCCCACCTAAACACTGGGCAAGACACATCCGCAAGTAAAAGATTTAACATTATGTATACAAGTACAATCCATACAAATAACAAAATCCTATCGTAAGGTATCAAAAGATTTAGTTACAGTACATTAAAACCTTATTTCCCTATTTGAAGCACAAAAATACATCATGAGAAGTTATATAACAAGCCTAAATCTGGCATTGAGTAACATTAACGTAGAAAAAAAAAATACAAAACACGTAATAATTAAAGATTGTGATAGTAGGTTCATATACATATATCTCAGATTATATAAGCCATGTGAAGGCTGATACCTTTTAAAGAACCATACATCAAGTACATACTTTTTTGAATATGCTTGAGCTAAGCCAAGCATTAACAGGATATATACACTTATGACCGTCACGTTCACCTATTAGCAATACACGACAGACCATTGCTTGAGATTATCTCATGCGTCGGTGTTCGACATTTATCCATTATCAGTATCACAACAACAATACAATTATCTTAAATGTCGACTATAAGGCACATCAGTGTATAACTAATAGCGACGAGGGTCGCCGACGTATGCCAGGGATTGCTCAAACCTCTATAGTTTCAAAATCTAACCTTAAGGCGTCATCATACTGACGACAATATTACTATAGCATGTGTCGATTCTGCTACACAAATGATGTGTATTATAAAAGGTTAACGTACATTTTATTCGATCTATTCACTTGGCAAACAATATAACAAAATTTTTTTCAAAGCCCCGGTTCGTTCTCTTTTATACCTTCTAGACCTCACATGACCTTACATGACCTTACATGACCTTACATGACCGCCCCTTCCAATGTTTCATCATTATTCCTCACCATTTCCAACCGTCACTCTCGCTCACACACGAAAAGGCCAGCCACGTCTACCCTCTATGGTACTAATGCCCATAAATCACGAACATGAAAATTACAATATCCCACTGAAAAAACGAAAGCATCTACCCCCACAAA
>NC_069429.1:33122543-33175897 GCF_026875155.1 Cherax quadricarinatus
AAACATAAAGGGGCCCAAAGTAAACCAAGTCCAACCGATAAAGCGGGAAGATATACTAAGCAACACAGACCCCAACTATGCCAGAAAAAATTTAAATTTGGTGGCACCGATGTATGCTCAAAGTTTTCCCTCTAAGAAAAAGGGGGGAGTAGATGAAAATAAAAAGAGACACCCACTCCCTTTACGGGCGACGAAAAATAAAGGGCAAAAAGGGCAATATTCGGGAAATCGTAGGGGACACGGGTAGAGAAAAAACAAGCATCGAATTTAAAGCTAAAATCTTATGGGAGTCGGGAAATTTTGCGGGAAGAAAAAAAAGCCATAAATGAAATCAAAAGAAACCCAAAGTTTTTTCTTCTCCTATACCAAAAAAAGTCGAGAAAAAATGTCCAGTTTTGGGGCCCCTATTTAAAAACAGATTGGTCCTACACAGATGACAGCAAGGAAATGAGTGAGCTACTCAAGTCCCAATATGACTCATTTTTCAACCGCTTACCAGACTGAGAGTCAAAAGATAAAAATAAATTTTTTATGGGAGCCAAAAATTTTGGTTAAACACAAGCCTATCCGTGTTTCCTACGCCAAATGACTTCGAACAGGCGAAAAATGACAGCCATGCACTCTGCCCCAGGGGGAGACTCAGGAACTCTGTGTTCATAAAGACTGCAAAAAAGCCCCTATCAGACCCTTTTCCATCCTATGGAGAGGGGCTTTAGACACGGGGGTCGTCCCACAGTTACTAAAAAAAAAGACATAGCCCCACTCCAAATGGGGCAGTAAAGCAACGCAAAGAACACAGACCGATGCTTTTAACATCCCATATCATAAAAATCTTTGAAAGGGTCCTAAGAACAAATCACCCCCATCTAAAAACCCTAGTTACAAACCCCCGGGGCAAATGGGTTTAGAACAGGTCGCTCCTGTCTGTCTCAACTATGGTCAAAAACCAAGGCCTAGATGCACAAAACAAAAAAATGCAGATGTAATTTTACAGACTTTGAAAAAACCCTTTCGACAAGTGTGAACATGGGTAACAGCGCAAAAAGCGTGCTAAGGAAAACAGGAAAAGTGGTGATGGATCAAAATTTTCCTCACTAACAGAACACAGAGAGAGTCTAACAGGTAAAGTTTCTGGGGGCGTAGGGTAAAAAAAGCCTGTTCAAAAGGGCACATACTCCTCCTTCTTGTTCTTCATCCTCTATCAACATAAAAAAAGGATGTCGCCCCAGCACCGTGCTTCCTTTGCAGATGACCCCCGAATTGCATGACAGTGTTTTCCCATTGGCAGACATGCACTCCAGGCGGACATCAACCAAATCTTTCAGTGGGCTCAGAAAACAATTGAAGTTTAAGATGAGAAAATTTTAATTACTCAGAAATTTTGGGAAACAAAGTTGAAATTTAAAACTTTCACAGAGACAAAAAAAAATTCTGGGCTGTTGGGTTTTACGTTTTTTTGGTGCACCACATAACAGCCGGTTGATCAGGCTTGATCCCCAGGAGGCCTGGTCACAGACCCGGGCCGCTTGGGCGTTGACCCCCGGAATCTTCCCGGTAAACTCCAGGTAACTGAAAAAGCTGATCACTTCTCTGTAAGTGTTTTTTTTGTGTTTTTTGAGACACTTTTTTCACACTAACGCATGGATCAGTTTTCTTTGTTGGTTATTCATGCTCAGTGTGCTCTCTGTAGAGTCAAAAATAATTGAAATGCCACAACCTCCTACACCGTCACTACCCCTAGCCATAAAAAAAAAGCTGAACCTAGTTTTTTTTTCCCCCCTTGCCACTTTTCCATGAAGCAAAGCAGAATGTTTGATTCTTGCTGTCTTAGCAAGACAACAATGTACCTATATTTCCATGTAATAAAGTGGGGGCAGGGTTTTCCTTAATTGTCCTGCCCAAGGTAAGAGAGGACTGTCTTTTATTAAATTACACTTTGCAAAATGGAGTCTTGCAAGTAGTGATGGGCCTTTTACATGTCTATACTCGTACTGCTCTGGATCAAATTATTTGCTGTACAGTAAATAAGATACTTTCCCCTTTTGAGGGGCGGGCCCCTCAGGCTAAAAGGGGCTGAAAGGGGTGAAGGGGGATGATACCCCCTTGGGAAATTTTCCCAAAATTCTTGTTCATTTTCAATAAAAAAATAATAAAAAAATTTAAATTAAAAAGGGAGTTTGGGCCATAGTTCGTATCTGGAGAAGACCCAACCTTTTTTGGTACTTTTTTTTTTATGTGTTGAATATGGGGGTTAAAATTTCAGGTTGTTGTCGAGTATGGGCCAAAATTAATTTGCCCTATTTGTCTGGCAATTGATGTTTCGATCTTAAAAGTTAGTTGTGCAACACCCCTCTGCTACCAAACTAAAATTAGTAGGGTTTTTCTGTGTTAAGTTGTTTATTGGTGTCACCAAAATCGATTTTGGGAGCCCTCATTAACAAAGATGTTGAGGGAGGGAAGATTTTGGTGGGAGAACATAATCTGTCGTCGCAAAGAGAATGGGTTTTAGGTCTGGGATTGTTTGGAAAATCATTTATGTAAATGAAGAAGAGCAGGGGAACCCGGACACTTCCCTGCAGAACTCCAGTATCAAGTGGGTGTGTTGATGATTGTGTCTTTAATGGGGATTTACTGATACCTATTTTTAATGAGGATTTGAAATAGCAAGCGCAATGGGCCCCTTTTACCAAAAGGCAAGTTTTTGTGGAGTAGGGTGCCATGGTCTACTGTATCAAATGCTTTTCTTTGGTCAATAAAATTCCTAGCGATATTCTTTATTTCTGTGCTGTGTAAAGCAATTCGTAATTTTTTCAATTACTCATTAGGAAATTTTATTTTTCTTGAAAACCAAATTGGCAGGGGTTGATATGTTTTGTTTCCGCTATAAAGAATATAGTCTCCTGTTCTGAGCTTTCGAAAATTTTGGTAGCAAATTGGTTTTAAGTGTGAAAATTTGTGTGGACTGCCCCCAAGTGGTCGCCTACCCTGGCAAACTCTGTTGAAACCCACTCTGAGGTGGGTACCCCAGCCCCACAAGTGGCTTTTTTAGGGCGATTTTCACAAAAGATTGATGTTGCAGAAAACTCGCCTGCATGCACGTATAAGGACTAACTTACTTGGTGTTGCAGCATATATCCTGATCTTCAATTTCCCTAAGCTTAGCTTTAGACCCTTTGGACTTCCCCTCAGAAACCACGTGCAACCGGGAGCCTTAATTCCTGCAATATTCAATCATTATTAGTGTCCTGCCTGCACCTCAGAAATTCCTATATCCAAGAGGGTATGTATCCCTAGTACAACTATGCAGACACGGACACTAGCTTCCAGACTGCCTTGAGACACTGGGCATGCACTGCCTGTTGCACACCGGGCCCACAGATCAAACTCACTCACAATTCTCCCCAGACACTGGCCAGAAATCTACGAGATAAAGTGGAGGTCTTGTCTTATTGTATGGGCCTGACGGAGGTCACTACGGTACATCGAGGTGCCTTCCAGATTTCCCTAGGTCTCAAATGGGGAAAAAACCGTGGGGGGCCCATCTGCTGATCAGGGCAGCTTGCCCATTTGGGTCTGTCTTAAAAGAACGAGCTGGTCTCTTAGACCCTCGCTCTTCGTTAAAAAACTGGGCTGCCATTTCCCAAGCAAATTATCCTATGTTTCCCTACATTATGGGCCCTTTTACCCTATGTTAAGGTCTTAGGTCTCATTATTATTATCAAGTTGCCTTAGTAAACCAAATTTTAATATACTTCAGTAAAACTCCTACTCCTTCCCTGAAGGGAAAATCGTAAATTAAAAAAGGTTACCAACAACCACGCCAATAGGAGAATGCTTTGTTTTGGGTGGGGTAAAAGGGCCACCCAGCTACCCCGTTCTATTACGGTCATCCCGGGGGATCTGTCCTGTGGAACTTTGAGACCAAATAAATTTCCCACAGTAATTTTGATATTGGCTTAGTTGTTACATCTGTTTACAATATATTAGTGTAACCCTTGCTGTCTTGATAGTGATGGGAAAGGGGTAGTTTCTGTGGTTGTTAAAATAATGTAATGGGGTGCAAAGAACAGGGGCCGTGCTTGTAAATAATTGTGAGTGAGAAGATTCCCTGAGTTATTTTAAATATTTTACACAGTGGTGCAGAAAAGAAATTTTTAAAGTGTTTGTGATGGGAAATACAGGGCTGTGGGCATTTTGTGTTGTATTTACTACAGGGGTTGTATGAGTAAAAAAAGTATTGTGGGGGGGTACTACACGGTTGTGAGGAGAACTGTGTAAAGTTTTAACGAGAGACTAGTTAAAAATTGTCAGCCAGGTCACTTAGAGTGTGTCAGCCTTACACAAGCTTTTTTCGGAAATGCGACAACTTCTCAACGGTAGCTGTCAAAAAATATTCAGGATACAATTACTAGTTGATGTTTTCCCTTTTTGCATCTGGTTTTAATAGTAAGGATGATGTCGAAGACGGAGAGGAAAAACCTGTTCTTGGGAAAAAACACAAAAAAGGTCTTACTTTCCCCTAGGGCTCCTTTTTTTACAGGGATTGGTTTTTTTCTAGTCTGTAATGATTTGGTACTTAGTTTTAAAGATGACTGTTACAGTTCACCCCCCCCCACATAAAAAGGGGAAAATTTCCAATAACCCCTGGTTGTCTTCCAAGAGGGTGTGGACCCAAAACCCAAAGTCAGTACTTGATCAGCCTGGGTGGGGTTTGCAGTCATTTTGTGAGTGCCTAAATAATAGCCCCGCTTGATCGACCCCGACCACCAAGAGGCCTAGTCTCAGATGGGAAAGGGGGGGGTTTGACCCCCTGAAAAACCCCCTTTCAATTTTTTCCAGGTGTGAAAGGGTTACTCAAACCTGTAAAACTTCAGACAATATTACCAAGGTGGCTCCTCCTAGGAAAAAATTAATAATAGAAAAAAAAAACAAAAACTGACAAAAAATAAACACTTTATATTTAGAAAATTAAAAAAAAAACACTTAAATATGAAAAATTATCCTACCTTAAAGAAAATGAAAAAAAAGAAAAATATAAAAAGATATCTGAATTCAAAGCTGTGTTGGTTGGGCACTGCGTGTTTTTGAAATCGTAGGTTGCCACTGATGGGGGGGGGGGCTGCGGTTTTGATGACAACCCCGGCTTTTTTCTTAAAGATTTTTTACTGTCAATAATCCGTTCAGATGCAGGAAAGCAGGTTTTTTTTCCAGCAATGATGAGGGGTTTACCCTGCTATTTAAATACACAAAAAGGTAAGTGGATCAAAATTGGGGGACACCTTTCAGAAGTTAGGTCTCCTTCAATTTCTACTCGTTGATTAGCAGGTGACCCTCTCTTCCTTTCAAGAGTAGTGTTGGGAGCTGTGAGTCGAGTGATTTACTGTTTGACCGGAGCCCCACACGTCACCTTCCGGGGAAGGGGAGAAGGGAGGGGAAGGGATAGCGGGAGCTAGACTGACCCTACCTTAACAAGTAGCCGGCAAATGAAAACTATTGTTACTATATACTCTCTCGCTACTCCTTCTATTGAACTTTTCCCTCACACTCCCCATACCAAGACTTATAGTCAAGGAGTATAAGAAGAATAGGCGAGGAAAAAGTTCTAACATGTGGAAGTCGCGAAGGCAGCAAATCTTCAACTGACTGTCACGACTTAACCAGTCAGAGAAATAATTGGATGAACCATTGATATATACAATATTGATCTTAAAAGCCTGGAGTGCCAATGTCCACCTCAAGAGGCGACTGTTGGTTCCCTTAAAAGTTTCTAGGCATATCAAAAGTTTGTGGTCCGTTTCTAAAATGAATTCTTTTCCCATCAAATAAAATTTAAGTTTGGAGATACCCCACACAAGGGCCAAACATTCCTTTTCTATGGTGGAGTATCTCATTTCTGCAGGAACGAGTTTCCGGCTTAGGAAGCATACAGGGAAGGGAGTACCATCATGGTATTGTAGTAACACCGCACCTAAGCCAGTATTGGAGGCATCAGTTCTTAAACAAAATGTTTTATTAATATCTGTAATCTTAAGTTCGAAAATATACTTTTAATCTCATTAAACTTTTCCCGAGCTATGTCGGAAAGTTCAAGAGGTTCCTTCACAGACTTTTTAAGGAAGTTGGATAAGATGCCTGTAAGATCAGTAAGGTTCAGGATAAACCGTGCATAAAAATTTACAGAACCAAGAAAGCTACGCATGAGCTTCTTGGTTTTGGGGAATTTAAATTCTAATAAAGCTTTGATCTTACTGGGGAGAGGCTGCAGAGCGTTATTAGAAAGTATCAGTCCAAGATATCTAATCTTGTTATACCCAAGGAAGCATTTCTTTGGCTTGGCAGTGAGGCCATGTGAGCGTAACCTACGCAAAACTGATGTTAATGTTTGGATATGCTCGCCCCACGTGGATGTCATTACGTAAATGTTATCAAAATAAACTGAAACATTTGGCATATTACCCAAGACCTTTCTCATCAGTCTCACGTAGGTAGCACAGGCTGTTACCAAACCGAAGGGCATAGTTCTATACTGCATCAGTCCTTGGTGTGTAGGAAAAGCGGTGTACTGCTTAGAAGAAGGTTCTAACATTACTTGATGATATGACCTGCGCATATCATCTATGAAAAGAGGAAGAGTTCATATAAAATTTGTGTTAGATCGCTATCTATTAAGAGCCATAGGTCAGGCATCCCACGGAGTGAGTGAGTGATAGCATTAAGGCCTTCTTGAAAGTCAATAGCAAGGTCTATATGAATTATTCTTCGACTTAACATGACTACTGGTGAGCAATATGCAGGTACTGAAGGTTCAATGATCTTTTGTTTTATAATTAGTTCACCTCTCGGTCAAATGCATCCCTAAGGGTGAAACTGGAACATGTATATTTCTCGTTTTGATAGGATTGTCCGTCACTAAGTTCAATCTATATAAGGGACTACCGTGGGGAGGTAACACCTGGAATATCGGTAAAAACGTTCTGAAAAGTTACTCAACATTGAAGTAGTTCATTGTCTCTTATGGTCATCAAAGATTCATTAATATTAATGTTGGTTGCGCCCGAGTGGTCAAAGAGTCACCAAAGTGATGTAGTTCTTTCATCATAGTCTAAGTTAGATGTGTGTCAATTACGCACCACCTTACATTCTTCAGTTGTCTTATCAGGTTCGTGTGGGAAAAACTAAGTCAAAGTTATTTAAGGCAGTTTAACCGAAATTTCTTCGGTAATATTTTTTAAGGTGTTGATATGATAAAGCTTAGGTTTCCCTTGACTTCTATGAGGTGGTCAACTTTCCACAAATTTTATAATACTTTATGTGGAATTTCATGCTACTAATAATTTAATTTGACTTGATAGGCAAAGTACCAGAACTTCATCTCTACTTTAAACTTCTCCTCTGACTTTTGGATCAAAAATCGGTTTTTGCACTGGTCCATTGACAAGCCATAATGTTTTTCGAAAAACTATGTCAGAGGTCCTCCTCAGTTGGATCTAAGGTCAAGGAGGAACTGGTTAAGAAGATGAAACCTCAGCCTATACGTCCTCTTAGTCCCATAAGTCATGAAGGTATGGACAATGGGCTTCTGGGCCTGTCTACCATAGAGAAGTTCAAAAGGTGAAAAACCCCATAAGAGTCATGGGAACTTCCCCCTCATGGCAACAAAGCACAGGGTAGGTAAACGATGCCATCTTAGGTTCAAGGGAGCAAAGTTTCCTTAAAATGACTTGAGAATCAAATGTGGCGCTCATTCCTTCCATTACAGCGGGATGATAGGGTTGTAGTGAAGAGAGGCTTTCACTCCCAGAAGTTTGTATAGAATGTTGCATTAAGTAAAGGATGTGAATTGTGTCCCACGGTCAGACAAATTTTCTCTAGGGATGCCACTCTGGAGAAAGATGGACCAAAAGGGTCAATCAGCCACTACATGTAGTTTTATGGTCTTTAAGGGAAAGGCTTCAGGGAAACTCGGAAGCATAATCAACTAATGTTTAATATTTATCTTGTCCCCAGATGAAAAGGTTGGAGATAAAGGACTAACGATGTCAATAGCTACTCTTTCAAACGGTTACCGTATAAAGATTGGCATTTTGACCATAGGTACTCGCCTGGTACCTCAGGAGGATGACAGTGGCAAACCTTACACAATCTACAATAGGTAGTGACATCTGAGGACATTTTTGGCAGCAAATAGGTTTCCCTAAATTTATTAAAGGTTTTACGTGCGAGAAATGTCCGGCCACTAGCAGGTCATGAGCCATTTTTAGAACAGTCTCTCTGCATTGACTTGGACAACTAAGTGATGGAATAGTCTATCTCATCTGGAATTTAATTTGAATACTGACTGGTACAAAATACCTTTTAGTTATTCAAATTTATTATGAAAAAGTGTTTCCTTTGGATAACTTGATTTTGTTAGCGGCATTTTGGCAATTCTGAAGAGACGGGGCAATTAACCGTGTTAATTGACAAAAGGGTCCATCGATGGATGGACAGTAGGAGAGTCTGGGGTTTGGTTGAGCCCTAGTCAAGTCATTTATAGAATCGGAGGTGCTATCTTCACTTTCATCTAGGCAAGTGAACCGGGGAATTCCTACTGCCCGCTTTCGAGAGTAGCTATACTGGGTTTAAGTCCCACATGAATATCCGAGACATTGTCCTCATCTGGACTTTCGAGGGGCTTCTTGACTTACAGGCAGAGGTTGAAAAGCTTTATGTCAACCTTTGGTGATGAAAAGGTCAACTCAGAAGGAGAATGGCACCTTTAACATTACCTATTAGTTACGGGAGCAAGAGTGATGGGGAGCTAGTACGACTTCAGACCAACCCTGTGAACCATTAGACCTATGTAACAACGATGGTAGGAAAAGGTGGCGTCCGTTACGGCCCAAGTAGTCTGAAAAAGTTAGCTAGAGGAATGAAGTTTCTTTAAATGGATTAGGAGCAGCTTATCAGAATGATAGACTTGTGCATCCAGATGTCTCGTAATTGGTTGATACATTAAGTCCATTAATGTTCTGAAACAGAAGGATGGTTGGTCATTACAGTCTTTAAAACATCTTCAACTTTTTGACCTCTTAGAAGGAAATCTGGGACGTTTATGTCCTTTACACCACAAAAAATGACAAACAGAATAAAGAAGTCTCTGTACTCTTTCTACTAGAGGCTTAGATTTTCTTAAGGTCTGTTGACCTTGCATTGGTCGATCCCTTTAGGTCTTTATAGGTGTTGTGAGCCCTCAGCATACAAGTCAGCAGCTCAAGCGCAACTTCACAGTAGTTTAATAGTTAAGTTTTCTGATGAATGTTCGTATCTGATGGGGAAGAGTGCAGGACCTGGTCAGCAACCATGAAGTCTCTAAGAAGTTACATAACTGCGATCATTCTGAATCTCTATCCAAAAGGTCGAACAAAACGAAAGAGTGGTTACCTGATAGGCTGCTGGCCAGCTGTAAGAATTTAGTGTTTTTTGATATTCAAGGCTGTCCCAGAAAATTAACATTCCTAACCTGGTTAGCCAGGTGTCAGCAGGCCATTCAAGAGGGTAGCGGTATTTTTTTTTTTTTTTTCAAAAAAAAAAACTGAAAATGTATAAAGTAATGTCTCTTCACCCTCTGTGAAGGGAGGTAAATTAGGTGTTGAAATATGTGCACTAGCTGCATGATTGTTCAAGTTCTCCTTCCTCTAATTGTTGTTGTGTAAAAGTTAACTTTTTATTCTCTAATTCAAGGTGAGCTTTTGCGAGATCGCGAACCTTTTTCTCTCTATTTAACTCGAGTTCTCTAACTTTTTTCCTCTCGTTCTCTTAGCTTTTACCTCACGTTCTTCTAGCTTTATCCTCAATTCTCTATACTTTGCTCTTTCCTCAAGTTCTCTTTAATTTACTTGTTCTTCACGTACTCTAGCTCCTCTCATCACGTTCAAGTCTATCACGCTCCTTTTCAGTCTTCTCTCTCTCTTTTCTAACTGTCTTCTTGATGGATTTCTTCTCTCAATTCTCTCTCTTTTTCTCTTCTCTTTCGATTCTCTCTCTCTCCTTTTCTTCTTCTCTTTCCCTTTGGTAACTGTCTTTTTCTATCTCAAATTCTCTCTCTTCAAGTCTGTCCTGGATTTAGCACTAATGAAAGATTCAAAAATTTTTCCCTCTATTCCTAACTTACTTCCAGCGTTCATCCAACAACTGGTATTCCTCCATACTTGCAAGAATAACTAATCTACAACGGAATGAAAACGGGATTAAAGAAAACAGGAGGTTTCAATCCTGCTCCGCTCAAACTGATATATAACCATGAGGGCTCTGATCCCTGCTTCATTAAACAATATGTATTAATGAAAACGAAGGGTTCTATCGGGCTCCGAGCAAACAGTAAGTAGAATGGTGGTCACTTGACCAATCCAATTTCCACAACAATCATGAGTGTCCTACGACAGTTCCTGATAAATAAAGAGCCCAGTGAACACAAATTGTCATGGAAAAATCTCAGGTCCCTGGCGGTCTAATCATCCAAAGTGTTTCAAGTTTGAACAAAAAGGTGGCAGAATTAAATATCATAATCTGCCTGACTTGATTACAATAATTGAGACTTTACAATCACAAATCTTTTTAACATACAGTACTGTATCTTACCATAGAGAATGATTACTCATGGACTGGTGGTAATCGTCTGTGGTATGCAGCGTTTGAAGTTCAATGTAGATTCGAGATGGAGATGATCTTGATTCAGTCGAGTGATCCTGGCCAAGGTCGCCGCTTGTGAAGGCTTACTCTGCCCTGTAACAACTTTCAGACAGTATTACCAGGCTGGCTCCTCTAGGAAAATTAATCTGGAATAGAAAAAGAACAAAAAAATGACAAACATAAACACTTTATTATTTAGAAAAATTTTACTATAAAAACACTTAATATGAAAATATTGATCTACTTAAGAAATGAAAACATGAATAATATAAATGAAATCGTAGACCGATGCTGCTGATGGAGGGGGGGGGGGTTGCAGGGTGTCCCCCCCCCCCCCCCCCCCCCACCCCCCCCCCCCCCCCCCCCCCCCCCCCCCCCCCCCCCCCCCCCCTTATCTTGATGACAACCTACCGGCTCGTTTTCACAGATTTGATAGCCGTCAATATCCGTCCAGATGCCAGGGAAAAGCAGGTTTTTTTCCACGGCAATGATGAGGGGGTTATACTGCTACTTGCATACACAAACGGTAAGTGGAGCAGAAATTGGGACGCCTCAGAAACGTTAGTCTGTCTCCTTTCAATTTCTACTCGTGATTAGCAGGTGACCTCTCTGTCCTTTTCAAGAGTAGTGTGGGAGCTGTGAGTCGAGTGATTTACTGTTTGACCGGAGCCCACACGTCACCTTTCGGGGAGGGGGAAGGGAGGGAAGGGATAGCGGGAGCTCGACGGACCTACCTAACAAGTAGCCGCAATCAAACTATTGTTTCTATATACTCCCCGCTACTCTAGTCTATTGACTTTCCCTCACCCAGGTAATTAACAGTAAAACCAAGTGGCATTAGATCATTGTCGTGACACTTTCATAGCACTTGTCAGATTAAAGCCCACATAATCACGTACAGTTCCAAGAATGTGGATTGGTAGGCAACACTTTTGGTCGCACACAACTGATGTCTGTGGTTCAATCCCGGGCAAGGTAGAAAAACATGGACATATTTCTTTTACTAATGTATTTGCCTGAGACGTGGAACAACTTCCTACGTGGTGCTCACGTTACCTCTGCACGAACACTTCCTAACTGTGGTGCTCACGTTACCACTCTGCACGAAGCACTTCTACTGGTGCTCCACGTTACCACTCTGCACGAAACACTTCTACTGTGGTGCTCCGTTACACTCTGCACGAACACTTCCTACTGTGGTGCTCACGTTACCACTCTTCACGAACACTTCCAACTGGTGGTGCTCACGTTACCACTCTTCACGAACACTTCCTTACTGGGGGTGCTCACGTTACCACTCTGCACCGAACACTTCCTACTGTGGTGCTCGCCGTTTACACTCTGCACGAAAACACTTCCTACTGTGTGCCTCACGTTACCACTCGCCGAACACTTCCTCCTGTGGTACTTACGTTTCCACTCTGCACGACCATTCCTATGTGGGTGCTCACGTTACCACTCTGGCACGAACACTTTTCCTATGTGGTGCTTTACGTTACCACTCTGCACGAACACTCTACTGTGGTGATCACGTTAACACTCTGCACGAACACTGCTACTGTGGTGCCTCACGTTAACCACTTTCACGTACACTTCCTACTGTGGTGCAATGTTTACAATCTGCACGAACACTTCCTACTGTGTGCTCACGTAACCACTCTGCCGGAACACTTCTACTGTGGTGCTCACGGTTACCACTCTGCACGGAACAATCCTACTGTGGTGCGCACGGTGCCACTTGCACGAAACACTTCCTACTGTGGGTGCACTCGGTAACCACTCTGCACGACCCTCTACTGGGGTTGCTCAGTTCCACTCTGCACGAACACCTTCCTACTGTGGTGCTCACGTACCACTCTGCACGAACACTTCCTACTGTGGTGCTCACGTTACAAAAAATCTCTGACGAACACTCTACTGTGGTGTTTTACTCACGTTACCACTTGCACTATACATTCCTACTGTGGTGCTCACGTTCTCTCTTCACGAAACACTCCTACTGTGGTGCTCACGTTACCACTCTTCTCGAACACTTCTACTGTGGTGCTCACGTTACCACTTGCACGAACACTCCTACGGTTGGTGCTACGTACCCACTCTGCACGAACACTTCCTACTGTGGTGCTCACGTTGCTACCACTCTGCACGAACACTTCCTACTGTGGTATTACGTTCCTCTCTGCACGAACACTTCCTACTGTGGTGCGCACGTTACACTCTGCACGAACATTCCTTACTGGGTGCTTAGTTACCACGTCTGCACGAACACTTCCTTACTGTGGTGCTCATGTTGCCACTCTGCACGAACACTTCCTCTGTGGTGCTCACGTCCCACCACTCTTGCACGAAACCTCTACTGTGGTGCTCACGTTACCAGCTGCTCACGCAACACTTCTACTGTGGTGCTCACGTGCCACTCTGCACGAACACTTCCTAACTGTGGTGCTCACGTTACCACTATTCACGAACACTCCTACTGTGGTGCCTACACGTTTCCACTCTGCCACGATCACTTCCTACTGTGGCTGCTCAGTTACCACTCTGCACCAGAAACACTTCCTACTGTGTGCTCACGTTTACCACTCTTCACCGATACTTCCTACTCGTGGTGCTCACGTTACCCACTCTGCACGAACACTTCCTACTGTGGTGCTCACTTTACCACTCTGCTGAACACTTCCTACTGTGGTGCTCACGTTACCACTCTGCACGAACACTTCCTATTGTGGTGCTTACGTTCCACTCTGCACGAACACTTCTTACTGTGGTGTCACGTTACCACTCTGCACGAACACTTCCTAACTGCTGGTGCTACGTACCACTCTTCACGAACATTCCTATGTGGTGCACATGTTACACTCTGCATGAACACGTCTACTGTGGTGTTCACGTTACCACTCTGCACGAACACTCCTACTGTGGTGCTTGCGTTACCACTCGGCACGAAACTTCCTACAGTGGTGCTTACGTTTCCACTATACACGAACACTTCTACTGTGGTGCTTACGTTACCATCTGCTCGAAACACTTCCTACTTTGGTGCTTACGTTACCACTCTGCACGCAACACTTCCTACTGTGGTGCTCACGTTTACCACTCTTCACGAACACTTCCTACTGTGGTGCTTCTCGTTACCACTCTGCACGAAACACTTCCTACTGTGGTGCTCACGTACACTCTTCACGCACAACTTCTACTGTGGTGCTTCACGTTACCCACTCTGCACGAACACTTCCTACTGTGGTGTTCACGTTCCCACTCTGCACGAACACTTCTACTGTGGTGCTCCCGTTACCACTCTGCACGAACACATTCCTACTGTGGTGCTCACGTTACCCACTCTGCACGAACATTCCTCTAGAGTTTTACCTGGAGAGAGTTCCGGGGGTCAACGCCCCGCGGCCCGGTCTGTGGACCAGGCCTCCAGGTGTGTATCAGAGCCTGATCAACCCGCTTTTTGCTTGGTGCACGCAAACCAACGTATGAGCACAGCCGGATGATAGGGAACTGAATTTAGGTGCTGTCCAGTGCCAGCTGAGACTGCCCAGGGGTCTGTGGTATCCCCTTATGTGTGCTGGGAGGCAGTTGAACAGTCTCGGGCCCATGACACTTATTGTATGGTCTCTTAACGTGCTAGTGACACCTGCTGTTCATTTGGGGGATGGTGCATCGTCTGCCAAGTTTTGGCTTTCGTAGTGAGTGATTTTTGGTGCAAGTTCGGTACTAGTCCCTCTAGGATTTTCCAGGTGTATAGAATCATGTATCTCTCCCGCTCGACAGCCGATCCGGGAATACAGGTTTAGGAACCTCAAAGCGCTCCCAATAATTGTGAGTGTTTATCTCGTTATGCACGCCTTGAAAAAATTCTCTGTAATTTTTCTAGGTCGTGCAATTTCACCTGCCTTGAAAGGTGATGTAGTGTGCAGCATATTCCAGCCTTAGATAGAAACAAGTGACCTGAAGAGTGTCCATCATGGGCTTGGCCTCCCTAGTTTTGAAGGTTTCTCATATGCCATCCTGTCATTTTTAGCAGATGCGAATAATTACAATGTTATGGTCCTTGAAGGTGAGATCCTCCGACAGAAATCACTCCCAGGGTCTTTGAGTTGGTGTTTCGCTCTATTTTGTGGCCAGAATTGTTTTGTACTCTGATGAAGATTTATTTTCCTCATGTTTACCATTTCTGAGTATTGAAATTTCTCATCGTTTGAATTCATATTGTTTTCTGCAGCCCACAGAAAGCATTTGGTTGATGTCAGCCTGGAGCCTTTCGCCAGTGTCTGCAAGGGAAGACCACTGTCTATGCAGATTCGGGTGTCATCTGCAAAGGGAAGACACGGTGCTGTGGCGGACTTCCTTGTCTATGTCAGATATGAGGATGAGGGAACAGATGGGAGCGAGTTACTGTGCTTGTTGAACAGAGCTTTTCACCGTAGTGTCTCGGACTTTACTCTGTTGGACGACTACTCTCTTGTTTGTTAGTGAGGAAAATATAGATCATCGACCGATATTTCCTGTTATTCCTTTAGCACGCATTTTTGTGCGCTATTACGCAATGGGTCACACGTGTCGAAGGCTTTGCAAAGTCTGTATATATACATCTGCATTCTGTTTTGTCTTTAGATGCATTTAGGACCTTGTCGTAGTGATCCATAGTGTGGACAGACAGGAGCGACCTGTTTCTAAAAACCCATGTTGCCTGGGTTGTGTACTGATGGGTTTCTAGATGGGTGGTTGATCTTGCTTCTGGGACCCTTTCAAAGATTTTTATGATATGGAGTTAGTGCTATTGGTCTGTAGTTATTGCTGTTGCTTTACTGCCCCCTCTGTGGAGTGGGGCTATGTCTGTTTTTGTAGTAAACTGAGGGCCGAACCCCGTGTCCATGCTCCTCTCCATAGGATGGGAAAGGTCGGTGATAGGGGGATCTTGCAGTTCTTGATGAACACGTGTTCCATGAGTCTGCCCTGGGGCAGAGTGCATGGGCATGTCATTTATCGCCTGCTTGAAGTCGTTTGGCGTCAGGATAGGCACGGATAGGTCTTGGTTATTTCAAATTTTGTTGGCTCTCATAAAAAATTCATTTTGATCTTGACTCTCGTTCTGGTAGCGGGCTTGCTAAAAAAACTGAGTCATATTGGGACTGAGTAGCTCATCATTTCCTTGCTGTCATCTGTGTAGAGGACCCATCTTGTTTAAGTAGAGGGCCCAATTCTGCGACGTGGTTCTCGATTTTGATTTGGCATAGGAGAAGAAATACTTTGTGGTTTCTTTCGATTTCATTTATAGCTTTTAGTTCTTCCAGCGATTCCTGACTCCTAGAAGATTCTTTTAGCTTAAATTCGTTGCTTGCTATTTTCTCTGACCAGTGTTCTCCCTACGCATTCGATCTATTGACCTCTTTTAGCCCGCCTCTGGTAATCTTTCCGGCCTGTCAAGGGAGCGCCTGTCTCTTTCTATTTTACATCTCTCTTTTTCTTAGAGGAATAAGCCTTGTGCATACCATCGAGTGCCACCGAGTTATTGTTCTAGGCATAGTTGGTGTCTGTGTTGCCTAAAGTATTTCTTCCCAGCTTATATCGGTTAGGGACTTGGTTTACTTGGTCCAACTTTAGTGTTTTTGTTATTGAAGTTGAATTTGTTTATTTTCTGTTTTTTTTTTTGTGATTGCTCCTCGGGACTAGTCTCATTTTGTCGGTCTGGGGCTCCACGCATGACATGTTGGTAACCCTCATATTATGTTTGATCTGGGAGTTTATGTTTTGAGTATGTGTGACATTTCTATTCTCAGATCATCATTGTTTAGTGAAGATGAGGTCAGTGTATTCTACAGTCTAGTAGGCTCTATTCATTTGTGGTTTAACAATTGAATTTTGTGCAGAGATTTAAAAGCTTGTCTGTGTGTGAGTTTTCATCAGGCTGTCCTGTGTTATTACTGCAACAAATATTATTTGCTATATTCCTCCATTTTAGGTGCCTTAAGTTGAAATCCCCCGGCAAGATGTTGGGTGCAGGAGCTGGAAGTTTTTCCAGAAGTGTCGCCATGTGTCCACGCGTTGTAAGGATTTGCTGGGGTTGCTCACGTTACCACTCTGCACGAACACTTCTACTGTGGTGCTCACGTTACCACTTCTTCAAGAACACTTCCTACTGTGGTGCTCACGTTACACTCTGCACGGAACACTTCCTACTGTGGTGCTCACGTACCACTCTTCACGAACACTTCCTACTGTGTGCTTACGTTACCACTTCTGCGAACACTTCCTTCTGTGGTGCTACGTTACCACCTCTGCATGAATACTTCCTACTGTTGTGCTCACGTTACACTCTGCACGAACACTTCCTACTGTGGTGTCACGTTACAACTCTGCACGAACACTTCACTACTGTGGTGCTCACGTTACACCTCTGCACGAACACTTCCTACTGTGGTGCTCACGTTACCACTCTGGCCTGAACACATCTACTGTGGTGGTCACGTTACCCTCTGCCTGAACACTTCCTACTGTGGTGGCTACACGTTAAACTCTGCACGAACACTCCTACTGTGGTGCTACGATACCACTCGCACGAACACTTCCTACTGTGGTTGCTCACGTTACCACTGCACGACCACTTCTACTGTGGTGCTCACGTTACCACTCTGCACGAACACTTCCTACTGTGGTGACTTCACGTTCCCAACTCTCTGCACGATAACTTCCTTAATGTGGTGCTCACGATACCAATTGCACGAACACTTCCTACCTGTGTGCTCACGTTCCCACTCTGCCACGAACACTTCTACTATGGTGCTCACGTTACCAATATGCATGAACTTTTCTACTGTGGTGCTCCGTTACATACTCTGCTACGAACAATTCCTACTGTGGTGCCTCTCGATACCACTTCTGCACGATCACTTCATACTGTGGGTACTAAAGTGACCACTCTGCACGAACATTCTACTGTGGTGCTCACGTTTCCACTTCGGCATGACACTTCCTACTGTGGTTGCTACGTTACCACCCTGCACGAACATCTTCCTACTGTGGTGCTCCAAGTTACATTCTGCACGAACACTTCCTACTGTTGGTGCTCCGGTTACCACTCTCGCCTGAACACTTCCTACTGTGGTGCTCACGTTACCACTCTGCACGAACACCTTCCTTCTGTGGTGCTCACGTTACCACTCTGCACGAACACTTCCCACTGTGCGTGCTCACGTTAACACGCTGCATGATTCACTTCCGACTGTGGTGCCTCACGTTACACTCTGCACGAACACTTCCTTACTGTGGTTGCTCACGTTAATCTGAACGAAAACACTTCCTACTGTGGTGCTACGTTTCACTCTTGCTGACACTTCCTACTGTGGTGCTCTACGTTACCACCTGCACGAACACTTCCTACTGTGGTGCTAACGATACCACTCTTCACGAACACCTCTACTGGAGGTGCTCACGTTACCACTCTGCCGAAACACTTCCAACGTGTGCTCCCGTTTATTTCTGCCACGACACACTTCTATGTGGTGCCTACGTTACCATATGCACGAAACTTCTACTGTGGTGCTCACGTTACACTCTGCTCGAACACTGCCTACTGTGGTGCTCACGTTACCACTCGGCACTGAACACTTCCTACTGCGGTGCTCTCGTTACCCCACTATGCTCGAACACTTCTACTGTCGTCGCTCCCCCCCCCCCACGTTACCTCTTTCACGAACAATTCCTACGTGGTGTTCACGTTACCACTCGGCACGAACACTGCCTATGTGGTGTCTCACGTTACACTCTGCACGACACTTCCTACTGTGGTGTTCACGTTAACCACTCGTCTCGAACACTTCCTATGTGGTGTTCACGTTCCACTCTGCAACGAACTCTTCCTTACTGTGGTGCTCACGTTACCTCTTCTGCACGAAACACTTCTAATGTGGTGCTCGTCAGTTACCACTCTGCGCACGAAAACACTTCATTACTGTGGTGCTCACGTTACCACTCTGCAACGAACCTTCCTTCTGTGTGCTTCACGTTACCCACTCTGCACGAACACTTCCTACTGTGGTGCTCACGTTACCATCTGCACGAACACTCCTACTGTGGTTGCTCACGTTTACCACTCTGCAAGAACACTTCCTACTGTGGTGCTCACGTTACCACTCTGACACGACACTTCCTACTGTGGGTGCTCACGTTACCACTCTGCACGAACAATTCTACTGTTGAGTGCCTCAGTTTCCACTTGCACGAACACTTCTACTGTGGGGCTCTCTTACCACTCTGCACGAACACTTCAACTGGGTGCTCACGTTACCACTCTTGCACGAACACTTCTACTGTGGTGCACACGTTACCACTCTGCACGAACACTTCCTACTGTGGTGCACACGTTACCACTCTGCACGGACGATTCTCTGTGCGACCTTGTTCACTTTGGGTATCATAAAGTAAAATAAAGTTTATTTCTTTAGTAAAGGTTACCAATGTTGTAATTACAATTTTGATTACTAAGTACAAAGATAGCCACTGTCATTGCAAGGGCATTTGGGGCAAACTTATCTTAAAATATAGTAACTAATAAAACTAGTAAGATAATGTACATAGTAACTATACTTAAAACTAGACAATAGTGGTTAGCTGTTTTACAATCTTATTTAAACTTAATCAAGTGAGTGGTTCGGTAAAATAACTTGAAATTGCACACAAAATTACCATACAAGTTTTGGTGCAGGTGGTAATATTATATGGAATGCAGAATTAAAAGCCAGCCAAGAGATCACATGTAAGAACTAATTAGCAGATGTTTAGCAGATTGGTTAATATTGAGAAATAAAAATGATTTTATGGATTGGCCTAGAATTAAGAAGAATTAAGAAGTGATTGATCAGTTGACCCTGATCTAAACCTCATAATCTGACACCCTAAATCAAAACCTATTGGAAAGTAAACTGCCTTTATTACCTCAGCATCACAAGCCACACTATCTAAACAATGCTAAATTCTATCAGTACTTAACGTACAACATCAGGTCCTTAAGCAAACACTTATGATGGACCTCCTAGCACTCTTGAATCCACTAAAGGACCCTTCTCCTGCATTATTTTTACTGAGGATCCTGGCTTAATGCAGGGACACAATCGATATCTACCCTCTGCCAGGTTACACAGCAATTTCCAACTGCAGAACAACAAGTTGGGGGTGTATTGCAATCTATTACTCTTAACCATTATCCTTGTCTTAGCACACTTGCTTTAGGATGAATTGGGGAATACATTTTTTGCTAATTTTACTGTAAAAAACCTTAAGAACGCCTATAACAAATCGGTGCCATTTACCGGAATACCTCACACAAACATCCCCAAATTTCAGTGCGAAATTAAAGTCACTAATACAAACAGATCAAATGAATAAGCACCACATCTCTTAGCTGGAGACTTTCAACATCAACCTTGGCTTACTAGATGATCAGTCGTAACTGAATTTCATCAACAATATCGAACAACAACACTTCTCATACAACTATAACTAAACAACCAGGCCTCACTGAGACAGTGCAACCATTTAATAGACACATCTGGGACAATATACTAGCCCCTTTAAATCAGGAAATCACAGATAGCACTACAGACCCACTACCCTACCTTCCTCCTGGGACAAACATTAGTAAACCACACTTGAATACAAAAAAGTCTCATTTAGACTCCATGACGAGGGCCTCAGTATGAAGTTACAGCTGACTAGAGACTGTTGATTGGCCTACAGAATTCTCCACGGCCAACTTGGTATTTTGACTGCGACAGACATCTTTCTTAACAAATTACTTAGACTATTACAACAAACATTGTCCTATAAAAACAAAAAACAGATCACAAAACAAACGGCCTTCGTTGCCATGGCTAACCAGCACCATTCTGAAATCATTGACAAGAAACCAATTGAAAAGCAATATGGACAGGGCTTAATACACAAAGATACTCTCTAAAACCACTATTCATCAGCTTCACCAAAGTAATAAAAAAAGCCAAACAACAATACTACTTCGCCAGTAGATTCACAGTACACTAGAGGAGATCTAAAAAAGATCTGGAAAACACCTCTCAGATTCTAGGGACCCACAAACTGAGAAAAACCAAGAATATAGTCCTAAAACTAAACTAATGAAAAACCACTACATCCCACTGGACCACGCTAACAAGATAAACGACTTCTTCTCAAACATAGGATCTAATCTCGCCAGTAAAATCCCACATACCAATGCCCATGCGGGGACCTACTAGATGGAAATTTCCCTAATTCCTTCTATCTTGCACCAACTAGCCACAGAAGTCTTGAGATCACTTAAGTCACTTAATAATAACTAGGGGAATCTGTCTATGTCCCACCATTACTGTACAAGCGAGCGGGCATGTCCTTGGCCCTTGAGCTATTATCATTACTGTTTTAACAAGTCAATAGAGGACTAGGCTACCTTCAGAAACTACAAGATGGCAAGGCCTTTACACCAATACTTAAAGGTGGTGACCCTACAGAACTTAAACAACTATAGCCCAATATCTAACTTACTTTGCTATCAATAATCTTGAGAATAAACTCGTGTTTTTTTTCCACAGGAGGACTGTAATTCATTTATAACGGCTCAAAACATACCTTTTTTCCCCCCCAACCCTGCAGTTTGGATTCAGGAAAATTTAAACGCACTAAATGATGCAATCATAAAAATGCTAGATCTGCTTTACACAGCATGGAAAATAAGGAATATCTCTAGGATTTTTATTGGACCTAGGAAAAGCTTTTGACACAGTAAACCACGAAATCCTACTCCACAAAACTTGACCACTACGGTATAAGAGGCCATGTGCTTGCTTATTTCAAATCTTACATTACTATTATGTATCAGTACGTTCACCATTATGACACAGCATCAGCAACACGGCCACTTGATACTGGAGTCGCAGGGAAGTGTCCTTGGTCCCTGCTCTTCCGCATATACATCAATGGACCTTCAAACGTATCCCAACACCTGAAACCCATTCTCTTGATATGACACGGACTTATGTCTTCTCTCCCCCTACTCTTGCACCCTCAAACACCAATGTGAATGATGGAGATGATTATAATATCGACTTGATGACAGCTAATAAACTTACGCTTAAACACTGACAAAACTTACTATATTATGTTTGTAGCAGAGCAAGAGATGCACAAATTAACATTAAGATTGAACAAAACACTCTAATACCAGAAATATTGGGGGGCAAAATTTCCTAGCTTATACCTTGAAAAACCTGAATTTCAGCACCATATCCAGCATATAGCCAAAATTGTATCAAACGGTGGGAATCCTCTCTAAGATACGTACTACGTGTCGCAAAATGCCTTCTCACACTATACACTCACTTATTTTTCCATACCTGCACCTATGCTATTTGTGTTGGGGATCAACTGCAGCAACACACCTTAAGCCTATAAGAAACAACAAAAAAGCTGCAGTAAGAATAATCCCTAATTCCCTTCCCTGGCAGCACACACCCCCCACTCTTCAAAGATCTAAACTTACTCCCAGTTCGTACATCCACCCTTACTACTGCGCAATCTATAATACAGGGCCTTAATCTCTATTATAACCTTGACCTATACGCTATTTGATAGTTGTGACAGGAACCACAGGGCATAACACCAGAAACATACCATCTCTACGACATTCCCTGTGCCGACAAAACTGTTACAAATATTCAATGTATGTCAAAGGCCCTAAAAATCTGGAATACCCTACCTGAGAACTTGTGTACTGCAGACACATTCATCACTTCAAACACTACCATTAGAAAACCATCTTACTCCCTGTATACACCCGTCAAACGACACGAATACCACCTGGTGGTCGCAATTACACTCGCTCACTCATTTGACATAAACAGAATATTAATCTCAGTCTTAAATATAATGAATCCTGTGATACTCCTATACAGAAAAAACTATATACTGTGCCAAAACAAAAGCATTCAATTGCTAAACTATAAACTTAGTATTTAGTCATTTAGCATAATCCAATTACCTCTTAATTTGTAATATTTTACATTAAGAATAAAACTAAGTATGCCCGAAATGCCTAGCATGCCGAAGCGTTCTAGTGGTACACTCTGAATCACAATTTTACTACATGTTAACAAGCAATAACCAAAATTTCTGTAAACTCAGCATGTATATCCTTACAGAGAATAAACTTTGAATTTGATTTGATTTGAAAAGTGCATCATTAACCCTGCCTCTCCTTCTTAACTCAAGAATTTGAATCTCAGATGTTAGCAGATCTTGGTCTGTACCTGCACATTCTTACTGGCTTCGGGAGCATTAGGGACAAATAATACGCGGTTATTAGTCAAATATCCTTCCACTTTGGTCGATTTTCCTTTTCCGAGCACTGGAAGTCAGGGTTCGATACGACGTACACTGTGAGTGGCCCTATAAACAACAACAACAACAACAACAACAACATCTTGTGTTGTTGGTGGATGAGTGAGATAAAGTGAACAATAAACAGTGTTTGTGGTGTCTAACACAGGTGAGTAACAACTGTGGTGTCTAACACAGGTGAGTAACAACTGTGGTGTCTAACACAGGTGAGTAACAACTGTGGTGTCTAACACAGGTGAGTAACAACTGTGGTGTCTAACACAGGTGAGTAACAACTGTGGTGTCTAACACAGGTGAGTAACAACTGTGGTGTCTAACACAGGTGAGTAACAACTGTGGTGTCTAACACAGGTGAGTAACAACTGTGGTGTCTAACACAGGTGAGTAACAAACTGTGGTGTCTAAACACAGGTGAGTAACAACTGTGGTGTCTAACACAGGTGAGTAACAACTGTGGTGTCTAACACAGGTGAGTAACAACTGTGGTGTCTAACACAGGTGAGTAACAACTGTGGTGTCTAACACAGGTAAGTAACAACTGTGGTGTCTAACACAGGTGAGTAACAACTGTGGTGTCTAACACAGGTGGTAACAACTGTGGTGTCTAACACAGGTGAGTAACAACTGTGGTGTCTAACACAGGTGAGTAACAACTGTGGTGTCTAACACAGGTGAGTAACAACTGTGGTGTCTAACACAGGTGAGTAACAACTGTGGTGTCCTAACACAGGTGAGTAACAACTGTGGTGTCTAACACAGGTGAGTAACAACTGTGGTGTCTAACACAGGTGAGTAACAACTACCTTTATTACAATACAACATTCATGTGCTAGATGATACATAGAGAGAGTTTGACCCATGAAATATAGTGTATTAAGGCGCCAGACATGATCATATCAAATTCAAATTCAAAGTTTATTCTCTATAAGGATTACAATGCTGAGTTTACAGAATTTGGTTATTGTGTGGTTTACATGTAGTAAAATTGTGATTACAGAGTGTACCACTAGAACACCTAGCATGGCTAGGCATTTCGGGCATACTTAGTTTTATTCTTAATTGTAAAATATTACAAATTATGAGGTAAGTTGGTATTATGGCTAAGTGACTAAATACTAGTTTGTGAGTTTAGCAATGTGAATGCTTTTGTTTTGGCACTATACATAGTTTCAGTATTGGAGTATCACAGGCCAACTTATGACTAGTTAAGATTCATTATTTTGAGATTGAGATTGATATTTCTGTTTATGGTCAAATGGGTGAGTGAGTGTAAGTGTTAACCACCAGGTGGTATTTGTGTAATTAGTTGACAGGGTGTATCAGGGAGATAAGATGTTTTCTAATGGTAGTTTTGAAGGTGATGAATGTGTCTGCGTTCTTAAAGTACTCAGGTTAGGTCGTTCCAGATTTTAGGGCCTTGACATACATTGAATTTTTTTAAAGGTTTAGTCGGGACACGGGAAATGTCATAGAGATGTTTGTGTTGGTGTTGTGCACTGTGGGTTTCTGTCTCAAATATCAAGGAAGCGTTTTAGGTCAAGGTTATATTGGAGTTTAAGGTCCTGTAGAATGTTGATTGCACAGTAGTAATGTGTGGATGTACTGAACAAGGGAGTAGTTTAGATTTCCTTTTTTTATGAAGGAGTGGGGGGAGGTGGTTGCCAGGGATGGGATTTAGTGACTATTCTTTACTGCGGCTTATACTTTGGGTTATTATTGGCTTTAGGGTGTTGCTGCAGCTTGAACCCAAGCACAGATAGATGGTGAGTTATGGATATATAAGTGAATGGTTATAGTGTGAGAAGGGCAGTTTGCGGCAGTCGAACGCTTCGTATCTTGGGAGAGGATCCCAACGTTTTTGGATACTTTTTTGGTTATGGCTGTTGGATATTGGGGTTGACTGAAGTTCAGGTTGTTGTCGAGGTATAGCCTAGGAAATTTGCCTCATTACTGCCTGGTAATTAGAGTGTTGTCATCTTAATGTTAATTTGCGCATCTCCATGCTCTGCTACAACCATAAAGTAAGTAGGTTTTGTCAACATTGTAAGCGTAAGTTTATTGGCTGTCATCCACAGTCAATTTTTTGATCAGCTTCCTCATTAAACAATGGTGTTGAGGGTTGCAAGATTCTGTAGGGTGAGAGATGACATAAGTCGTTTTGTCAGCAAAGAGAATGGGGTTCGGTGCTCGAGATTACGTTGGAAGATCATTGATGTATATGAGAAGAGCAGGGGACCCAAGGACACTTTCCCTGCGGAAAACTCCAGTATCAAGTGGCTGTGTTGTGATGCAGTGTCTTAATGGTGACATACTGATACCTCTATTAGTAAGGTAAGGTTTGAACTATGTAGCGCATGGCTTTATACCATAATGGTCAAGTTTGTGGACGTAGGATGCCGGGTCTACTGTGTCAAAGCTTTTCTTAGGTCAATTAAAAATTCCTAGTGATATTCTTATTTTCCAATGCTGTTGTAAAGCAGATCTAGCATTTTTATAATTGCATGGTTAGTGCTTTTTATTTTTTCTGAATCCAAATGGCAGGGTTGAGTATAGTTTTGGTGACGTTATAAATGGAAATATAGTCTCCTGTGCACGACGTTTCTCAAGATGATTGGATAGCAATGTAAGTTTGATTATTGGCCTATAGTTGTTCAATCAGTGGGGTCACCACCTTTATGTATTGGTGCTAACCCTTCCGTCTTGCGTAGTTTCGGAGGGAAGGTGCTAGCTTCTAGTGACTTGGTTTTTAAAGCATGAGATAGGTATGCGACATCTGAGGGACATGGCACTACTCGTACAATAATGGTGGGAAATGAGACAGATACCCTGAGTTTTTTTAAGGACTTTGTAATCTGGTGACTTCCGGTGGGCTCTAGTTGGAGGCAGATAGAAGGAATTTGGGAAATTACCATCTAGGTGGTCCCCAGCAATGGGCATTGGTAATGGGATTTTTATTGGCGAAGATTAGGAACCTATGGTTTTGAGAAGAGTCGTTTATCTTGTTAGCATTGTCGGTGGGTTGCAGTGGTGTTTCATATTAGGTTTAGTTAGGACATATTCTGGTGTTCTTTTTTTCAGGTTTGTGGGTCCATAGATCTGAGGAGTGTTTTCAGGTCATTTTTATATCTCTCTTAGTGTCAGTAGTGAATCTTACTGGAGTAGTTTAGTTGTTTGTCTTTCTTTATTACTTTGGTGAAGACTGATGAATAGTGTTTAAGAATATCTTTGTGTATTAAGCCCTTCCTTATATTGCTTGTCATATTTGTGTTTCTTATCAATGGATTTAGGAACTGTTGCTGGATAGCATGGGCAACCAAGCCTTTGTTTGTGACAGTTTCGTTTTTTTATAGGGACCAATGTTTGTGGTTAGTCTAAGTAGTTTGTTAAGGAAAAAGTCTGTCCAAGTCGTCAATACCATTGGCCTTGGAGAAATCTGTGGACAGTCAACAGTCTCTAGGTCAGCTGTGAAACTTCCTTATTGAGGCCTCTTCATGGAGTCTAAATGAGGACTTCGTTGAGATTCAACGTGGTGGTTTACTAATGTTGTCAAGAGGAAGGTTAGGGTAGTGAGTCTGTAGTGCTATCTCGTGATTATCCCTGATTTAAGGGGAGTAGTATATTGGTCCATATGTCGGTTCTATTCATGGTTGCATTGTTTCAGTGAGCCTGGTTGGTTAGTTATTGTTGGTATGAGAAGTGTGTTGTTCATATTGTTGATGAAATCAGTTACAGGCTGATCATCTAGAAGCCAGGTTGATGTTGAAGTCTCCTGCTAAGAGAGGTGGTGCTTATTCATTTGTCTGTTTGTTATACGTGCTTTAATTTCTCACTGACAAGTTTGGGATGTTAGTGTGGGGGGTATCCGGTAAATGCACGATTGTTATAGGCGTCTTAAGGTTTTTTATAGTAAAAATTAGCAAAATGCTGTTACAAGATAATTGGTTAGGAGTATGATTGCCAATACCACCCCAACTTGTATTGTTCTGCAGTTTTGTGGATTGCTGTCGTATCCTGGGTAGAGGGTAGATATCTTATTGTGTCCTGTTTAAGCCAGGTCTCCTAAGAATATGCAGGAGAGGGTTCGTCTTTAGTGATTCAGGAGTGCCAGGAGGTCATCATAGTGTTTGCTTAAGGACCTGATGTTGTAGTTAAGTACTGATAAGGCTATTATCATTGTTTAGGATAGTGCCTGCGTTTCTAATGCTGTTGTAGTAAAGGCAGTTTACTTTCCAAAAGGTTTGATTGTATGTCAGATTTGTAGGTGTAGATCTCAGGGTCAACGTGATCAATATCTTGTTAGGTTTAAATTATGGTTATTTATATCTGAGTTGTGTGTTGAGTTATAGTATGAATTCTTGTAGTGGTAGGGAGGAAGTTTGGACAAGTATATAGTATAGCATTTTGGTCATGTAGAGTATAGTCACTTAATCACATAATGAAGTTGAATGTTGTTTATGTGTTGTGCTGGAATGAAACTAAAGTACAACTTGGTAGTAAACTGAGTAATATAAAAAATACAAATTAAAAATAGAACAAGGACTCTCAATTGTAATTGCACTAAAGTCTGAATAATGACTTTTGTGGAGTCTAGGTACTTGACCTAGGTGGAGCAATAGTACAACTAGGTTTAATCTAATATGTAAAAATACAAATTAAAAATAGCACAGTTACTCTCACTCAGTAATTACCACTATGGTCTAATATAATGACTTTGGTACTGATAGGTATTGAGATAGAATGAGCTATAGTACAACTGAGTTTAATCTAATGATATAAAAAAGGCAAAGACTCTCAAGTTGTAATTGCACTAAGGTGCGTAGATAGTTGTTTTACTAGAATTAGAGTCTATAACTAGATTTAAATTGGACAAGATTAAAATATACAAGTTAAAGGTAGCAAAAGAAAAAATAAAAGTAGAAAGAAAAAAAAAAAAAAAAAAATATTTGAGGTAGTGGCTATAGTTAGCAAAAGATAGTTAAGGGCCTTGAACAATAATATAATTGAAATATACACTAATTGCGCCACACAATATAGTCACTAAGATATGATGAAAACAATCTTGAGTAGGACTTACAATATCAACTTATATATAAAAATACAAATTGAAATGTGTATTTCAATTGCATAGTGTCTGGTGATAGGTTGTTGACAAGATCAGGAGATATAAACTAGATTTAAATGGACAAAATAAAATTCTCAATTAAAGTACCAAAGGATAATAGTAAAAATAACAATGGTAATGTCTTGGTTATAATATGATAGTAAGCTGGCAGACAGGTTACACAGGTGCACAGGGTACACAGGTACACAGGTACAAAGGTTAATATAAGGTTGGAGTTGAATATACAAATGAAATTTGGCAACAAAAGTTATGGGAAGTATAAAATATAAATAAATGTTTAATGTACAAAAGTAAAATTGATGGTAGGTAAAATATGGTGTTTAAAAAAATCTTTAGTAATTAATGATTACAAAAAAGTGAATAGTAATGTTTATTTCTTTCATATAGCACTCGGTAGTTATATAGAGGTTATATGGCAGTACAAAGGTAATTAAGAGTACTCAAGATAGTAATGTGGTATTAAAACAGATAAAGGTAATTAGGACAAGTAATGGTTATTAAATGCTCAAAATGTTGAGTGTAAGTTGAAATTATAGTAAAAATAGTAATTATTAATTTTAGTAATTAATATCAATTGATTAGTATTTAAAAAAAATATGAGGTAGAAATATAGACAGAGAAAGTATTCAATTCAGCTAATGTTTAAGCAAACAATAGTAAATAGACAAATTACATAAGGTGACTTATGCTTACTAGTAAAATCACAAAATGAGGTAGTTGACTATTAATTACTAAGAGGGTGTACAATGAAAATTTGAACCAATAATGCGAGCAAAACGTACAACTAAACTAGATACGGCTTTTATGTTGAGACATTGTTTAGTTCTTCCTGTAAGTTAGTATCAACCTGAAGAACCCCACGAGTTATTGTGATAGATCCATTCTCGTTCGTGATTAATGTACAGTTGACCTAACAATTTGTTTTCCTAAAACAAGAATTTTCCCATCCCGTGTGAAGCAGCCATTGGTGTATTGTGTCATTATTTCCCGCTTAAGTTTCTGACTCTTTTCAGGCGGTTCTGGACATCTTTTTGTTTTAGACACTCGTTTATGTGTACCTCTTTCTTACTTTTATTGATGAATAATTAAGTCTTTTTCCTGTCATGTGAGCTGAATCTAATCATAACTTTTTCTACCTAGGGATCTAGTAACCTGGCTTCACTTTTATTTCTGACTCTGGTCTGCACACTTTTGTTTTGGTCCTTTATGATCTGCAGGTAATCTTCTTTACTGTTTGGTTGGTTCATATACACTGGGAAAAAGTGGACTGTTAACTATTAACTGCGTCTGATAGTTTATTTGTTCAGTTTTATCTTCTTGGAGAGAAAAGTTGGTCACTGAACTGGTTATCTAAGTTGTTCTATCCATTCTTTACTGCTTCTTTCAACCTTTCTTTGTATTAAAGAGATATTATTTGTTCTGTTGGCTATCTTATAGAGGAGACTGTCTGGATGGTCTTTGACACAGTTAGTCATTCCTGTTGTTGTATAACTTTTGTCAAGACTGTAGGATTTTGTTCTTTAGGTTGGGTCAATCCTGGTTGTCTTGTTTTGTTAGCGTCTCTCGACGGTCATGTTTTCAATAAAACTAAGTTGGAGATGCATGTCTTAGGGTATCTGGATCGCTTGGTTCATACCTGAGAGACTATTGGTAGGTTGAATCTGGGGAAATGGAGGGGAGGCGGATGGGCTGGTGGCAGCCATGTTTGTTGTTTATTGTTGTGGTGTTCGCTTGAGTGGGGGTGAGTGGGGTGGTTGCTGGCTGGCGTTCCTCCTGGCTACACTTGTTGAATAGTTGATTTTTCGGTGTTTTCTTTCTGGCCTTGGTGCTGTTCTCCTCTTAGATTGCACCTTGTGACTGTGTCAAGGTGTTAGGTGCTCAGGTGTTGACTGTGTCAGGTGCTTGAATGTCAGTTAGCTCAGGTGTTTGACGTGTAAGTGTTGTTTGACTGTGTCAGGTGTTAGGACGTGCTCAGGGTGTGCACTGTGTCAGGTGCTCAGTGTTGACTGTCAGGTGAACTCAGGTGTTGAGTGTGTCAGGTGCTCAGGTGTTGACTGTGTCAGGTGCTCAGGTGTTGACTGTGTCAGGTGTTGGCTGTGTCAGGTGCTCAGGTGTTGACTGTGTCAGGTGTTAGTGCTCAGGTGTTGATGGTGTCAGGTGCTAGCGTGTGCTGACTGTGTCAGGTTGCCTCAGGTGTTGCTGTGTCAGGTTTTGGCTGTGTCAGGTGCTCAGGTGTTGACTGTGTCAGGTGTTAGATGCTCAGGTGTTGACTGTGTCAGGTGTTAGGTGCTCAGGTGTTGACTGTGTCAGGTGTTAGGTGCTCAGGTGTTGACTGTGTCAGGTGCTCAGGTGTTGACTGCCAGGTGTTAGGTGCTCCAGCAGCAACAGGTGTTAGGTGCTCAGGCAGCATCAGGTCTTTGGTGGTTGGGCAGCAGGAGGTGTTGGGTGGTGAGGCAGCAGCAGGTGTTAGGTGGTGAGGCAGCAGCAGGTGCTGGGTGGTGAGGCAGCAGCAGATGTTAGGTGATGAGGCAGCAGCAGGTGTTAGGTGATGAGGCAGCAGCAGGTGTTAGGTGGTGAGGTAGCAGCAGGTGTTACTGGGTCAGGCAGCAGCAGGTGTTAGGTGGTGAGGCAGCAGCAGGGGTTTACATTGGGGACGGCAACAGCCAGTTTGTTAGTGTTTTGCAGAGCAGAGGCGTTAGGTGACGAGGCAAGCAGCGGTGTTAGGTGCCGAGGCAGCTGCAGGTGTTGGGTTGTGAACGGGCAGCAGCAGGTGTGGGAGTTGTGAGCGGCTCGCAGCGGAGGTGTTAGGTGGTCTAGGCAGCAGCGCAGAGTGTTAGGGGTGAGAGAGCAGCAGGTGTTAGGTGTGTGAGGGAGCAGCAGGTGTTAGGTGGTCAGGCAGCAGCAGGTGTTAGGTGGTGAGGCAGCAGGTGTTAGATGATGAGGCAGCAGCAGTTGTTAGGTGGTGAAGCAGCAGCAGGTGTTGGGTTCTAGGCAGCTGCAGGTGTTGGGGCTCTGTGAGCAGCAGCAGGTGTTGGGTTGTGAGGCAGCAGCAGGTGTTAGGTGGTCAGGCAACAACATATGTTAGGTGGTGAGGCAGCAGCAGGTGTTAGGTGGTGAGGCAACAACAGTTGTTAGGTGGTGAGGCCAGCAGCATGATGTAGGTTGATGAGGCAGCAGCAGGTGCTAGGTGTGGGGCAGCAGCAGTGTTAGGTGGTGAGGCAGCAGCAGCAGGTGTTAGGTGGTTAGGCAGCAGCAGCAGATGTTAGGTGGTGAAGCAGCAGCAGCAGGTGTTAGGTGGTGAGGCCAGCAGCAGGTGTTAGGTGGTGAGGCTGCAGCAGAGGTGTTTAGGTGGTGACGGCAGCAGCAGCATGTGTTAGGTGTGACGGCAGCAGCAGGCAGGTGTTAGGTGGTGAGGGAGCAGCAGGTGTGTTAGGTGGTGAGGCAGCAAAGCAGCAGGTGTTAGGTGGTGTGTTGAGCCACGCAGCACAGGTGTTAGGTGGTGAGAGCAGCAGCAGCATGTGTTAGGTGGTGAGGCAGCAGCAGCGGTGTTAGGTGGTGAGTCAGCAGCAGGTGTTTAGGTGGTGAGGCAGCAGCTGCAGGTGTTAGGTGCGTGAGGCAGCAGCAGCAGGTGCTAGGTGGTGAGGCAGCGCATCAGGTGTTAGGTGGTGCAGGCAGCAGCAGCAGGTGTTAGGTTGTTGACGGCAGCAGCAGGTGTATAGGTGGTGAGGCAGCAGCAGCAGGTCGTTAGTGGTGAGGCAGCAGAAGCGGTGGTTAGGTGGTGAGCAGCAGCAGCAGGTGTTAAGTGTGGAAGGACAGCAGCAAGAGGTGTTAGGTGCGTTGAGGCAGCAGCAGCAGGTGTTAGGTGGTGAGGCGCAGCGCAGGTGATTAAGTGGTGAGGGCAAGCAGCAGCGGTGTTAGGTGGTGAGGCAGCGCAGCAGGTGTTAGGTGGTGAGGCACAGCAAGCAGGTGTTAGGTGGTTAGGCAGCCAGCAGCAGCAGGTGTTAAGGTGGTGAGGTAGCAGCAGCATGTGTTAGGTGGTGTGAGGAGCAGCAGCAGGTGTTAGGTGCGTGGAGGCGCAGCAGCAGGTGTTAGGTGGTGAGGCAGCAGCAGCAGGTGTTTAAGTGGGTGAGGGACAGCAGCAGAAGGTGTTAGGTGGTGAGGCAGCCAGCAGAGGTTGTTAAGTGGTGAGAGCAGCCGCTGCAGGTGTTACGGTGGTGAGGCAGCGAGCAGCAGGTGTTGGTGGTGAGGCTGCAGCAGCAGGTGTTAGCGTGGTTAGGCCAGCAGCAGACAGCAGGTGTTAGGTGGTGAGGTAGCAGCAAGATGGTTAGGTGGTGAGGCAGCAGGCAGCAGGTGTGTTAGGTGTGAGGCAGCAGCAGCAGGTTCGTTGGGTGGTGAGGGCAGCAAGCAGCAGGTGTTAGGTGGTGAGGCAGCAGCAGCCAAGGTCGTTAGGTGGTGAGGCAGCAGCTGAGGTGTTTAGGTGGTGCGGCAGCAGGCAGCAGGTGTTAGGTGGTGAGGCCAGCAGCAGCAGGTTTTGTTTAAGTTGGTGAGGCAGCAGCAGCAGGTGTTAGGTGTTTGAGGCAGCAGCAGCAGGTGGTGTTAGATGGTGATGGCAAGCAGCAGGTTTAAGTTAGTAAGTTTTAAGGTTAATGTACATAATAAACAATATTGTTGGTAGAACATTTCATATACATGACGGTTCATTATTTAACAAGAATAACCTAATAAGTTAGTAAGTTATTTAGTTACAAAGACACATAAATCACCACTTAAACAAATTATCATACTTTGTAACATGTACATTTAACCACCAGAGTAACACAAAAAATAATCATACATGTAAACATGTACATTAACACCAGTGTAACACAAAAAAAATTATAATACATTGTAACATGTACATTAACCATCTGAGTAAACACAAAAATTATCATACATAGTAACATGTACGTTAACTCTCCGAGTAAACACAAAATTATCATAATAGTAACATGATACATTAACACCAGAGTTGCACAATAAAAACTAAACAGTGATATAATTGTTGCTCCTGGTAATATCATTAGTATTTAAACCTTAAAACAACTAAGTAACTCACTGTCTGAAAATCATTCAATAAGTAAGATATATTAGGAATAAGGGAGCCGTGGCCTGTCAAGGGTGGAAACATTGTGTTGGGTTTCCTTACAACCCAGGGTCCTGTTCACCTAGCTAGCCAAGTAGGTACCTGGGTCTCGTTAGTGGACTGCTGTGGATGCATCCTGGGGGGACAAGAATGATAACATACAATGGAACTAAGAACAGACAGGTCCCTGGTTGACACACTGATTTTTGAGTTATATACATTAACATTAAAGAGATGATCAACTTACAGTTATTGGGTATTATATTCAGTGGAACCTTGAACTTACAAGATGTTCCTCAAACTACGAGTTTTTTGAGATACGAGGCCGGCGATTGGTTGATTTTTTGCTCTGAGTTTAAAGTCAACATCTTGGTTCGAGCCAGAGTCTCACCCCGCTTCCCCCTCAACCCAAAACCTGGAACACCTCTCTTGTTTATCTTTGATTTCATGCTTTAATTCCATGGAAATCATCCTCTTTTTCTTCTCAGCACTGTCTTTTACACTTACTTTCTTAGGACCCATGGTTAGTAAAGTGAATGAAATTTGCCAAATGACTGTAAAAATTGTAAGACCAAAGCAGGAGATCGCAACTGCTGCTCACAGGTAGGTAAAGCACTGCACTCTGTGTTTGGCTTTGTTCTGACAGCTCTTGTTGTTATAATAATGTATTATGATTATTAATTTAAGGAACTGAAGCTCTATCGTGGTTGTAATAATAATTACTACAACTATTATTATTGATAATAATTTAGGGAACTGAAGCCCCTTCAACTACGCCAAGTTTCCTTGAGTTGTGAGGGGCTCTTGATCTAGGGAAATTGGATATGGCTTTGTTCCTAAATTAATAATAATGATATTTATTATTTTATTATATTGTTATTTATGATAGAGCCCCTCCTCCAGTTCCCTAAATTATCAATAATTATAACAATAATAATAATTATTGCAATAACAACAATAATAATAATAATATAATTAATAATAATAATAATAATAATTAAGAATTATTGCAATAAGGATAGAGCTTCAGTTCCCTAAATTAATAATAATAATAATAATAATAATAATAATAATAATAATTATTATTATTATTATTATTATTGTTATTATAACAATAGAGCTTCAGTTCCCTAAATTATTATCAATAATAATACAGTGGAACCTCAAATTTCGAACATATTGCTTATCGAACTCTTCGAAAATCAACCTCTTTTTTCGAACCAACTTTGTCTCTAATATTGAACTCGCCGCTATTGTCGAACTGCTGGGTACCGGACCTGTCCACCTTCTTCACAGTATACGGAGGATTTGCACAAGTGGAATGAGTCAAATGTTTCGTGGAGGCAGTACCACCCTGGAGCAAGCTGAAACAAGACTTCTTTGCAACAAGTTCTGTGACAAAACCATGTTCCATTTTAGGGAAATCTTAAAGAGGCACCAGAAACAGAGGACTGTGGACAGTTATTTTGTGAGACAGGGGTACAGTGACTCTTAAGCTGATCCTTAGTGGCATTACAAAAGAAGAGAAAGGAAGTAACCCCAGAGATGGCTTTGAACTAAAGTCCTTAAGGAGGGGGATTCCCCTTCAAAAACTAACCCCAACTCCCTCTCTCCTCCTCCCTGTCTTCAGATGCCATCACCAGTCTGTTCAATAAAGGTAAAGTAAAAATATTCATTTATTTGTTCTATGTATTAATTTATTATACATAATTGTACACTGTATTTGTTGTATGTAAAAACTAGTAATTAATCTCTATAAGATGTATTTTTTTGTGAGTATTTTTGGTTCTGACTGGATTAATTGTATAAATTCCTTATTTCTTATGGGAAATGATCTCGCACTTTGGCTATTCGAACTTTTCAAATTTGAACTAGCTCCTGGAAGGATTAAGTTCGAAATTTGAGGTTCGACTGTAAAAAATAATAATTATTATTATTACAATAACAATAGAGCTTCAGTTCACTAAATTAAATAATACAGTGGACCCGTTTACGTATTATTTCATTCCAGAAGTATGTTCATGATGCCAGTAGTACTGCCCACAGTTCCCGAATATTTTCCATAAGGAATATTGTGAATTAGATTAGTCCATTTAGACCCCCAAATACACATACAATGCTCCTTAATAAATACACTTACATAATTAGACCCATGGGGCATGATCGTAAACCGGGGGTTTCCACTGTATAATTATAATTGTACATAATACGTACATATAATAATTGTGAAATGCTGCCAACTAGTTGGCAGACACATGTTTACATCACTGTCAAAGCAGTACTCTCTACTTTGCTTACAGTTTTGGACAGTCATTGGCCAAATTTCACTTTCTAACCTTGGGTCCTAAGAAAATAGTGCAAAAGGGACAGCTGTGCGAAGAAAAGACATGAATGTCATGGAATTAAAGCTGAAATCGTAGATAAATGTAAGCAAGGTGCACGAGGTGTGGATTTAGATAAACAAATACAGTGCATACATTTACTATATGTATGATACTAACGCAGCAGGAATCAATAAAGGCAATATATCACCAGCCAAGGGCATTACATACATCTAAGATGTCGGACTCTGTCACATGAAAAAAGATGGAGAAGCTGCTGCATGACATGTCGAGAGACAAGATGCTCGCAGGAGATCATATCGTTATGTTCAGTGATTTAAGCCAAAACAAATTGTATAGTTGTATGCTGTATGTTTAAGTAACATAGTACAACTTTATATAACATTTTATTATTTCTTTCTTTCTGTTGTGTATTATGATTTATGTGTCATTTATACGATTATTTTCAGTGTTTTTCCTTAGAATACTTTAGTATTTTACAGCAGTGTTAGCTCAAAAATACTCATTTTCTCTGACATAAGAGCATGGAAGCTACTCTCAGATATATACACACAGGCAAATGGCAGACGCTTCCGCTTCTTCTGTCCTGCTCTGCCACCATTTATGCGTCTATTTTATTCATTCCAGAGTACAGTAGACCCTCGCCCTAATGATATCTAATCATCCTGAGAGCTTGTCCAATTAATCCGTTCCAGACAGGCACAAAGTATTAAAAAAATTTCATGAATTTTACATTTCCCTTACAAAGTAAACAATGAGACATTCACATTAACTACATACTAAATAAATGTTAAACTGAACTAACCTTTGTCAAAGAGTATTGATGAGTGATGAGACACCTGTTTTCTTGAACACTCTGGGAATTTCAGAGTGATACATGAGTAAAGGCTTCACTTTGCAATCCTCATTGCATTACAACAAAATGAGAAGTTAGCCTGTCTTTCACAGGCTTGTGTCCTGGGAGTACCTTTTCCTCTCTGAGTAATAGTGAACAGTATTAGATAACGGTAAAGAGATCTTTGTGGCATTTATGGATTTGGAAAAGGCGTATGACAGGGTGGATAGGGGGGCAATGTGGCAGATGTTGCAAGTGTATGGTGTAGGAGGTAGGTTACTGAAAAGCAGTGAGTGTTTTTACGAGGATAGTGAGGCTCAAGTTGGAGTATTAGGAATAAGAGGGGAAATTATTTCCCAGTAAAAGTAGGCCTTAGACAAGGATGTGTTGATGTCACCGTGGTTGTTTAATATATTTATGATGGGTGTTGTAAGAGAAGTAAATGCGAGGGTCTTACAAGAGGCGTGAGCCGTTAACAGATAAAGAATCACAATAAAGTGGGAGTTGTTCACAGTTGCTCTTTGCTGATGACACTGTGCCTCTTGGGAGATTCTGAGAGAAGTTGCAGAGATTGGGTGGATGAATTTGGTCATAGGGTGTGGCAAAAGAGGAAAATTAAAAGTGAATACAGGAAAGGGTAAGGTTATGAGGATAAACAAAATATTAGGTGATGAAAGATTGGGTATCAGGATTTGGAGGGAGAGAGTATGGAGGGAGTTGAATGTATTCAGATATTTGGGATGTGGATGAGTCAGTGGATGGGTTATGAAGATGAGGTGAATCATAGAATTGATGAGGGAAAAGGGTGAGTGGTTACACTAGGAGTCTGTGGAGACAAAGAACTTTGTCCTTGGAGGCAAGAGGGGAAATGTATGAGGAGTTAGTTTTACCAACGCTCTTATATTGGGTGTGAAGCATGGGTGATGAAAGTTGCAGCGAGAAGGCTGGAGGCAGTGGAGATGTCATGTTGAGGGCAATGTGTGGTGTCGAATATAATAGCAGAGAAATTAGTAGTTTGGAAGAAGTTAGGAAGGAGGTGCGGGGGGATTACCAAAACTGTTGTCCAGAGGGCTGAGGAAGGGTCTGTGAGTTGGTCTCGGACATGTAGAGAGAATGGAGCAAAAGAGAATGACTTCAAGAGTGTATCAGTCTAGTAGCGGCAGGAAGGCGGGGTAGGGGATCGGCCTAGGAACGGTTGAAGGAGGGGGTAATGGAGGTTTGTTCGTGCGAGGGGCTTGGACTTACAGCAGGGTGCGTGAGCGTGTTTGATAGAGAATGGAGACGAATGGTTTTTTAATACTTGACATGCTGTTGGAGTGTGAGCAAAGTAACATTATATGAAGGGGTCAGGGAAACGGCGGCTGGACTTGAGTTCATGGAGAGGAAGTTACAGTGCCTGCACTCTGAAGGAGGGGTGTTAATGTTGCAGTTTAAAAATAAACTGTAGTGTAAGCACCCTTCTGGCAAGGACAGTGATGGATGTGAATGATGGTAAAGTTTTAGTTTTTCGGGCACCTGCTGGTAGGAATCGGGCCAGTGTGATAAAAAATAAAATAAAAAAATAATAATGTAGGTCTGTTTGCATTTTGTTCTTCCAGAAACAGGCACTCTGTTTTGTCACCAATTGAAACAACTTGTTGGGAGTTGGAATTTTCAGCTTCACCATGCCTTATCGCACTGTGTATGCATGCAATCTTAAATCTCTCAAAACAACCTTTGCTGCATTAAATTCACCAATATGGCACTAGTTCCAGGCATTTTTTCCTGTTCACTGGGTGTTAGTCAACTGTTGTGGGGTCGCATCTGGGGGACAAGATTAAGGGACCCCAATGAAAATAAATTAGACAACCTCGATCATTGCACTGACTTTCTTGGGTTATCCCTGGGTGGCTAACCATCGGGGGTTAATTGTTTCTCAGTAATTGTTTCCTGTTAGCCACACCAACAATCACGCTCTCCACATCTTCGAGTACTACAGCTGTTGGTGGGTGGTGCAGCCACTGATTGGTGGTGCAGCAATAGCTGACTGTGGTTGCTGCAGCAACAGCTGACTGTGGTGCAGCAACAGATGAACTGTGGTGCCAGCAACAGCTGACGGTGTGCAGCCAGCCAGCGACTGTGGTGCAGAAACAGTGGACCGTGGTTCAGCACAGCGGACTTTGGTGCCAAAGCATCTGTTGACCGTGGTTCAAGCAAGCAGCTGACTGGTTCAGCAACAGCTGACTTTGGTTGCAGAAACAGCTGAACTTTGGTGCAGCTACAGCTGACTGTGTATGCAACAAAGCTGTAGTGGTGCAGCAGCAGCTTACTGTGGTGCTGCTCAACAGTGGACGTTGTGCAGCAACAGATTGATCGGTGAGTGCAGTAAACAAGCTGATGTTGGTGCTAGCAGACAGCTGACTGTGGTGCCGCAACCAGGCTGACTGTGGTGAAGCAACAGACTGTTGACTGTTGGTTGCAGCAATAGCTGACTGTGGATGCAGCAGCAGCTGGAACTGTGGTGCAGAAACAGCTGACATGGTTTCAGCAACACTGACTTTGGCACAGCAGCAGCGCGACCGGGGTTCAGCCAGCAGCTGACCCATGTTCAGCAACAGCTCTGACTTTGGTGCAGCAGCAGCTGACCATGGTGCAAGAGCCAGCTGACCTGTGGTTCAGCAGCAGCTGACCAATGGTGCAGCAACAGCTGACTGTGGGTTGCTCTCAGCAACTGATTTGGTGCTGCAACAGCTGATGGAGGTGAAAGCAACAGCTATGGTGGATTTGCAGCAACACGCTGACTGTGGTTCAGCAGCGTGATTTGGATCAGCAGCAGCCTGACCATGGTGCAGCAACAGCTGACGGTGGTGGCCGCACCAACTGACTTTGGTGCACAACAGCTGACTGTGGTGAGCAACAGCTGATGGTGGTGCAGCAACAGCTGACTGTGAGATGTCAGACAGCAGTGCCATGGTGGCAGCAGCAGCTGATTGTGGATCTTGCAGCAGCAAACTGTTTGGTGCAGCAACAGCTGACCATGGGGCAGCAAAGCTGAAGCAGCGTGCAGAAGCAGCTTACGGTGGTAGCGGCAACAGCTGACCGTGGCTGCAGCATCAGATGATGGTGGTGCAGCACAGCTGATGGATGGCATGCCAGAGCAGCTGACTGTGTGCAGCAAACAGCTGACAGTGGTTCAGCAAACAGCTGTGGTGGTGCGGAGCAGCTGACTGTGGTGCAGCTAACAGATAGATGGTGGTTCAGCAGCAGCTGACTGTGGTGCAGCAACAGCTGAACTGTGGTTACGATAGTACATATTTCATCTCCCTTTCTACCACAGGGTTGGCATTAGAAGCTTTCTTGGGCCCCCACATGGTGGCTTATTTATAGTTACAACATAATAACAATTGAATAACGACAAAATGCATTCGAATGTATGCATGAAACCGGCCACCCTGGCTTGTAAACATTGATGGCAGGGCAGCTGAGTGTGCTCAGGCTGACAGGACAGGTATCTCAGGACAAGTCAGTGGTCTGACTGCAGCTGACGGTGGTGGTGGTGCAGCAGCAGCAGCTTGCTGTGAGTTCGGCAGCAGCTGATGGTGGTGCAGCAGCTGTGACGTGGTGCAGCAACAGCTGACTGGTGCAGCAACAGCTGGACTGGGTGCTAGCAACAGCTGATGTTGGTGCAAGCAGCAGCTGACGTGTGCAGCAAACAGTGACAGTGGTTCAGCAACAGCTGTGGTCGTGCGCAGCAGCTGGACTGTGGTGCAATGCAACAGCTGATGGTGGTAGCTGCAGCAGCTGACTATGGTTGCAGCAACAGCTGACTGTGGTTTGTTGCAGCAACAGCTTGACCATGTGCAGAACAGCTGACATGGTGTCATGCAACAGCTGACTGTGGGTGCAGCAGCAGCTGACCATGGTTCAGCAACAGCTGCACTGTGGTTGCAGCAACAAGCTCTGACCATGGTTGCAGCACAGTGACAGGGTGTTTTACAAGCAGCAGCTGATGGTGCAGCAGCAGCTGACCATGGTTCAAAAAACAGCTGACTGTAGGTGGCCAGGCAACAGCTGACATGGTGCAGCCAACAGCTGGACTGAGCTGCAAGCAACAGCTGACTGTGGTGCTGAGCAACAGCTGACTGTGGTTGCAGCAACAGCTGACTTTGGTGCAGCAGCAGCTGACCGGGTTCAGCAGAGTGGACCATAGTTAAGCAACTCAGCTGACTTTGGTGCAGCAGCAGCTGACCATGGGCAGCAGCAGTGACTGTGGTTCAGCGAGCCTGACTATGGTGCAGCAACTGTGACTGTTGATGCCAGCAGCAACTGACATTTGGTGCAGCAACGCTCGACCGTGGTGCAGCAACAGCTGATGGTGGTGCAGCTAACAGCTGACTGTGGTTTCAGAAGCAGATGACCGTGGTTGGCAGCAGACAGCTGACCGTGTTCAGGCAACAGCTGAAGGCTTCGTGCAGCAGCAGCTGACTGTGGTGCAGCAACAGCTGATGGTGGTGCAGCAGCAGCTGACTGTGGTGCAGCAACAGCTGACAGTGGTGTAGCAGCAGCTGACTGTGGTGCCCAGAACAGCTGACCCATGGTGCAGGCAACAGCTGCATGTGGTGCAGCACAGCTGACTGGTTGCAGCAACAGCTGACTGTGGTGCACCAACAGCTGACTGGTCCAGCAACAGCTGACGGTGGTGCAGAACCAGCTGACCATGGTAAGATAGTATTTCGATAGTATTTCTCACACTTTTTACCATAGGGTTAGCACAAGAAGCTTCCTTTGGGCCCATAGTGGCTTATTTAACAGTTGCAAGCACTAAAAACAATGGAATAATACAAAATGTATCGAATGTATGCATGCACGGGCCACCTGGTTGTAAAACAATGACGGCATGGCAGCTGAGGCACTCAGGCTGGACAGACAGGTTCAGGACAAGTCATGTTGGTCAGAAGCAGCTGACTCTGGTGAAGCAGCAGTTGACCATGGTTCAGCAACAGCTGACTGTGGTGCAGCAACAGCTGACCATGGTGCAGCAACAGCTGACGTGGTTGCAGCAGCAGCTGACAGTGGTGCAGCAGCAGCTGACTGTGGTGCAGCAACAGCTGACAGTGTTGCAGCAGCAGCTGACTGTGGTACAGCAGCAGCTGACCATGGTTCAGCAACAGCTGACTGTGGTGCAGCAACAGCTGACCATGGTGCAGCAAGAGCTGACAGTGGTGCAGCAGCAGCTGACTGGTGCAGCAGCAGCTGACCATGATTCAGAAACAGCTGACTGTGGTGCAGCAACAGCTGACCATGGTGCAGCAACAGCTGACCATGATGCAGCATCAGCTGACTGTAGTGCAGCAGCAGCTGACCATGGTGCAGCAGCAGGCTGACAGTGGTTCAGCGCAGCTGACCTTGTTCAGAACAGCCTGGACTGGTTGCCAGCAACTGCTGACTGGGTGCAGAACAGCTGACTGTGGTAGCTGAAAACAGCCAACTGTGGGCGTCAGCAACAGCTGCCTGTGGTGCAGCCAGCAGCTGACTGTTGGATGCAGCAACAGGTGACCATCGGTTCAGCAACAGCTGACTTTGGTGCAGCAGCAGCTGACCGTGGTTCTGAGCCGTGCCCATGGTTCAGGCAACAGTGGCTTTGGTGCAGCAGCAGCTACATGGTGCAGCAGCAGCTGACTGTTGGTTCAAGCAGCAGTGACCTGGGTGCAGCAACAGCTGACTAAGTGGTTGCAGCAAGCAACTGACTTTGGTGCGCAACAGCCCTTTTTTTGGGGGGGGGTGGGGGGGGGAAAAACCCATGGTGCAGCAACAGTGTTGGTGGTGCAGCAAGAGTGGGGACTGTGGTTCAGCAGCAGCTGATGTGGTGCAGCAGCAGCTGACGTGGTTCAGGCAGCAGCTGGACCATGGTCTGCAGCAACAGCTGACTGTGGTGCAGCTCAAACTGACTTTGGTTGCAGCAACAATCTGACATGAGTGCAGCAAACGGCTGATGGTAGGTTGCAGCAACAGCTGACTGTGGTCAGCGCAGCTGACTGTGGTGCAGCAGCAGCTGACTGTGGTGTAGCAGCACTGACTTTGGTGCAGCAACAGATGACCATGTGCAGCAACAGCTGACGGTGGTGCAGCAGCAGCTTACCTGTGAGGTGGAACAGCTGACCGTGGTGCAGCAACAGTGATGGTGGTGCATCCACAGCTTGTGGGTGCAAGCAGCAGCTGACTGTGTGCAGCAACAGCTGACAGTGCGTTGGTTCAGCAACACCTGATGGTGGTGCAGGAGCAGCTGACTGTGGTGCAGCAAACAGTGATGGTGGTTTCAGCAGCAGCCGACTGTGGTGCAGCAAACAGCTGACCGTGGGTACGTAGTACGTATTTTCACCCTTTTTACCACAGGAGTTGGCATTAGAAGGTTTCTTTGGGGCCCATTGTGGCTTACTTTACTAGTTACAAACTTGAAAAACAATGAATAAGACAAAATGGCATCGAATGGATAAGCATGCAACCGGCACCCTGGTGTAACAAATGAGGCAGGGCAGCTGAGGTGCTCAGGCTTGGACAAGACGGTTCAGGACAAGTCATGTTGGTCAGAAGCAGCTGACGGTGTGCCAGCAAGCGCTGCAGGGGGGGAACTGTGGTTCAGCAGCAGCTGATGGTGGTTTTGCAGCAGCAGCTGACCGTGGTTGCAGCAACAGCTGACTGGTGCAGCAACAGCTGACTGTGGTGCTGCATCAGCTGATGGTGGTGCAGCAGCAGCCTGACCGTGGTTGCAGCAACAGCTGACATATCAGTGGTTCAGCAACAGCTGATGGTCGTGCAGCAGCAGTGACTGTGGTTGACTGCAACAGCTGATGGTGGTGCGCAGCCAGCTGACTATGGTGCAGCAACAGCTGACTGGGGTTTGCAGCCAACAGCTGACCATGGTGCAGCAACAGCTGACAGTGGCTGCAGAAAACAGCTTGACAGTGGTGCAGCAGCAGCTGACTGTGGTGCGCAGCAGCTGACCATGGTTCAGCAACAGCCCTGACTGTGGTGCAAGCAAAGCTCACCATGGTGCAGCAACAGTGACAGTGGTGCAGGCAGCAGCGGACTGGGCAGCAGCAAGCTGACCCATGGTTCAAAAAACAGCTGACTGTGGTGGCAGCATGCAGCAACAGCGACCATGTGCAGCAACAGTGATGGTGCAGCAAAGCTGACTGTGGTGCAGCAACAGCTGACAGTGGTGCAGCAACAGCTGATTTGGTGGAGACAGCAGCTGAACCGTGGTTTTCGCAGCAGTGGACCATAGTTCAGCAACAGCTGACTTATGGTGCAGCAGCCAGCTGACCAGGGTGCAGCCGCAGAGCTGACTGTGGTTCTGCAGCGCTGGACTATGGTGTGCAGCAACAGCTGACTGTGGGCTGCAGCAGCAAACTGCCTTTGTGAAGCAACTGCTGAATGTGGTGCAGCAACAGCTGTTGGCTGGTGCAGCAAAGCTGCTGTGGTTCTGCAGCAGTGACCGTGCTGCAAGCAGCAGATGACCGTGGGTCAGAACAGCTGAGGTTCGTGCTGCAGCCAGATGACTGTGGTGCCAGCAAACAGCTGACGGCGGTTGCAGGCAGCAGATTACTGTGGTGCGGCCATACAGCTGAACGTGGATGCAGCACTTCAGTGATGGTGGTGCTGCAGCAACAGCTGATGGTGGTGCTGCAGCAGCTGATGTGGTGCAGCAACAGCTGACAGTGGTCAGCAACAGCTGATGGTGGTGCAGGAGCAGCTGACTGTGGTGCAGCACAGGCTGATGGTGGTTCAGCAGCAGCTGACTGTGGTGCAGCAACAGCTGACCGTGGTACGATAGTACATATTTCTCACCCTTTTTACCACAGGGTTGGCATTAGAAGCTTTCTTTGGGCCCATGGTGGCTTATTACTGTTACAACACTAAAAAAACAATTGAATAAGACAAAATGCAATCGAATGTATGCATGCTGCAAAACGGCCACCCTGGCTTGTAAACAATGATGGCAGGGCAGCTGAGGTGCTCAGGCTGGACAGACAGGTTCAGGCCAAGTCATGTTGGTCAGAAGCAGCTGACGGTGGTGCAGCAGCAGCAGCTGACTGTGGTTCAGCAGCAGCTGTGATGGGGTGCAGCAGAGCTGGACCGTGGTGCAGCAACAGCTGACTGGCTGCAGCAACAGCCTGATGTGGTGCAGCACAGCTGATGGTGGTGCAGCAGCAGCTGACCGTGGTGCAGCAACAGCTGACAGTGGTTCAGCAACAGCTGATGGTCGTGCAGCAGCAGCTGACTGTGGTGCAGCAACAGCAGATTGGTGGTGTCTTGCAGCAGCAGCTGACTATGGTGCAGCAACTGTGAATGTGGTAGCAGGGCAACAGTCTGACCATGGTGCAGCAACAGCTGACAGTGGTGCAGGGCCAACAGCTGACAGTGGTGCAGCAGCAGCTGATGTGGTGCAGCAGCAGTGACAATGCTTCAGCACAGCTGACTGTGGTGCATAGTTTTAACAACAGCTGACCATGGTGCAGCAACAGCTGACCAGTGGTTGCAGCAGCAGCTGACACTGGTGCAGCAGCAAGCTGACCATGGTTCAAAAAAACAGTCTGACTGTGGTGCAGCATCAGCTGACCATGGTGCAGCAAAAGGCTGACTGGGCAGCAACAGCTGACTTGTGGGTGCACTGCAGCAACAGCTGACTGTGGTGCAAGCACAGCTGACTTTGGTGCAGCAGCAGCTGACCGTGGCTTCAGCAGCAGCTGACCATAGTTCAGCACAGCTGACTTTGGTGCAGCCAGCAGCTGACCGTGGTTCAGCAGCGCGTGACCATTGTTCAGCAACAGCTGACTGGTGCAGCAAAGAGAACTGGTGCCATAGCAACAGCTGTCTGGTGCAGCACAGCTGACTTTGGTGCTGCAACAGCCAAACTGTGGAAATGCAGCACAGCTGAATGTGGTGCAGCAGCAGCTGACTGTGGTTGCAGCAACATGTGACCAGGTTCAGCAAACAGCTGACTTTGGTGCAGCGCAGCTGACCGTGGTTCAGCAGCAGCTGCCCATGGTTTCAGAAACGCTGCTATTTGGATGCCCCCAGCAGCAGCTGACCATGGTGCAGCAGCAGCTGACTGTGGGTTCGCAGCAGCTGACAATGGTGCCAGATCAGCTGAATGTGGTGCAGCAGCAACTGACTTTGGTGCGAGCAAAAGCTGACCAGGAGGCAGAACAGCTGATGTGGTGTTCAGCATCAGTGACTGTGGTTTCAGCAGCAGTGACTGTGGTGCGCAGCAGATGACCGTGGTCAGCAGCAGCTGACCATGGTGCAGCAACAGCTGACTGTGGTGCAGCCAGCAAACTGTACTTTGGGGCAGCAAACAACTGACCATGGTGCAGGCAACTGCTGATGGTGGGTGCGAGCAACAGCTGACTGTTGTTCAGGCAGCAGTGACGTGGTTGCAGAAAGCAGCTGAACTGTGGTTGTAGCAGCAACTGACTTTGGTGCAGCTAACAGCTGACCATGGTGCAGCAAAAGTGACGGTGCGTGCAGCAGCAGTTCTGGTGGTGCGGCAACAGCTGACCGTCGGTGCCTGCAACGCTGTTGGGTGGTTGCAGCAAAAGCTGGTGCGTTGCAGCAGCAGCTGACTGTGGTGCAGCAACAGCTGACAGTGGTTCAGCAAACACCTGTGGTGGTTGAAGGAGCAGTGACTGTGGTGCAGCAAACAGATCGATGGTGGTTCAGCAGCAGCTGACTGTGGTGCACACCAGCAACAGCCTGACCGTGGTACGTAGTACGTATTTCTCACCCTTTTTACCACAGGGTTGGCATTAGAAGCTTTCTTTGGGCCCATGGTGGCTTATTTACTAGTTACAACACTGAAAAATTGAAATAAGACAAAATTGCATCGAAATGTATGCATGCAACCGGCCACCCTGGCTTTGTAAAAATTGACGGCAGGGCCTGCTGAAAGGTACTCAGGCTGGACAGACAGGTTCAGGACAAGTCATGTTGGTCAGAAGCAGCTGATGGTGGTGCAGCAGCAGCAGGTGACTGGTTCAGCAGCAGGTGACTGGTTCAGCAGCAGCTGACTGTGGTGCAGCAGTAGGCAACCATTGTTCAGCACAAGCTGACTGTGGTGACAGTCAACAGCTGGACTGTGGTGCAGCAGATGCTGACTTTGGTGAAGCTACAGCTGACAGTGGTTGCAGCAGACAGGTGACTGTGGTGGAACAGCAGCAGCCTGAACATGGTGGCAGCACAGATGACTGTGATTCAGAACAGTGACTGTGGTGCAAGCAACAGTGACTGTGATGCAGCGTGGCTGACTTGTGGTGCAGCAGCAGCTGACCGTGGTTCAGCAGCAGCTGCCATGGTTCAGCAACAGTGATTTTGGTGCAGGAGCTAGTGTCCATGGTTGCTGCAGCAGCTGACCGTGGCTTCAGCAAGCAGCTGACCATGGGTGCAGCAACAGCTGATGTGAGTGCACGCCAGAACTGACTTTGGATTGCAGCACGTCTGGACAAATCCCGTTTGTTGCCAGCAAACAGTGGATGGTGGCTGCAGCAACAGCTGACTGTGGTTCAATAGCAGCAACTGACCGTGGTGCCAGCAGCAGCTGGACTGTGGTGCAGCAGAAAACTGACTTTGGTTGCAGCACAGCTGACCATGGTGCAGAAGCAACAGCTGATGGTGGATTGCAGAAGAAGCAGATTAATGTGGTGCTGCAAACAGTGACCGTGGTTTTCTATGCAGCAACAGCTGATGGTGGTGCTGCAACAGATGATGGTGCGTGCAGCAGCAAGCTGACTCTGGTGCAGCAACAGCTGACAGTAGTTTCTGCAACACCTGTCGGTGGTGCAGGAAGCAGCTGACTGGGGTGCAGAAACAGCTGACGGGGGTTCAGCAGCAGGCTGACTGTGGCTGCTGCAACAGATGACTGTGGTGCAGCAAACAGATGTCTGTGGTGACAAGCACAGATGACTGTGGTGCAAGCAACAGCTGGAACTTGGTACGTAGTACATATTTCTCATCCTTTTTACAAAAGGGTTGGGCATTAGTAGTTTCTTTTGGGCCCATGGATGGCATTATTTATGTAGTAACAACACTGAAAAAACAATTGTATAAGACAAATTGCATCGAATGTATTGATGCAACCGGTCCACCCGCTGGCTTTGTAAACAATGACGGAGGGCAGCTAAGGTGCTCAGGTGGACAGAAGGTTCAGGGACAAGTCATATGGTCAGGAAGCAGCTGAGGTGGTTCTGGCAGCAGCAGCAGGTGACTATGGTTCAGCCGCAGCTGACTGTGGTGCAGCAGTAGGAACCATGGTTCTGCAAGCTGACTGCGGTGCAGCAACAGCTGACTGTGGTGTAGCAACAGACTGTCTGTGGTTTGCGCTGCAACAGTGACTGTGGTGCAGCAGCGCTGCTGACTTTGGTGAAAAGCAAACAGCTGACAGTGGTGCAGCGTAGCTTGGTGGTGCTGCAGCAGCAGACTGTGGTTGCAACAGCAGCGGATGACCGTGGATGGAAGCAGAAGTGACGTGTTTCAGCCAACAGCTGACTGTGGTGCAGCAGCAGCTACCGTGGTTTGCAGCAACAGCTGTCTGTGATGCAGCAGTTAGTTGCCACTGTGGTGCAGCAGCAGCTGTACCGTTGGTTCAAGCAGCAGCTTGTCCATGGTTCAGCAACGGCTGACTGGTTGCTCAGCAACAGCTGACCGTAGCTGCAGCAACAGATGGGAACAGTTGGTGCAGCAACAGCTGACAGTGGTGCAGCAGGCAGCTGACTGTGGTACAGCAACAGTGATGGTCATCCAGATGCAGCTGACTGTGGTGCAGCAACAGCTGATGGTTGTGCGCAGCAGCTGTGTGGTGCAGCAACAGATGACAGTTGGTGTAGCAGCAGCTGACTGTGGTGCAGCAACAGCTGACCAAGGTGCAGCAACAGCTGATGGTGGTGCAGCAGCAGCTGACTGGTGCAGCAACAGCTGACTGTGGTGCACCAACAGCTGACTGGTCCAGCAACAGCTGACGGAGGTGCAGAACCAGCTGACCATGGTAAGATAGTATTTCGATATTATTTCTCACTCTTTTTACCACAGGGTTAGCACAAGAAGCTTTCTTTGGGCCCATAGTGGCTTATTTAGCAGTTGCAAGCACTAAAAACAATTGAATAAGACAAATGTATCGAAATGTGTGCATGCAACCATCCACCTGGCTTCGAAAAAATGATGGCATGGCAGCTGAGGCGTAGGCGGGACGACAGGTTCAGGACAAGTCTGTTGGTCAGAAAGCAGCTGACTGTGGGGCAGCAGGCTGACTGTGGAGCAAACAGCAGTTGACCATGTTTTCAGCAACAGCGACTGTGTTGTTGCAACGATGACCTTGTGCAGCAGCAGCTGACAGTGGTGCAGCAGCAGCTGACAGTGGTTGCAGCAGCAGCTGACTGTGGTTGCAGCAACAGCTGGACAGTGGTTGCAGCAGCTGCTGAACGGTGGTGTGCAGCAGCAGCTGACCATGGATAGCAAACAGCTGACTGTGGTGCGCAACAGCCTGACCATGGAGCTGCAACAGCTGAACAGTGGTGCAGCAGCAGCTGACTCTGGTGCAGCAGCCAGTCTGACCATGGTTCAGAAAAACAGTCTGACTGTGGTGCAGCAACAGCGGACCTTGGATGCGCAACAGCGCTTGAGTGTTGATGCAGCGTCTGCTGGACTGTGGTGCAAGCAGCAGTGACGTGGTTGCAGCAGCAGCGACCATTGTTTCAACAACAGCTGACTGGTGCAGCAACAGCTGACTGTGGGCAGCAACAGCTGACTGTGGTGCAGCAACAGCTGACCGTGGTGCAGCAACAGCTGGCCATGATACAATAGTACATATTTCTCACCCTTTTTACCACAGGGCTCTGGTGGCCTGGTGGTTAACGCTCTCGCTTCACACGGCGAGGGCCTGGGTTCGGTTCCCAGCCAGAGTAGAAACATTGGACGTGTTTCTTTCAACCTGTTGTCTATGTTCCCCATCAGTAAAATGGGTACCGGGGTGTTGCGACTAGGTGTGGGTCGCTCCTGGGACACTGACCTAAGGAGGCCTGGTCACAGACCGGCCCGGGGGGCGTTGACCCCCGGAACTCTCTCCAGGTAAACTCTAGGTAAACAGGGTTGGCACTAGAAGCTTTCTTTGGGCCCATGGTGGCTTATTTAGCAGTAATAAACACTATAAACAATGGAATATAATACAAAATGGTATGGAACTGTATGGCATGCAATCGGCCACCCTGGCTTGTAAACAATGACGACAGGGCAGCTGAGGCGCTCAGGCTGGATGGACAGGTTTATGAGGAATCACGTTGGGCGAGTTTTTTCATGTGAGACGAGGCAAAATTTTTCCTTTCAAATGCTTCGTTATGGTGCGACTTTCAAACGTCATGTGATACATTCATTAGGCAGAGGTCCACTGTTATATCATGTTTCTTTGGTAATTTATATTTGTTTATTTGTCATGTTGATGAATTGTGATAAAATAAAAAATAAGCTGTTACAGTTGATCTAGCTTCATATTAAATATTTTTCTCGTTCTCTCCAGAGTGCAAGAATGAGATTATTGGCTTTCAAGTTAATTTAATGGAGGAAAATTAATTTGGTATACAAGTAAAATGGTTATGAGCTGCTCCTGGACAAATTAAACTTGTAAGTCAAGTTCCACTTTTATATTATATTAACTATCGTTTACATAGTCACATGATACATTTGATACATTCTTATTGTAACAGTGAAATTCAGATTGAATATATTAGGCTACGTTATTATCATATGGTACCATAATTTTCCTACTCCAGGTCCTTCCATTTACAATCGGCATCCATTGGGACCTGTAGGTGCCGGTATACTGAGTTGCCAGATTACAGAGTGGTAAGGGTTAGAATACAATAATAAAAGTAGCCAACTTGACTTGCACCAAAGTTCATTGAACATCGGCAAAACCCGAACTTTCTGCCTACTTTGAGCTCAATTTCAAGCGTACTTTTCGTCATTGAAAGCAATCAAAATCATGGTCTATTCTCTGTAATTATTTTATATTCTATCAAATGAGACCAAAAAAAAAAAGAGAATACACCATAAAAACCATGCGAAAAATATATCGCAAAGAGGGCGGCTAATGGCTGAGAAGTGAATTCCTTATTTATCATTCCCATCTTTTTATTTTTGTTGTTACGTTTAGAAGCATTCGTTCCATCTATACATTGACCTCCCAAGTTATCAATAAGACAGTCCAAAAAACAACTGAGAGAAAAAAAAATATTTACCAAAAATCAAGTATGGCAAGCCAAACTTAGGTACTGGAAATAAGTAATTTTTGTCTAAGTTTTTTTGGGTTATGCCAGGATTCTTCTATACATTCACCTCTATGTATGATAAATCTATGTAACTGTATTATGTGTATACCTTGAATAAACTTATTTACTTCTAGTCTGTCGACCTAAATACAAGGGAAACCGCCATTTACTTATTTAAACTACCCAATAAAAGTGGTCAGAATCAGAATTGGCAATTTGGCAATTTTCACACAAATAATATATCTATATTTATACACGTAATGTACTGGTATTAGGCCAAGCTGACATCAGCTAGTTATGCACAGTTTTCAAGCAAAATTAGGTCAGTGTCCCAGGATAACACCCACACCTGTCGACTAACTCCGATGGTACCCATTACTGATGGATAAAATAGACAACAGGTGTTAAAGAAAACACGCCAATGTTTCATATTTAGGTTGGATAAGTTACATGAGTGGGAGGGGTTGGATTTGAGTGGGACTTTCACATCAGAGCTTATTTCCTTGGGTGGCATTGAAAAATTGGGTTGGGCAAAGTTTTGATTAAGTGGGATGAATTGTAAGGACCTGCATAGTATGTGGCCAACGGCCTCCTGCTGTGTTATTCCTTTCTTATGTTCTTATGTTCTACCCTGGCTGGCGAATTGAATTATTAACAAAACTTATACATGGGCTAACCCAAGCCAGGTCCTAGAATGAGCCGACACGTTGTCTGACTTTTTTTTGGGGTTATCCCTAGGTTCTTACACATATGCTGCTATGTGTGGATAATCCTATTATAGAAGAAAATAACTTTTTGGTTTCAGGTTTATGGAGCAGTATATGAGTGTATATCACAGTTTAGCCCTGTGCCATACTCTGTTTTCTCTAATCTAAGCCCCAAGACAGGGATGGAGAATGGTATTTATATACCATATTCCTCTTCAAAACCCCCGTCGAACTGCTCGGTGTTATGCCAAATATTATTCTTTTCTGGAGTTTTTAATAGTTTTATGTTATTTTATTGTTTGTTATGCCATATTAGATCAATTGTGATAGGTAAATAATTTGTAGTTGTTGATATTTGCATAATAAAGCATTTCTCCTGCTTCATGAGACTGAGTTCATGGCAAACTGACAGTGGCTTCAAAGCCACCAATATCTTTAATGGATAATGTACTGTGTAGGTGCTTTACACAACGAGTAAGCATTTCTTTTATTCTTGGAACCATGGCTGGGGCATGCCTAGGCTTTTTCGGGCAGACTGATCCAAATTCTTACTCCATATTGGCACAGGTTATGGAATAGTGCATTTTAACCCTTTGAGTGTCGACAGGCACTCTCCGAGCCCTTGTTCTCAGGGTGGGCCCAAAATTTCAAAAAAAAAAAAAAAAAAAAATTGTTATGAAAAGATAAGAATCTTTTCCCAATCATTTTGATGCCAAAGGTATGAATTTTGATTGAAAACTTACGGAATTATGATCTCGCGAAGTTAGCTGTCTCGATGTTTACGCATTGGCGATTTTGCCCACTTTGAGCCCTATTTTCGGCTTTTTCCCAAATTATACTGTCGACAAAAATCAAAAACTATTTTGCCAGAACTCCATTTTTTCTATTGAATGAGTACAAGAAACCACCCCTTTACCAATTTCAACTATCCAATAAAGTGGTCAGGAATTTAGCAAATTTTGCCAGTTTCTCACTGTTATATCTTCGAAATTTTGGGCATCCTGTGTTATTTTAACTATTGTAAGAGAATATGTTCATCACTTTATATTATAGCGCAAAAAATCCCCTTTATAGCTAAAATAGAGACTTTCGGCATTATATTTTTACAGTATCTGTTAATATATGAAAAATACCATGGTATCACTATTTTGCTATTTTCGCTATTTTGTTATTATCACTATTTTGTTATCACTATTTTGTTATTATTATCACTATTATTTTATTATTATTGTTAGGTAGGAAATTTTTGTGTATATAGAGTTTAAGTCTCGGAACCATCCCGTGAATTGTTCAATTGTTTATGTCCGGCTGGCTGCGTTTGGGTCAGCTGATCCAACCTGACAATGTGTCAACAAGACTGGCAAGTAGTCAGTCTGCTCCTGCTCTGCCCTGACAACTGATCGTATATTGGCTCTTACGGTGTACAGTTTGAATGGTTTTGAGAATTGGACTCTAGAGCTGACTCAGTTTGTTCCTCATTGCTCTGAAAAGATTCTTTTGATATTTATATTCTTGGTCAGTTCAGTAATCCATAGAGATACTTTTACGGCCAGAATTCAAAGGTCTTGTTAAATCTTTTTACCTTTTGTATTTTGGTTTACAGTCTTGTTAAGACAAAGACGTAAATGTTAATGAAGACTTAATTACCAGGAAGAATAATTAAACTTCCTTATTAATGTGACATTTCCATGATTTTGAATTAAATGTATATGGTAAATTTATTGTACAAAGTATTAAGTTACATAACTACAAAGAGAAGATAAAGTATTGTATTTAAATACTTTAATAAATTTAAATATTATTCTATGGAGTTTCCCAGTTGGAAATTATTTCCCCTAGACTTAAAAAAACCCTTTTAAATAACT
>NC_069429.1:33176397-33201012 GCF_026875155.1 Cherax quadricarinatus
CTTTTAGGCAACATGAAATGTAAAAGGGGAGGGGGTACATCCTCGGGGGTTTGGGGGGGTAGCACTTGCAGACTCTTTTGAAAACCATTTGGGAAATGCCTATGATTTTAAAACTGTGGAAAAAGGGGTAGGGGTTTGGTGTGGGAAACAAGCGGTTGCAACACTTGGGTTGGGAAAAGTAAATGTATAAAAGGCTTTCACATGAAGTTAAAAATAAAAATGATCGGTCACAAAAAAGGGAACGCAGAGGGCAGAAAGGGCAGCCCCCTTAAAAGGTTTTTACTATACAAATAGAGGAGTGAGAAATAAGTAGATGAGCAAAATTTAATTGAAAGGCAGGAAACATAGATTTTTTGCTATAAACAAGCCCTGGCTAAAATCTAAAAGTGAGGATGCCCTCGAAGTCACATACAAGGTTTAAAAATTTTATTCCACACTGACGGGGTAAACAGGAAAGGGGTGGGTAGCGATGTAGTCGAGAAAATTTTAAATTGTTTTTTAAACAAAATTTTAAAATTAGAAGCGCAGCCACGAATCTTTTGGTTACAGCTTCTCGGGGGGCGAGAAAAAAAAATTTTGGGTGTGATTTCAGGGCCCCAAATTTTGAAGGGAGTGCATAAACTTCATGGGACGAAATTCGAGGATCTACATACGAAAATTTTGCTAAGGGGAGATTTCAACAAAACCCTATTGACTGGAGCAATTTACGGGAAATTTAGATCGGGTAATTTTCTTGATACGATCCGGGATTGTTTTTTAAAACATTTGTGACAGAGCCAACTGGGGGAAATAACCCCTTGATTTGGGTTTCTTCCCCAGTGGGGAAAACTAATTAATATCTTGATAAGAGAGTTGGGGAAAGTGATCAAAATCACTCAGTTTTTAATAATCAGGGAATTCCCCTAATAAGGAAATCAGTCCCCGCCCCTGACTTTCGCTTGGCTGATTCATGGGACAAAAAATTACTTAGGGGGCTGAACGGAAAAGAGACTAAGGGTCAGGTAGGGGTGATGGTTTTCCCCATATAGCTTCCCGGGGATAGTTCTAGCTCCAGTCAAAATTTTGTTCAAAAAGGGAAATTAATCAAACAAAAAAGATCCAAATGATGAACAATAGATTAAAATATCTGATTGGGCAAAGAGAGGGATATATAGGCAAATCAAAAGAGGAGAGGGGCAATTGAGAAAACGATTATTCAGTTAAAGAAGAAATAAAAAGGGAATTAGAAAAGCAAAAAGAGATAGAGTTTAAAGTTGCAAGAGAAATCGAAGACTAACCCAAAAGGATTCTTTCGGGTTTATACAGAAGTAAGATCAGGGACAAGATAGGCCCACTCAAAAGTTCCTCGGGTCAGCTCACTGACAGTGATAAGGAAATGTGTAGAATTTTTAACACATACTTCCTCTCAGTTTTTACACAGGAGGATACCAGCGATATTCAGTAATGATAAATTATGTAGAACGGACGATAATAAACTTTTGCACTATTAGGGTCAAAAAGTGACATGTCCTTGGGCAAATAGATAAATTAAACCTAACAAATCCCCAGGCCCTGATAAAACTGTATGAAAGGGGTTTTCTAAAGGATGTAAAGAGGAGCTTAGCACACCTTTGGCTAATCTTTTTAAACATATCACTACAAAACTGGCATGGTGCCAGATAAGTGGAAAATGGCAAATGTGATACCTTTTTTTCAAAACAGGTGACAGGCCCCTTAGCTTCGAACTATAGACCAATAAGCCTAACCTCCATAGTGGGAAAATTTATGGAATCAATAATTGCCGAGGCAGTTCGTACCACCCCTTTAAAGCATAAATTAAACAAAGAATCCAGCATGGGTTTTACAAAGGGGGGGGGGGTTTCCGCCTTACGAATTTATTTAAATTTTTTCACTAAAGGAATTTTAGGAGTAATCAGGGAAGAATTGATATTGTGTATAGGGGCTTCAGTAAGGCTTTGACAGGGTCCCACACAAGACTATTGAGGAAATTAAAGCACATGGGAAAAGGGGGAGAAATTTTTTTTTTGGTGAGGGATGGTTTACAAAAAGGGAGCAGAGGTTTTTTCATAAATGGGGAGAAAAAAAGTGGGGAAATGTCACGAGCGGGTTCCCAGGGGGCAGGTTGGGCCCCCTGCTTTCACAACTACATAAACGAAAAGATGAGGCATAAGAAGGGCACGGGGAAGTTGCCGATACACCAAAAACCGTCGAATTCTTTTTGACGAGGACATTCGGGACTCCAGGAAGATTTTAATAGACGTGCAGTGGCGGGGGAAGTGGGGAGATCAGTTTAATATAGACAAAAGCAAAATTCAAATGTTGGACAGGACAATAACCATGCCACATATAAACTAAAAAATGTGATCTTAATATTAGGATTGCGAAAAAGGGTTTTGGAGTTTTCTGGTTACAGTAATCTGAAAACCCAAAACAACAGTGCTAATGTTCGAATAAAATAATAGAATCCTTGGGTTCTTCAAAAAGCATAAATAATAGGGGTCCCCCAGGTTTTCTTCAACTCTATACATCCTTGGTTAGGCCTCATTTATGATTATGCTGCACAGTTTTGGTTCACCTTATTACAGATGGATATAAATCTCTGGAAAATGTACAAAGGAGGATGACAAAGTTGATCCCATTTATCAGAAACCTTCCCTATGAGGATAGACAAAGGCCCTGAATCTGCACTCTCTAGAAAGACTTTTAGAATTAGGGGGGATATGATTGAGGTGTATAAATGGAAGACAGGAATAAATAAAGGGGATGTAAATAGTGTGCTGAAAATATCTAGCCTAGACAGGACTCGCAGCAATGGTTTTAAGTTGGAAAAATTCAGATTCAGGAAGGATATAGGAAAGTACTGGTTTGGTAATAGAGTTTTGGATGAGTGGAACAAACTCCCAAAATACCGTTATAGAGGCCAGAACGTTGTTGTAGCTTTAAAAAAAGGGTTGGGGTAAATAATGAGGGATGTGGGGGGTGTGGTTTTTGACCCGATTCTTGTGCTACCAGGTCGGTTTGCCGGTTCCTCCCTTAAATCAAAGGCCGACCGACTGGTTGGGTGCATTGGCTTAAGCCGGTAGGGGAACTTTGGGCCTGCTGCATGGGGCCCGTAGGGCCCTTTTGCGTGTTCCTTCGTTCTTATGTTCTTATGTTCTTATATTTCTCACCCTTTTTACCACAGGGCTCTGGTGGCCTGGTGGTTAACGCTCTCGCTTCACACGGCGAGGGCCTGGGTTCGGTTCCCAGCCAGAGTAGAAACATTGGACGTGTTTCTTTCAACCTGTTGTCTATGTTCCCCATCAGTAAAATGGGTACCTGGGTGTTAGTCGACTGGTGTGGGTCGCATCCTGGGACACTGACCTAAGGAGGCCTGGTCACAGACCGGCCCGGGGGGCGTTGACCCCCGGAACTCTCTCCAGGTAAACTCTAGGTAAACAGGGTTGGCACTAGAAGCTTTCTTTGGGCCCATGGTGGCTTATTTAGCAGTAATAAACACTATAAACAATGGAATATAATACAAAATGTATGGAATGTATGCATGCAACCGGCCACCCTGGCTTGTAAACAATGACGACAGGGCAGCTGAGGCGCTCAGGCTGGATGGACAGGTTTATGAGGAATCACGTTGGGCGAGATTTTTCATGTGAGACGAGGCAAAATTTTTCCTTTCAAATGCTTCGTATGGTGGAATTAACGTCATGTGATACATTCATTAGGCAGAGGTCCACTGTATATATCATGTTTCTTTGTTAATTATATTGTTTATTATGTCATGTTAGATGAATTGTGATAAAAAAAAAAATAAGCTGTACAGTTGATCATAGCATCATATTCAAATATTTTTCTCGTCTCTCCATGAGTGCAAGAATTTCAATTATTGGCTTTTCAGTTAATTTAAATGAGGAAAAGATTTAATTTGGTTATACAAGTACATTGAGTATGAGCTAGCTCCGGGAACAAAGTAAACTTGTAAGTCAGGTTCCACTTTATTTTATATTTACTATAAGTTTTCATAGTCACATAGATTTACATTTGATTACATTCTTAAATTGTAACAGTGAAATTCAGATGGAATATATTAGGCTACTTTTATTATCAATTGGTACCATAATTTTCCGCCTCCAGGGTTCTTCCAGTACACAATCGGCATCATTGGGGACCTGTAGTGTGCCGGAATACTGAGTTTGCCAGATTACAGAGTGGTTAGGTTAGAATACACTTAATAAAATTAGCCAAGACTTGACTTGCACAAAGTTCATTGAAACATCGGCAAACAACAAACCGAACATTTCGCTACTTTGAGACTCAATTTCAAGCGGGTATTTTCATATGAAAGCAATCAAAAATCATGTCTATTTCGTAATTATCTCCCTATTCTATCCAATTGAGACCAAAAAAACGAGAATAAACATAACAACCATGCGGAAAATATATCGCAAAGAGGCGGCTAATGGCTGAGAATGAATTCCCTTATTTATCATCCATCTTTTTTATTTTGTTGTACGGTTAGAAGCATCTTTCCATCATACATTGCCAAGTTTCAATAGACAGTCCAACAAACAACTGAGAGAAAAAAAACTATTTACCAAAAATCATGTATTGGCAAGGCCCAAACTAGGTTACTGGTAATAAGTAATTTGTCAGAGTTTTTTTGGGTTTATGCAGGTTCTCTATTAAATTCACCCACTATGTATGTTAATTTGTAACTGTATTTATGTATACCTGGAATAAACTTATTTACTTCTAGTCTGTCGACATAAAAATTACAAGAAACCGCCCATTTACTTATTTCAACTACCAATAAAGTGGTCAGAAATTGGGCAATTTGTGCCAATTTCACACAAATAATAATATCTTTATTTACTACACGTACATGTACATGGTATATAGGCCAAGCTGATCAGCTAGGTATGCACAGTATTTCCAAGCAAATTAGGGTCAGTGTCCAGGATAACACCCACACCAGTCGAACTAACACCGAGGTACCATTTACTGATTGGATCAACAAGACAAACAGGTGGTAAAAGAAACATGTCCCATGTTTCAAAATTTAGGTTGGATAAGTACATGAGTTGGGAGGGGTTGGATTTGAGTGGGGACTTTCACATCAGAGCTTTATTTCTTGGGTGGCATTTGGGAAAAATTGGGTTGCGGCTAAATGTTTTGTTAGGGATGAATTGGTAACGGACCTGCCTAGTATGGGCTCAAACAGGCCTCTGCAGTGTTTCCTCCTTTCTTATGTTCTTATGTTCTACCTGGCTGGGAATTGATTATTTACCAAATATTATACAGGCTAAACCAAGCCAGGTACTAGAAATGAGCCATCGTTGTCTGATTTTTGGGTTATCTAGGTTCTCTACACATATGCTGCTATGTGTGAAAAATCTAATAGAGAAAATACTTTTTTGTTCAGGTTTATGGTTGCAGTACGAGTGTAGATCACCGTTAGCCCTGTTGCCATTACCAGTTTTTCTCTAATAGAAGGCCACAATGACAGGGATAGGAGAATGGTATTTATTCCATATACTCTGCATACCTCCGGCTTCGAACCTGCTCTGGTGTTATGCCAAATATTATTTCATTCTGGAGTATTTAAACATGTTTTATGTTATTTATATTGTTTGTTATGCCTATTAGATCCAATTGTGATAGGATAAATAAGTGTAGTGTTGATATTAGCATTAATAAAGCATGTTCTCCTGACTTTCATGAGACTGAGTTCATGGCAAATGACAGTGGCTTCAAAGCCACCATATCTTTAATGGTAATGTACTGTGTTGGTGCCTTTACACAACGAGAAGCATTTATTTTATTCATCTGGAACCTGGCTAGGGCATGCTAGGCATTTCAGGCCGACTGATCAATTCTTACTCCTTTTGGCACAGGTTATGGAACAGTGCATTTTAACCCTTTGAGTGTACGAACAGGGCCCTCTCCGAGACTTGGTTTCTCAGGGTCGGCAAATTTCAAAAAAAAAAAAAAAAAAAAAATTCTTATGAAAAAGGATAAGAATCTTTTTCCAATCATATTGATGCCAAAAGTATGGAATTTGATGTAAAACTACGGAAATATGATCTCGCCGAAGTTAGCTGTTCTCGATGTTTACGCATTGGGCATTTTGCCCACTTTGAGCCCTATTTCGGCTATTTCAATACACTAGTCGACAAAAAATCATAAACTATTTTGCCTGAACTCCATTTTTTCTATTGAATGAGTACAAGAAACACCCATTTTACCGATTTCAACTATCCAATAATGGTTCAGAATTTAGCAATTTTGCAGTTTCTCACTGGTGTATCTTCGAAATTGGTCTTACTGTGTTATTTAACTATGTAAGAGAATATGTTCATCACTGACTATTATAGCGCAAAAGTCCCGTTTATAGCTAAAATGAGACTTTCGGCATTATATTATTACAGTATCGGTTAATATATGAAAAATACCATGGTATCACTATTTTGCTATTTTCGCTATTTTGTTATTATCACTATTTTGTTTCACTATTTGTTATTCTTATCACTATTTTTTTATTATTATTGGTTTAGGTAGATTTTTGTGTTTATAGAGTTTACGTCTCGGAACCATCCAGTTGAATTAGTTTCAATTGTTATGGTCGGCTGGCTGACTTTTTGGGTCAGCTGATCCAACCTGACGATGTTGTCAACAGACTGGCAAGTAGTCAGTCTGCTCCCAGCCTCTAAGCCCTGACAACTGATGTATCTTGGCTCTTACGGTTGTACAGTTGGAATGGTTTTGAGAATTGGACTCTAGAGCTGACTCAGGTTGTCATGTTCCTCATTGCTCTGAAAGGATCTTTTGATATTTATATTCTTGGTCGTTCAGTATATCCATAGAGATATTTATGGCCAGATTCAAAGGTCTTGTAAATCTGGTCCTTTTGTATTTTTGAGGTTTTACAGTTTGTTAAGGGACAAAAGACGTAAATGTTACATGAAGACTTAATTACAGGAAGAGAAATAATTAAACTCCCTTATAATGTGACTTTTCCATGATTTTGAATTAAATGTAATGGTAAAATTTATTGTACAAAGTAATTAAGTTACATTAACTACAAAGAGAGATAAAGTCTTGGATTTAAATACTTAATTAAATTTAAATATTATCTATGGGTTTCCCAGTTGAAATTATTTCCCTTAGACTCTAAAAATACCTTTAAATACCCCTCGGATCAAAAATCTTGTTGCATAAGAAATAAATGTAACAGGCCATTTCTGAAGTTCTTTAAAAAGTTTCTTTATCTCGCAAAAAATGCGGGCCCGTCGGCGAAGCTATGTTGTTCTACGAATTGATTCCAAAAGAACAATATTAAGTTTATTACTGGGAATTTATCTTTAGTTAATTTCAAAATTTGATCATGGAAGATCACATTAAAGAGTTATTTGGAAGCTTTAACATTGTCAAAGCTGGACTCCTTGAACTTCAACGTGCTGGCAGGATGGCCCATAATTGGGCAGTGCCATTGATAGATATTACACAGACACTACCGTAAGGGCAATAATTAGAAAACAAATTGTTTCCAGGGGCCTCTCTAACCCATCATGTAGCGCAATTCTGCTCTGAAAGTTTAGTTTACAAGTAAGCTACCAGTTGAGATTAGAAGTATTCAGAAGACAACGAGTTATCTTGAAATTTGAATCAGATAGATTAGGTACCGCTTAGGCCTCTAGTAAAGTAGATGAAGTATTGCAGGGTGACAAGCGACCGTGTCGGCATTCGCCTGTTACTGAAGGAATTCTATTATGGTCAGCCTGTCCCTCACAAGGTGCACGTCAAAGGAATATCACGTACGCCAGTTCAATTCCTCATTTTCGATAACATCGGGGCATAATTTCTTCAAAGTCAGTTTTGAGAAAATTAGGAGACTATTTATTTTACCAGACTGCTCAAATTGGAGGCTCAGCGTAAATTAATGAAGAAGACTTTCAAAAGGGAAATGCTCCGCTATATAAGACATCAACAACAAGGTTAATGTGAGTGGAAAGATGTACTGAATTCCTCAATGATTCTTTCAGTTACAAAATCTGCATCTATGGTTCCAAGGTTTAAGGACTGAGATTTAGATACTTATTTGAAGTCTTGAGAATCAAGAGCACGTGCTATGATTGGCCCCGGAAAACACTTGGGCAACCTTATTACCTACTTCATTGTCTGGAAAGCTCAAAGTTGTACGGCTACGTTACCTTTTGAGAAATATGTGGATTTTTGATTCCGTTAAGAAGGCTATCTAGAAGCTTATGATCTCCTCCCAGTATGTTATCAAAAAACCTTTAGAGAATTAAAACGCCCAGCCAAACTCAGTCGTATCTAGATTTTGCATGTGAAAAGAAATCGCTTTTGAGAGAGTGTAGAGGCTTCTAACTGTAAATCTATGTGTGAACGTCTTTTCCAATTGATCCTTGCATGAGGATTTCTATATAATTTCCAGAGACTTGCATAGGTATATGATTAGTTGCCCTATAGTATAATTTACTAGAAAACAGCCTCGCTCGCCGATAATTATTGAACATATCTCAACAATAGATTGTCGAAACAACAAAAGTAAGGAAACCAGTGACTAAAATATGCCCCTAAGAAAAGATGATCATCTTACAGAGATGCATCGGCATAACAGAATCCATTGCCCGACCTCCTATGATGCTCCACGCCCCATTAATAATAAATTTAGATCTAACTCTTAGGGAAAAGTTCAAAAACCACTAAAGGCATAACAGTGAGTTGAACTGCACGTATTGTAATAAAAAATGGGCATTTAAGGAAACACTGTTATTGGCTTAGAGAGGGAATAAACCATGGACGAGCGACTTCGTTTCCCAACTCAGGTAATATCTTCTCGACCCTCAAAAGAACTGAACCTAGTAACGAACAAGGTCTCAGAACGACATCCAGTAGTGCGTTCCTAGATGACTCAATACTAGGAGCTGTTTCAGAAAATGTATTCGCTCAGCTATGAGTCCCCTTTGCTAAAGTGAAATTGGGATAGACGAGACTCAATTAGTTGAAAATTAATTCCTTCCGTGATTCTGGAGTTATTTAACCATTGTTGAAGCAGGACATACTTCCCGGTAAAGTGATATGACTTGCACAAAGCCTAGTGTCTTATTAGAAGCCTATGGAGGCGCCATTATAAGAGTTGCCTTTCACAGGATATACATCAAACACCAACCTAACTGGCCTTGTGTCGGTAGGTATATCCAGTGAAACTTTTCCTGTTCAGGGCGTTGATCTTACTCATAGGCAATGATCTAGACTATCCGGGTATAAGCCGAGAGCCTCTAGTTATTGTAATTCTACTGACATTAACTATGCCATAGAGCTTGAAGAAGAGGTCTACCTATTTCCTTCAATGTTATAATAGAGCATGTCTAGAGCGCCTCAAAATCCTTTTATCAACTGAGTCCTAAGTAAAGGCGAAGATTTAGGTTCTCGATTTTTTTGTTCAGCCGATCTTATAATCCCGTATCTTCACTTCTGAATATTCTTGATCGGCCCTTTTCAAGTTCTGAAATTAAAATGCTATTGGAAGAAGATTTTATAAGGATCGTTCCTTGATCCCATCCCTCGAGAAATTACGAGAGAATAGCTATACAGAAGACGACGCCCAAGACCTGGGACAATTGTTACTATCTTGCTAATAGTAAATTAATGAGAAAGGAAATGTCTTTTTTGTCTTCCGAGGATCATCTGTCTACCAGCAATACATCTAGTTGTGATACTAGCACCTTAGAGAAATTGGCTATTAGATTTCGCCCACCCATAGTCCCTGGGAGGACATTTGGGAGTAAAGAAATGCTGAGCAAAATAGCCAAGCATTTTCATTGACACAGAATGAAGGAGACTGTGGAAAGCTATCTAAAAGGTTGTCAAGTCTGCCAAGTGACCGGCAAACCTTCGCACACACCTCCACCAGTTCCCCTCATTCCGATTCCGTCCGTGGTGAGCCCTTCTACGCCTGATAATAGATTGTGTTTGCGTCGCTTACCCAGGACTAATAAGGGAAATCAATATCTGTTTACAATTATGGATGGTTCGTTACTCGATATCCAGGGCTATCCCTTTGAGAAAAATTAATTCTCGCATCATTGTTCAAGCTTTGCAAAAATATGCCCTCGAACGATTTCATCAAACATTAAAATCAATGATGAGAGCGTACTGCGAGCAGTTTTCCAGAGATTGGGACGAAGGAATACCATTCCTGTTGTTCACCTTAGGGGAAAGTGAACAAGAAAGCACTGGGTTTAGTCCATTTGAATTAATTTACGGACACCAAGTACGTGGCCCCCTCGCCGTACTAAAAGATTCATGGACCGGAAAATCAGAACCCTCGTTGAAAACAACTCCAACTCTAATGCAAAAGCATTTGTCACAACTGAAGGAATTAGCGGGTGGCCGGTGGCCTGGTGGGGATGGCTAAAAGCTCCCGCTTCCACACACGGGGAGGGCCGTGTTCAATACCCGGCGGTTGGAAACCATTTCGACCGTTTCCTTACACCTGTTGTCCTGTTCACCTTGCAGCAAATAGGTCCTGGGTGTCAGTCGAAGTCGTGGGTGTCGCACATCCTGGGGGACAAGATTTAAGGGACCCAATGAAATACAGTTTAGACAGTCCTGATGACGCACTGACTTTCTTGGGTTATCTGATGGCTAACCCTCCGGGGTATAAAAATCCGAACGAAATCTATCAATCTTATCTTAAAAAATTTAGTAAGGCCCAATCCAAGATGAAGCATTGTTATGACAAACACACACGCTCTCGTTTCTTCAAACCAGGTGACAGTGTGATGGCACAGAAATTCTTACCTGGACACGCTCTGCAACCTAGATACGAAGGCCCTTTTTGGAAGTGATTGAGCGGCTCAATGAGGTAAATTATGTACTACAAACTCCAGGAAAGAGAAAAGCAAAACGTACTTATCACATAAACCAACTTAAGGCTTACCACCCTAGTATCGTACCAGTTTCGACAGTTCTTCCTTTAGCTGAAACTGAAAATGTAAAATCTGCCCAGCATCTCTAAAGCTATAGAAGTACGTTTAAAAATTCAGAGACATTGCAATCTCTTGATACCTTCTTATGGACCTTGAATTTAAAAGACAAGCAAAAGATATCAAACGACTTGATATTATGTTATAGGGTTTTATTTCGATGACCGTCCCTAGGTGTTGTACATTGGGAATCACGACATGAAGTACACAGGAGCAAAGCCTTGCAAACAGTCACCTTATAGGGCAAGTCACCTCAAACAAGTAAACATTAACAAGAAAGTAGAATTTTTGTTGTTCCACATGGACTCATAGAACGGATTGTTAAAAAGTCGTGGGCCTCGCCCTGTATATTAGTTCCCAAGCCTGATGGAACTTCTAGCAATGTGCACTGATTATCGTAAGGTTAATGCTCTTCACGGTACCAGATGGTTTCCCACTACCCCGTATGATGATCTAATAGGACAGCGAGTATCAGGAGCCCGCCTTATGTCACCCGCCTGGATTTATTAAGGGGCTATTACCAAAGTGCCGCTTACCCAGCGAACCAAGAATTATCTGACCATTTTACTCTACAAGGCGGATTATTCAAATATCGTGTTTGCCCTTCGGGTTGTGTAACGCGGCTCTACCTTTTCAGCGCCTGATGATACCTGCATGACAAGATTTAGAAAGGAGTTGATGCATATCTTGATCTTGTTTAGTATAGCTATGAGTGGAAAGCACATTTAATTCGCCATGGAAACCTTATTTAAGGAAGTTAGAAAAGTACTACTTCACCATAAATTTAGCCATGTGTCAGTTTGGACAGCCAAGATTAAATACTCGGTTTTTGTATAGGTCAAGGTGAGGTACGTCCTGTGATGTAAAAGTTAGGGCCATTGCGAGTTTCCTATCCCTCAAGATAGAAAAGTCTATACAGCAAGGTTCATTGGAATGACTGGTTATTATCGACGTTTCTGTCCTATTTTCTCATGTTGCATCTCCTCTTACTGAGTTAACAGTAGTAATGATGAAGTTTTGCTGGACGAAAGATTAGTGAGATGCTTTTAATCGGTTGAAGCGGTTGCTTTCTTCGTAACCCGTATTGAAAAGTCCTGACTTTAAATCAACCTTTATTTACACATCGATGCCAGGGGTTTATGACTGTGGGGGCGGGTGTTACTTCAGAATCCCCTCTACTGATTATTTTGCATTCCTATATCTTATTTTTCTTCAAAGTTAAAACGCCACCAAAAGAATTACGCCCACTGTTAGAGAAAGAAGCTCTCTGACCTTGTAATATCTTTGGAACATTTTGACATTTATTGGGAACCTCCCCCATAAAATTATGGTATTTTTGATCTAACCCTTTAATTTATATTATTCTATGAAATCAAAGACACCCGGATCCTCATGTGCGGCTGAGAATCCAACCCTTTCTGATTTGTATTCAACACTTAAGTGGATCCCTTAACATAATTGCTGATGCCCTTTCTCCGCCCCTGAAAAAAAATGTATACTTAAATGTATAAAGTAATGTTAAGAGTACTCTCAGGAGCCTAAACTGTACATATATATTATATTATTTTTTGTTAATAATTTTCTTTTATATTGACAGTGTGACTATGCAAGCCGTTCCGTTGTTGGACGAAGTATTAAGTCCACATGGATGACCCTGACAGTCATGTCCGAGACCCTATTCTCGATTTGTGATGGAGGACGCCCACTCCAGATAGTTCTTCTGGCCATTTTTCCAAAAAGCTCATCCTCTGGCAAATACCTGCTGTTCGAGTGTCTTGCTTCTCATTCTTCCGTCGTACTACTTGCCTTATTACCCAAGAGGACGCTTACTATTAAAGGAGAAATTACCAGGAGGCTTGCAAACTCCCTACTGCGACCTATTGTCGTACGTGGGGGGGGGTGTGTTATCATCTTCGAAATTGGTCTTCCTGTTGTTAACTATTGTAAGAGGAATATGTTCTATCACTTAATATTTATAGCGCGAAGGTCCCCGTTTATAGCTAAAATAGAGACTTTCGGCGTTATATTCGTATTATCTGTTTAATATATGAAAAATACCATGGTATTACGCTATCATCGTTTATTATAACTATTATCGCTTATTATCACTATTTTGTAATTATCACTATTATTTTACTATTTGGTTTAGGTAGGTATTTCTTGTGTATATAAGTGTAAGTTTCGGAAAATATCCGTGAATTCTTCATTGTTTTTTGTCCGGCTGCTGACGTGGTCCTCAGCTGATCCAACTGACGACACGTAAACAGACTGGCAAGTAGTCAGTCTGCTCCCTTCTTCTAGCCCTGACAACTGATCGTATCATTGGCTCTTACGGTGTACAGTTGAATGGTTTGGTTTTGAGGAATTGGACTCTAGAGCTGACTCACTTTGTTCCTATTACTCTGAAAGACTTTTGATTTTTATATTCTTGGTCAGTTCAGTAAGCCATAGAGATACTATACGGCCTGATTCAAGGTCTTGTAATTCTATGTTACATTTTGTATTTTGACGTTTACAGTCTTGTTAAGTGGCAAGAGACAGTATAATATTAATGGAGGACTTAGATACAGAAAAGAATTATAAACTTCATTATTAAATGTGACATTTCCATGATTTTGAACTAAATGTATAGGTAAATTTATTGTGTGTACCAAAGTATTAAGTTACAATAACTGGCAAGAGAAGATAAAGTATTGTATTTAAATACTTTAATAATTTGAATATTATTCTATGAGTTTCCCAGTTGAAATATTTCCCATTAGACTCTAAAATACCTTTAAATAACTCGGATCCAAAAAATCTGGTTGCTAATAAACTAAATGGTAACAGGCCACATTCTGAAAGTTCTTTAAAAAAGATTTCTTATTCGCAAAACACACACATACACACACAACATACACAACAAACACACACACACACACAAACACACACCACTCTCACACACACACACACACACATACACACACACAACACACACACACACAACACATTCACACACACACACACACACACACACAACCATACACACACATACACCACACATACCACACACACACTACACGCACACGCACACGCAACCCACCACACACACACACATTCATACACACACACACAACACATACACACACACATACACACACACATACAACTCATACACACAACATACACACATTACACACACACACACATTTCACAAATCACACAACATACATACACCACACATACAACACCACATACACAAACACCATACACACAAACACCTACACACACACACACACACATACAATACACACTCATACTCCAACACATACACTCACACACACATACATACACACACATACACACACAGTGCAATGGTGGACTCACTTGCTGAGGTGGGCAAGAAGAGCTCACTCCAGCAGAGCAAAGTTGATGGTTATGAGGGATTTTCAACACAGGGAGATTGACTGGGAAAACCTGGAGCCACATGGGATGGTCCCGAAACATGGGGAGCCAGGATGTTGACGTGGTTGCTGGAAAACCTCATTGCACCAATACTTGTTGAGGACACTACCAGAGTGAGAGGGAGGATGAACCAGCAAGACTTGGGGAACCTTGTGTTAACCTGCGGCAGCTCAGACATTGAGGACATCAAGTATGAGAGTCACCTAGGAGCTAGCGACCACGTGGTTCTTGCTTTGAATACATAGTAGAGCTGCAAGGGGAGAGAAATAACAGGAGTAGATAGAATGGAAAAGCCTGACTATAAAGAGGGGGACTACATAGGGTTGTAGAACTTCTGCGGGAGGTCCCAGTGGGACAGAGAACTGGCAGGAAAGCCGGTAATGAAATGATTGGAATATGTAGCAACAAAAGAATGGAGGAGTGGAAAGATTCATTCCCAAGGGCAACACAGTTTACAACGGGAAGACCTGAACTAGCCCCTGGTTTAACGACGGTTGTAAGGAGGCAAAACAAAGTGCGATAGAGATGGAAAAGTACCAGAAGGAGAGAACACACGAAAATTGGGAGATCCAGTCGCAGAGCAGGAAGAGTCGCAACAGGTAAGGAGGGAGGGGCCCAGCGACAGTATGAAAATGACATAGCATCGAGAATCAAGACTGACCCGAAACTGTTGTATAGCCACATCAGGAGGAAGACAACAGTCAAAGACCAGGTGATCAGATTAAGGACAGAAGGTGGAGACCTCACAAGAAATGATCAGGAGGTATGTGAGGAGCTGAACAGGAGATTTAAGGAAGTTTTTACAGTAGAGACAGGAAGGGCTGTGGGAAGACAGCACAGAAGTGAACATCAAGAGGGAATATACCAACAAGTGTTGGATGACATACGAACAACTGAGGAGGAGGTGAAGAAGCTCTTAAGTGACCTTGACACCTCAAAGGCGATGGGACCGGACAACATCTCCCATGGGTCCTTAGAGAAGGAGCAGAGATGCTGTGTGTGCCTCTAACCACAATCTTCAACACATCCCTTGAAACTGGGCAACTACCTGAGAAATGGTAGACAGCTAATGTAGTCCCCATATTAAAGAAAGGAAACAGAAACGAGGCACTAAACTACAGACCTGTGTCTCTGACATGTATTGTGTGCAAAGTCATGGAGAAGATTATCAGGAGGAGAGTGGTCGAACACCTGGAAAGGAACAAGATTATAAATGAAAACCAGCATGGGTTCATGGAAGGCAAATCTTGTATCACAAACCTCCTGGAGTTTTATGACAAGGTAACAGAAGTAAGACACGAGAGAGAGGGTTGGGTAGATTGCGTTTTCCTAGACTGCAGGAAGGCCTTTGACACAGTTCCCCACAAGAGATTAGTGCAGAAGCTGGAGGATCAGGCACACGTAAAAGGAAGGGCACTGCAATGGATAAGGGGAATACCTGACAGGGAGGCAGCAACGAGTCATGGTACGTGAAGAGGTATCACAGTGGGCGCCTGTTACGAGCGGGGTCCCACAGGGGTCAGTTCTAGGACCAGTGCTATTTTTGATATATGTGAACGACATGATGGAAGGAATAGACTCTGAAGTGTCCCTGTTCGCAGATGACGTGAAGTTGATGAGAAGAATTAAATCGGACGAGGATAAGGCAGGACTGCAAAGAGACCTGGAGAGGCTGGACATGTGGTCCAGTAACTGGCTTCTCGAATTCAATCCAGCCAAATGCAAAGTCATGAAGATTGGGGAGGGCAAAGAAGACCACAGACAGAGTATAGGCTAGGTGGACAAAGACTACAGACCTCACTCAGGGAGAAAGACCTTGGGGTGACCATAACACCGAGCACATCACCGGAGGCACACATCAACCAAATAACCGCTGCAGCATACGGGCGCCTGGCAAACCTGAGAATAGCATTCCGATACCTTAATAAGGAATCGTTCAAGACACTGTACACTGTGTATGTTAGGCCCATACTGGAGTATGCAGCACCAGTCTGGAACCCACACCTGGTCAAGCACGTCAAGAAGTTAGAGAAAGTACAAAGGTTTGCAACAAGGCTAGTCCCAGAGCTCAAGGGAATGTCGTACGAGGAAAGGTTAAGGGAAATCGGACTGACGACACTGGAGGACAGAAGGGTCAGGGGAGACATGATAACGACATACAATACACTGCGGGGAATAGACAAGGCGGACAGAGATAGGATGTTCCAGAGAGGGGACACAGGGACAAGGGGTCACAACTGGAAGCTGAAGACTCAGACGAGTCACAGGGACGTTAGGAAGTATTTCTTCAGTCATAGAGTTGTCAGCAAGTGGAATAGCCTAGCAAGTGAAGTAGTGGAGGCAGGAACCATACATAGTTTTAAGAAGAGGTATGACAAAGCTCAGGAAGCAGAGAGAGAGAGGATCCAGTAGCGATCAGTGAAGAGGCGGGGCCAGGAGCTGAGTCTCGACCCCTGCAACCACAATTAGGTGAGTACAATTAGGTGAGTACACACACACACACACACACACATACCACACACACACATACACACACACACACATACACACACACACATACACACACACACACATACACACACACACATACACACACACACACATACACACACACACATACACACACACACATACACACACACACACATACACACACACACATACACACACATACACACACATACACACACACACATACACACACATACACACACACATACACACACACATACACACACACATACACACACACACACATACACACACACACATCACACATACAACACATACACACAAACATACACACCACATTACACACACCACACTACACCTACACACACACTACACCACACACATACACAACCACAACATACACACACATACACACACACATACACACACACATACACACACACACATACACACACACATACACACACACATACACACCACACACATACACACTACACATACCACACACACACACATACACACACATACACACACAACACACACACACACACTACACAACACACATACACACACACATACACAACACATCACACCACATACAACACACACAACACACACACATACCACACACAACATACACACACACACACATACACACACACAACACACACACACACACACACACACACACACACACAACACACACACAACACACACACAACACACACACAACACACACCACACACACACAACACACACACACACACACACACACACACACACACACACACAACACAACACACACACACAACTAACACTACACACCACAACACACACACACACCACGTTCAGTACTTATCGAGGCAGACACAAGAGCCAGCACAGAACACAGGACAAAGAGTCGGAGGCACAGGCAGCAGAGAGGCCAGGCAGCAGAGAGGCCAGGCAGCAGAGAGGCCAGGCAGCAGAGAGGCCAGGCAGCAGAGAGTCGAGGCAGCAGAGAGTCAAGGCAGCATAGAGTCGAGGCAGCAGAGAGCCCAGGCAGCAGAGAGTCGAGGCAGCAGAGAGGCGAGGCAGCAGAGAGGCGAGGCAGCAGAGAGGCGAGGCAGCAGCGAGTCGAGGCACAGAGAGGCCAGGCAGAAGAGACGCCAAGCAGCATAGAGGCCAAGCAGCAGAGAGGCCAGGCAGCAGAGAGGCCAGGCAACAAAGAGGCGAAGCAGCAGAGAGGCGAGGCAGCAGAGAGGCCAGGCAGAAAGGGGCCCCCGGGCAGCAGAGAGCCCGGGGCAGCAGAGAGCCCAGACGGGGCAGAGAACCCAAGCGTAGAGAGGCAGGCAGCAAGAGCCAGGCAGAGGACCCCAGGAGCAGGAGGCCAAAGCAGAGAACCAGGCAGCGAGAGGGCCACAGCAGAGGCCAGGCACAGGGGGGCCCAAGCACAGAGAGGCCAGGCAGCAGAAGGGGCCAGGCATCAAAGAGGCCAGGCAGCAGAGGGGCCGGCAGCACAGGGCCGGGGCAACAGGGGGGGGCAGCGGGAAAAAGGGGTGAGGTAAAGAGAGCCCAGGCACGGACCCAGACAAGAAAACCCAATCAGCAGAGAGGCCAGGGGAGAGGGCCCAGGCGAGAAGGGCTAGGCAAAGGGGAGCGCTTTCAGCAAGGGCCAAGCAGCAAGGGCCCGGGCAGCAGACGGCCAAGCAGCAGAGAGGCCCAAGCAGCGAGGGGCCCAGGAGCAAGAGGCCAAGCAGCGAGAGCGAGGCAGCAGGGAGTCAAAGGCACAGAGAGTCGAGGCAGCAAAGTCGAGGAGCAGGAGTCGAGGCAGCAGAAGGCCGGGCAGAAGGCGCCAAGCCAACAGGCCAAGCAGCGAGAGACCAAGCAGCGGAGGCCGGGCACAGAGAGGGGGAGGCAAGGATCGAGGCAGCAGAATCGGGGGGCAGAAGGTCGAGGCAGCAGAGGTCCAGGCCAGAGGGGCCAGGCAAAAGAGACCCAAGCAGCAAAGGCCAAGCGCAAGAGGCCGGCGCGAGAGGCCAGGAAACAAAGAGGCGAAGCAGCAGAGAGGCGGGGACCCAGGGGGCCGGGCAGCAGAGAGCCGGGCAGCGAGACCCAAAAGGCAGCAGAGGCCAGACAGCAAGAGGCCAAGCAGTAGAGAGGCCCAGGCAGCAGAGAGACCGGGCAGCAGAGCCCCCGGCGCGAGGGCCAGGCGCAGAGAGCCCGGAGCGAGGGCCAAGCAGCAAAAGCCAGGCAGCAAAGAGGCCAGGCAGCAGAGGGGGGGCACAGGGGGGCCAAAGCAGCAGAGAGGCCCAGGCAGCAGAGAGGCCAGGCAGCACGAGGCCAGGCAGCACAGAGGCCAGGCAGCACAGAGGCGGGCGCAGGAGGCGGGGGTAGCAGAGAGCCAGCAGCAAGAGCAGACAGAAATCCCCAATCAGAGAGAGTCGGGCCCAAAAGAGCCCAGGAGCAGAAGGCTAGGAACGGGGAGCCCATTCAGCAGGGGGGGGCCCAACAGCAAGATGCCAGGCAGAGAAGGCCAACAGCAGAGGGGCCAAGCAGCAGAGAGGCCAGGCAGCAGAGAGGCCAGGCAGCAGGAGGCAGGCAGAGAGGGCCAGGCAGCAGGAGATCCCAGGCGCAGAGAGGCAGGGGGCGAGACGCCAGCAGCAGAAGGCCAAGCAGCAGAGGGCCAGGCAGCAAGGGGGCCAGGCAGGGGGAGAGGCCGGGCAGCGAGGGGGCCGGAGCAGAGGGCCAGGCAGCGAGAGGCCGGGCATCAGAGCGGGCGGGAAAGAAGAGGGCCAAGCCAGAGAGGCCAGGCAGCGAGAGGTCAGGCAGCAGAGGGGCCCAGGCAGCAGAGGGGGGCCAGGCAGCAGGGGGGGCGGCAGCAGAGGGGACCAGGCAGCAGAAAACGCCAGGCAGTAGAGAGCCCCGGGATCAGAGAGAAAAGGCTGGGAAAGGGGGCCCGCAGAGAGGCCAGGCGAAGAGGCCGGCAGCGAGAGGTCAGGCATCAGAGAGGCCAGGCAAAAAGGGGCCCCAAGCAAGAGGGGCCAGGCAGCGAGAGGCCAGGCAGAGAGGGCCCGGGCGCAGGAGGCCCAGGAGAGGGGCCAGACAGCAAAAGAGCAGGCACGGGGAAAGAGGCCGGCAGCAAAAAACCGGGCCGCTAGGGGCCCCCAGGCAGAGAGGAGGCGGGGCGGGGAGGCCAAGCACAGAGAGGCCAGGCAGCAGGAGCCCAGGCACAGAGGGGCCCAGGCAGCAGAGGGGCCAGGCAGCAAGAGGCCGGGCACAGAGAGGCCGGGCAGCAGAGGGGCCAGGGCAGGAGGCCCAGGCAGCAGGGGCCAGGCAGCAGAGAGACCGGGCAGCAGAGGGCGGGCGCAAGGGGCCCGGGCAGCAGAGAGGCCAACGTTTGAGGGCCCCAACAAAAAACTGCAGTAAACGCAGTGTTGATGGTACCAACAATACCATGGCATAAAACATCGTGTTGATGGCACCAACAATAACCCCTGGCGTAAACATACAGGTTGAGGGTACCAACAAAAACCTGGCAGTGCAACATACAGTGTTATGGTACCAAAATCATGGCAGTACAACATTAAATTTTGGGTGGTACCAACTTTTAACTTGCAGTAAAAACATACAGGGGTGAGGGTTCCAACAAAAACCCGGCAGGCAACTAGTGTTGATGGTACCAACAATAACAACTGGCAGTACAACCAAACTATTAAAGGTTCCAACAATACACTGAAGTACAAATACAGTGTTGTTGGACCAAAAATATACGGGCGTACAACATACGTGTTATGGTACCATAAATACCAGGCGTACAACATACATTTTTGGGGGTACCCCAAAAAACCTGGGCATACAACATACAGGTTGATGGTACCAAAATAACACTGGCAGTGCAACATACAGTTGAGGTCCCAACAAAAACACTGGCAGTACAAATACAGTGTTGATGGACCAAAATATCACTGGCAGAAAAAATACAGTGTTGATGGTCCAAAATATCATGGCGAAAAAACATACGGGTTTGATGGTACCAACAATAACACTGGCAGTAAAAAACTTGTTGATGGTACCAAATAAATTTGGCAGTACAACATACAGTGTTGATGGTACCAACAATAACACTGGCAGTACAACATACAGTGTTGATGGTCCCAACAATAACACGGCAGTAAAACATAGTTTAGGGTCCCAAAAAAACATGGCAGTACAAATACAGGGTTGATGGTACCAAAAATAAAGGGGCATACAACATACAGTGTTTTGGTTTCCAAAAAATATCCTGGCAGAAAAACATGCGTGTTGATGGGTACCTACAATACAGGCAGTACAACTACATGTTGATGGTACAACAAAACCTTGGCAGTACAAAACGGGTTTTAAAAGGTACCAAAAATAACATGGCAGTACAACAACAGTGTTGATGGACCAACAAAAACTGGCGTAAAACATACAGTGTGATGGTACCAACAAAACCGGCAGACAACATACAGTGTTGAGGTACCAACAAACATGGCAGACAAAAGCATGTTATGGTCCCAACATAACACGGCAGTAAAACAACGTGTTGATGGTACCAAAAAAACACTGGCAGTACAACATACGTGTTATGGTCCAAACAATAAAACGGCAGTAAAACTTACAGTGTTGATGGTAAAACAAAAACACTGGCAGTAAACTTACAGTGTTGTGGTCCCAACAATAACCTGGCAGTACAAATACAGTGTTGAGGTTCCAAACAATATCCGGCAGTAAAACATACAGTTTTGATGGTCCCAAACAATACAGGGAGTACCTTACGTGTTGATGGTACCAACAATAACACTGGCAGTACAACATACAGTGTTGATGGTACCAACAATAACACTTGCAGTACAACATACAGTGTTGATGGTACCAACAATAACACTTGCAGTAAAACATACAGTGTTGAGGGTACCAACTAACATGGCGTGCAAAAACAGTGTTGTTTTGGTCCCAACAATAACATGCAGGAAAACAACAGTGTTGATGGTACCAAAATAACACGGGCATACAATTTAAGTGTTGATGGTTCCAACAATAACACTGGCAGTACAACATACAGTGTTGATGGTACCAACAATAACACTGGCAGTACAACATACAGTGTTGATGGTACCAACAATAACACTGGCAGTACAACATACTGTGTTTGGTACCAAACAATATCACGGGAGTACAACTTTAGTGTTGAGGTACCAACAATAACACTGGCAGACAAAAACATTTTGATGGTACCAACAAAACATTGCATAAAACATACGTTTTGTGGTACCAACAATAACATGGCAGTGAAATTACAGGGAGGTACCAAAAATAAAAACGGGCAGTGCAAATACAGGTTGAGGCCCCCAAAAATAACACTGGCAGTAAAACATACAGTGTTGAGGGGCCCCCAAAAAATACATGGGTACAAACTCAGTTTTGATGGTACCAACAAAAACAGGGAGAAAAACATACAGTGTTGAGGTCCAACAATAACACTGGCAGTCAAACATACAGTTTGAGGTACCAACAAAACCTGGCAGTACAACATACTGTGTTGATGGTACCAAAAATAACCGGGCAGTAAAACATACGTGTTGTTGGTACCACAAAAAACACTTGCGGGAAAACATACGTGTTGAGGTCCCAACAAAAAACACGGCATGCAACATACAGTTTGATGGTTCCCAAAACAATAACATGGCAGTACAATTTACTTTGTTAAATTTTACCAAATAACACTTGCAGAAAACATACTTGTTGATGGTACCAAACAATATCCTTGCAGTACAACATACATGTTGATGGTACCAACAAAAACCTTTGCGTAAAACAACAGTGTTGAAGGCCCAAACAAAAACCCTTTGCAGTACAACATACAGTTTTGATGGAAATAACAATAACATGGAGTAAACAACGGGTTTTTTGTGGTAAAAAACTTTAACACTGGCTACAACATCAGTTTTTGATGGTACCAACAAAAACACGGCAGTACAACATACAGTTTTGATGGTCCAAACAATTCCTGGCAGTAAAACATACAGTTTTGAGGGTACCAACAAAACACTGGCGTACAACAACAGTGTTTGGTGGTACCAACAAAAAACACTGGAGTAAACTACGGGTTTTGAGGTTTCCCAAACAATAACACGGGCGTACAACTACGTGTTGATGGCCCAAACAATCCCCGGCATAAAACATACAGGTTAATGGTACAACAATAACCTGGCGTAAACATACAGTGTTGATGTCCCAAACAAAAAACACGGCAGTAAACATACAGGGATGGTCCAACAAAACATGGCAGTGAAAATACAGTGTTGATGGTACCAACAAAACATGGCAGTAAAACATAAGTGCTGAGGGGTACCAACAAAACACGGCAGTAAAAATACGTGTTGTTGGTACCAAAAAATAACCTGGCAGTACAACATACGGTTGATGGTACCAAACAATAACACTGGCGTACAAAATACAGGTTATGGTACCAACAATAACACTGGCAGTACACATACAGTGTTGATGGTCCCAAAACAATAACACTGGCGACAACACAGTTTTAAGGGTTCCAAAATATGGGCAGTACAACATACACTGTTATGGTCCCAAACAATATCAGGAAAAAACAACATCATTTGAGGTACCAACAAAAAACCTGGCAGTCAAAATAATTGTTGATGGTACCAAAAATAACCTTGCAGAAAAACATACGTGTTGTGGTACCAACAAAAACACTGGCAGTGCAACATACGGTTGATGGTACCAAAAATAACCACGGGGCAGTACAAATACAGTGTTGATGGTTCCAACAATACATGGCGTAAAACTACAGTGTTGTTGGCCCCAACAAAACACTTGCATAAAAAACATACGTGTTGATGGTACCAACAATAAACACTTGCAGTAAAACTCAGTGTTTGGTACCAACAATATCCTGGAGTAAAAACATACAGTGTTGTGGACCAAAAAACACTTGCACGTACAACATACAGTGTTGATGGTACCAACAATAACACTGGCAGTACAACATACAGTGTTGATGGTACCAACAATAACACTGGCAGTACAACATACAGTGTTGATGGTACCAACAATATCAGTGGCAGTACAACATACAGTGTTGATGGTCCAACAATAACACTGGCAGTACAACAACATGTTGGGGTCCCAACAAAAACATTGCAGTAAAACTACAGTGTTGATGGTCCCAACAATAACACTGGCAGTGCAACATCATGTTGATGTACCAAAAAAAACAGGAGTAAAACATCAGTGTTGTGGTTCCAACAATAACCGGGCAGTAAAACTTTCAGTTTGAGGGAAACAACAATAACACTGGCAGTAAACATACTGTTGATGGTACCAACAAAAACACTGGCATACAACTACAGGTTGATGGAAACCAACAAAAAACACTGGCAGAAAAACCTCAGTGTTGATGGTCCCAACAAAAACCTTGCAGTACAACTACAGTGTTGTTTGTAAAACAATAACACTGGCAACAACATACATTTTGGGTGGTTTCCCAAACAAAACAGGCAGTACAACATAGTGTTGAGGTACCAACAATAAAAAGGGCAGTACAACATACGGGTTTTGATGGTCCCAAACAATAAACCATGGCAGTAAACATCAGTGTTGATGGTACCAACAATTCACGGCAGTAAAACGCGTGTTGGGTACCTCAAAACACTGGCAGTACAAC
>NC_069429.1:33201512-33219728 GCF_026875155.1 Cherax quadricarinatus
CAAAAAAAGTTTTTTTGATTTTAAGGGTAGGGGGGGCCCAAAAATTACCAATAGTTTTTTAGGGCCATTAGTGGGAAAATTCCAATTTTAAAAAATAAATTGGGGGAAAAAATACCGCACCTTAAGGGTTAAAAGGATTTCTTTTAGGGTCTAAGGCTAGGGTGGTAATAAAAACGACCTTAACTCAGGGAATTAACATTTATGTGGTGTTCAAAAGCCTTTAAAAAAATAAATTGCGGGAAAATATCGACACTTCCTTAATTTGGGCCCTGTCCCGAGAAATAATCTTTTACACGGGGTTTCGATTGGAACAAGTAAGAAATTGTGATTTTAAAAACCCGAGCGCCTGATTCAATCAATGGGCCGGGAAATATAAAAAATCTTTCACTATTTAAACCTTTAATCACATTCCTGGTGACGAGAATCCGGCCTGACTTCTTGTCTCGAGGCTTGACTTATGAAAAATTTGTGAGTGCTTTATCGTGGTTTAAAGGGCCAAGTTGGCTGGTGGACAAAATTAACTGGCCGGTGCAAAAGGCACATATTGCTCCTGTCGAAATTACGGTGGCACCGCTCCAGTCAGTAGTCCCTCCTTAGCCATTGACATTAATAGGTATTCTTCCTTACCCAAGCTGATTAGCATGACAAGGTTAGTGTTTAAATTTATAGTAAGATGAATATCTCATATAATTTTCCCCATCCCCTGAAATACTGGCTACAGAGGGTACAAGAAGAAACCTACAGGGATGAGATTAAATTAATGATGGACGGAAAAATTGTGAAAGGCTCAATAATAGAAAAGCTGGGGCTGTATTTAGAGGATGATGTAATTAGGTGCAGAGGAAGGTTACAAAAAGCTAAATTTGGGGGAATATGCTAAGCCCCCTTTATCTTGCTGCCCCAAAACTCATCACCTGAAACCTTGTTTGTTTTTTAATTGCCCATAATAACGTGAGGGCACTTTTGGGGAAACAGGATCCCTTTAAAACTGTATTGGGGAAAACCTTTCGGTTTCCCAAAAGGACCAAAGGGAAAAAAGGGTTTTTCAAGTCATGTGTAAAATTTTTGCCGGGGGTTCCCAAAACCCCTACATGTACCCAGGCCCCTCACCTTTCCCCCAAAGGAAAAGGGCGTGAGTTGGTAAAACCATTTGATTTTTGCCCGGGGAGTGGACTATGGGGGCCCAAATTTCATTTTAACAGGTACTTAAGATGGGTTCCCTTGAAGGGTAAAATATGCCCTTTTTTACTTGTAAAAGCTACTGGGGCTTTCATCCAAAAGTGGCTCAGGACTTGCCCTGCAGACATTTCATGAAAGTTTTCCCGGGAAAAATTTGCAGCTAGGAGATCCTGCCAAAAAAGATGATCTCAGATAATGCCCCAATTTTTGTAGCGGGGGGCTAAACATTTGTTAAATTTTAAAAAAGAGTGAGATGTACGTCTTTTTTTTAAAACCCGCGAGGGTCTGTCTGGAAATTTATTACTCCCAGAGCCCCTTGGCAGGGAGGACTGTACGGTGCAACACAGAAAGAGAATTAATTTGGAGGAATTCCATGCAGTGTTGGTGGAGGCAGAGAATCTGGTAAACAATCGCCCTCGTTATACATGAGTGACACTCCTGACGCGGAGATCCTGACTCCCTCTCACCTAATATGCGAACGATGGTTAGAAGCTGCACCTATCTATAGAGAAAAATCCTGAGGGAAGTGATGAGGATTACATATAACGTGACTGTGTTGAGTGATAAGTTCAAGATGTTAAATAAGGTAATTACTCATTGGTCCGATGTGTGGCGTAAAGAATATCTTCTTACACTACGTGAACAATTTATTATAGAAATAGTAAATTATTATAGAAATCCTCATGCAGGATCAATTGGGAAAGACTTTCCATAGATTTACAGTTAGAAGCTCTACACCATCTCTCAAAAGCAATTTTCTTTTCACGTGTTACTGGGAGGAGATCATAAGCCTCTTGGATAGCCTTCTTAACGGAATCATAATCCACATATTTCTCAAAAGGTAACGTAGCCATACAACTTTGAGCTTTACCAGACAAGAAGTATGTAATAAGGTTGCCCATGTTGTCGGGCCAGCTCATAGCACGTGCTTGATTCTCAAAGACTTCAAAATAAGTATCTAAATCTCTGTCATTAAACCTTGGAACCATAGATGCAGCTTTTTGTATATTGAAAGAATCATTTGAGGATTCAGTACATCTTTCACTCACATTACCTTGTTGTTGTTGTCTTATATAGCAGAGCGTTTCCCTTTGAAAGTCTTCTTCATTTAATTTATGCTGAGCCTCAATTTGAGCAGTCTGTAAAATAAATAGTCTCTCTAATTTCTCAAACTGACTTTGAGAAATATGCCCCGATGGTATCGAAAATGAGGGAATTGAACTGGCGGTACATGGATATTCCTTTGGACGTGCACCTTGGTGAGGGACAGGCTGACCATTAATAGGAATTCCTTCAGTAACGGTCTAATGCCGAACAGCAGCTGCACCCTGCAATACTTCATCTACTTTACTAGAGGCCAAAGCGGGACCTAATCTATCTGATTCAATTTCAAGATCAACTCTTTGAAATTGTTCTTCTAATACTTCGAATCTCGACTGGTAGCTTACTTGAGAAACTAAACTTTCAGAGTCAGAATCTCCTGCTACATGATGGTTAGAGGCCCCTGGAAACAATTTGTTTCTAATTATTGCCCTTACGGTATTGGCTGTGTAATATCTATCGTATGGTACTCCCAATTTATGAGCTATCTGCCAGCATGTTGAAGTTTCAAGGAGTCCAGCTTTGACAATGTTAAATCTTCAAATAACTCTTTAATGTGATCTTCCATGATCAATATTTTGAAATTAACTAAAGATAAATTCCCAGTATATAACTTTAATATTGTTCTTTTGATCAATGTCTTAGAACAACAGAGATCCCAGACAGGCCCCCATTTGTTGCGAATAAGAAATTTTTTAAAGAACTTCAGAATGTGGCCTGTTACCATTTATTTCTTATGCAACAAGATTTTTGGATCTGAGTTATTTAAAGGTATTTTAGAGTCTAGGGGAAATAATTTCAACTGGGAAACTCCATAGAATAATATTCAAATTTATTAAAGTAATTAAATACAATACTTTATCTTTTCTTTGTAGTTAATGTAACTTAATACTTTGTACAATAAATTTACCATATACATTTAGTTCAAAATCATGGAAATGTCACATCAATAAGGAAGTTTACATTATTCTTCCTGTAATTAAGCCTTCATTAACATTTATGTCTTTGTCTTAACAAGACTAAACTCAAAATACAAAAGGTACAAGATTTAACAAGACCTTTGAATTTGGCCATAAAGTATCTCTATGGATTACTGAATTGACCAAGAATATAAATATCAAAAGAATCTTTCAGAGCAATGAGGAACAAACTAAGTCAGCTCTAGAGTCCAATTCTCAAAACCATTCAAACTGTACACCGTAAGAGCCAATATACGATCAGTTGTCAGGGCTAGAGCAGGGAGCAGGACTGACTACTTGCCAGTCTGTTGACGCATTGTCAGGTTGGATCAGCTGACCCAAACGTCAGCCAGCCGGACATAAACAATTGAACAATTCACCGGTGGTTCCAAGACTTAAACTCTATATACACAAGAAATCCTACCTAACAATTAATAATAAAATTAATAGTGATAATAATAACAAAATAGTGATAATAACAAAATAGTGATAATAACAAAATAGTGATAATACCATGGTTTGTGAAAATTTGTGTGGACTGCCTCCAAGTGAGTCGCCTACCCTGGCAAACTCTGTTGACATCGAGCTCTGAGGTGGGTACTCAGCCTCACAAGTGGCTTATAGGACAGATTTTCAAAATGATTGGTATTGCAAGAAATCTCGCCTGCATGCACATATAAAAGGACTAACTTACTTGGTGTTGCAGCATATATCCTGATCTTCAACTTCCTAAGCCTGCTTTAGCCCCTTTGGACTTCCCCTCAGAAACCACGTGCAACCGGGAGCATTATTCCTGCAATATTCAATCGTAATTAGTGTCCTGCCTGCACCTCAGAAATTCCTATATCCAAGAGGGTATGTATCCCCTAGTATAACTATGCAGACTCAGACACTAGCTTCAGACGGCTCTGAGACACTGGTACTTACTGGACATGCTCTCTCTGTAGCACGCCGGGCCCACAGTTAAAACTCAACCCACAATCTCCAAGACACTGGCCAGAACTACGGGAAAAGGTGAAGATCTTGTCTTACTGTATGGGCTGATGGAGGAGGTCATTCTACGGTACATCGAGGTGCCTCTACCAGATTTCCCCAGGTCTCAAATGTGAAGACACGTGGGGGCGCCATCTGCTGTTCACGGCACGTCTTGTCCAGTTGGTGTCTGTCGTAAGAAGAGCGAGCTGGTCTCCCTTCCAGTACCCTCGTCTCTTTGTTCAAACTGGGCTGCCAGTTCTCCCTAGCTAACTTATCCTAGTGTTTGCCTACATTATCGGCCTATTACTACCTATGTTAAGGTCTTAGGTCTACTTTATTCATTATCTACAGATGACTTAGTAAACCTAATTTTAGTGTACTACCAGTAAAACTACCTACTCCTTCCCTGAAGAGTAATCTATAAATTAAATAAAGCTTACCAACAACCGCCAACCAAAGAATGCCTTGTTTGGGAGGGTTTAAGGGCCGCCCGGCTCAGCCAACCAGACGGCCATGCTGGATCTGAGCTGTGGAACTATTTGGACCAAATAAATTTCCACATCCCGCCGGCAAAGGTAGGCGCTAAGTCTAAATCAAGTTCACCTTCCGCAAGCCCCACGGCGGACCTGGACACGAGTGCGTCCGGCCATCTCGTCGAGCAGACTCCGGTCTAACTTCAAACCGTCCAGTTTCCCCTGTGTGGACCTCTGGGGGTGTAAACTTGTTGGTTCCGGTGGTCTTAGCACCCTTTGCTTTAACTTTAAGTAGTTCGTATGTCTAGCCTTGATTGAGTGGCTCTGTACTTTCCCACCCAGTGGCCCACATGCCCTGGTAGCTTTTCTCCCACTGTTACGAGGTTCCCTGGATTTTAAAGGCAATCTATCTCCCTCTTTACGTACCCTGTAAAAGTGTTTTCCCAAGGTGGCCGAGTGTTCGTCACTCCCTACCTGGTTCAGCTCCCCTGGTGGTTCATCGTGTATACTGGTACTCATTATCACTACTCCCCCAGCTATCATGGGGACAGCTTCTCCTCTATCTGGCGTGGCAGGGAATTCGGGTGGAATCCTGCCGCCTATGATGTATCCTACTGGGGATCTGTATAAACCAATTCCTTCCTTAAACGTCCGTCGTGTAGACAGGAAGTCATCTATATGATTGGCTCCCACCAGGATACCTACATTTCTGACTGTGTCAGTGGTAATTCCCTGGTCTGCTAGCTTCACATCAAGGTCTTTCAATCGCTTAGCTGCTGCAGCAAGACCTCTCGCTGTAATTGCCCTGGGTAATGTCTCTACCACCAAAGCATGTAATGTCTCTGCGATGTCCACCTAATTTGACTGTGACATCCACCACATCATAAGATTTGGGTGGGACCTGACTTACAGCCCCTCCCAACATCATACTCACTTTCTTCGTGACCTTCAAATTTAATTTAGCACCAACTTTCTCTGTTATCAAGGATACTTGTGCTCCTAGGTCAAAGAATAATCGGGTTGCTTCGGACCTGTGCCCATTCACAACCTTTGCCATGACTGTAGGTAGGGCAGCACCTCCGTGATTCTCACTCGGATTAGAAACTTCACTCCCACTAATCAGCTGGCTACCATTTCAGGCTCGGACTCACTTTCTATCTCTACTGAGAGATATCCTACTAGCTTGGGGTTCCCTTAAATTATTGGGACATAGTGCAATATGGTGCTTACCTTTCCAACAGACTCGACACTCACTGAGCTAGGTGCACATTCTCTCGCAAAGTGTTCCCCACAACACTTGAAGCAGAGTCTCAACTCCTTAGTCTCTGTTGCCTACTGCTCAGTGTTATATACTCCGAGGCAACTCGTGCTAGAGTGTTGCCTTCACAGAACACGCATATTCTGGCATGAGTGCCTCTGAGGTTCTGCTTAGAGGTTCTTACCTTAGACACCTCTTTACCATAGTACACTCAAACGTTAGTCGTACGAGCTTTAGACTGATCTCATGAGATCTTTGAGTGACTGTCTGGGTTTTTATGTGGCGATGGTGGTGACTCTTCTCTCACACCTATACTCAAATGAGAAACGAGATCTCCCAACCCTTCAATGATCTGTTGTATTGTGAACCTATTCATCTGATATTTTAAGTGTAACTCATGCACTGTAGTGCTAGCCAGTTTCCTCTGAATCACCTGACTGATGAACCATTCCGACTTACCCAATCATGTAAATCTTTAAGGACTATTCGTCAACTCATAACTTCGATTCGGAACTTCTCTAAGCTCTGACGATCATGGCGACAAGCCTCTAGATCCAACAACCGATAAAGTATAGCTACCTTTATCTCCTCAGTGTTGCCAATCGCATCCTTTAATTGGTCTTTGGCATGTTGGTAATTGGTGTCGGTGGTTTGGTAATGCCGGACAAGTCCAGGCTTTACCCTTGAGCTGTGAACGTAAATATTGTAACTTGACGGCATCTGACAAATCATCTTGTCATCTATCTGGGCTTTAAACTGATCCAGAAAGCAATGTACTCTGTTAAGGTTCCGTCAAACGTTGGTAAATTCAACTGGGGCAATCTGGGCAACCATTAACAGGCGTGCTGTTGTTCGTGTTCCTTGAAACATTTGCTGCCCTGCTGTACCAGCCTTCAAAGTCTTTATTAACTGCCTGCTGAGTCTCAACTCTGCTTTACACTCTGCCCTTCATTCGTCATAGTCCGTCCGTGCTACTTTGACTGTAAATTCAGCCTCACCTGTAGTATAGGCCTCTGTCTCATAAAGGATAAATGAGCTCTCAAAGGCCTCCAGTCTTTGCTCCAAAGGTTTCAGGCAACTCTCTAGTTCCTCCCAGTCTACGTCTGGATCTTGCCTGACCGTACGACACTCCTCACATGCTTTGCTCAGGCGCCCCTTATAGGCTCCCATAGACCGCTTTAATTGACTTAGAGCTGGGACAGCGTACCGCATCTTCACCTACCATAGTTGCAGTTTATGTTAAGATCATGGTACTAATTTGTACTTCAATTAGCCCACCTCACAGCATCGAACGGTATTAGGCAAGAATGAACGAGTCTTAAGGCTTCTCAACAGGCTTAACAATTCCCTTTGTTATATGACTCTACTATGAATCAAAAATGTACACTGTTAGCTCTCAAATCCCAATCAAAAATGTGTATCGATGTGAAAGCTTAATCTAGCACTTAACTGTACATGCCAGCAAATAATTACAGGACTTAACCTAGTCTCAGGTACAATTCACAAATCCCACATTAACATGAATCGAAGACAATGAAAATCACAATAAAAGTGCAGTATACAAATTAAAATCACTTGGTTAACACAAGTAAATTCAACAATTCAACTTGTGAAACAGTAAATAAATAATGTATGTAAACAGCTTGGCCTGTGCCCAGCTTACTCTGTCTAGCGTGGATGGTTGGATAAGGTAAATCCTAACCTAGCTAGTGTGCTATAACTTAAACCTGGCTTTATAACTCCCTGTAAATAATAACTAGGTTAAATCTGTCCTAGCTACTATAACCTTTGTAAAATTTGCACAAGCCTAGCCTAACTGTGGCTACCTTGCAAATCCACTGTAAGTAATCAACACACAAGTCTCCTACTCTGGATTACTTGTAGTCACTGTAAATAATTAAATTCACAAGCTTCTCTAGCCTACCTGGCCTGCCTGTAAATTACTGCAAATAACAACCTCTGTGTATAGTCAGCTTAGCCTAGCCTCTGTGTAACTTTGACCTAGGTGTGACTAACCTTAACCTAACCCCTGTTAAAAACTGGTTCCTAACTGTGGCCTAGCTATGATAGCTTAACCTAACTCTGTAAAACTGGTTCCTAACTGTGGCCTAGCTATGATAGCTTAACCTAGCTATTCCACATCCGGTTCGAAGGACCACTTTTGTGAAAATTTGTGTGGACTGCCTCCAAGTGAGTCGCCTACCCTGGCAAACTCTGTTGACACCGAGCTCTGAGATGGGTACCTCAGCCTCACAAGTGGCTTATAGGACAGATTTTCACAAATGATTGGTATTGCAAGAAATCTCGCCTGCATGCACGTATAAAGGACTAACTTACTTGGTGTTGCAGCATATATCCTGATCTTCAACTTCCTAAGCCTAGCTTTAGCCCCTTTGGACTTCCCCTCAGAAACCACGTGCAACCGGGAGCATTAATTCCTGCAATATTCAATCGTAATTAGTGTCCTGCCTGCACCTCAGAAATTCCTATATCCTAGAGGGTATGTATCCCCTAGTATAACTATGCAGACTCAGACACTAGCTTCAGACAGCTCTGAGACACTGGTACTTACTGGGCATGCTCTCTCTGTAGCACGCCGGGCCCACAGTTAAAACTCAACCCACAATCTCCCAAGACACTGGCCAGAACCTACGGGAAAAGGTGAAGATCTTGTCTTACTGTATGGGCTGATGGAGGAGGTCATCTACGGTACATCGAGGTGCCTCTACCAGATTTCCCCAGGTTTCAAATGTGAAGACACGTGGGGGCGCCGTCTGCTGTTCATGGCACGTCTTGTCCAGTTGGTGTCTGTCGTAAGAAGAGCGAGCTGGTCTCCCTTCCAGACCCTCGTCTCTTTGTTCAAACTAGGGCTGCCAGTTCTCCCTAGCTAACTTATCCTAGTGTTTGCCTACATTATCGGCCTATTACTACCTATGTTAAGGTCTTAGGTCTACTTTATCATTATCTACAGATGCCTTAGTAAACCTAATTTTAGTGTACTACCAGTAAAACTACCTACTCCTTCCCTGAAGAGTAAATCTATAAATTAAATAAGCTTACCAACAACCGCCAACCAGAGAATGCCTTGTTTGGGAGGGTTTAAGGGCCGCCCGGCTCAGCCGACCAGACGGCCATGCTGGATCTGAGCTGTGGAACTATTTGGACCAAATAAATTTCCACAATGGTATTTCTCATATATTAACAGATGATAATATAACGCCGAAAGTTTCTATTTTAGCTATAAACGGGGACTTTCACGCTATAATATTAAGTGATGAACATATTCTCTTACAATAGTTAAATAACACAGGATGACCAATTTCGAAGATATAACAGTGTACCATACATAGAGCACTACTCTCAAACATAAACCCTCCACTCAAACTTCTCCTCACCAACCTAAACAGGATTCACGACCATAACACAAGAAACAAATCTCTTTTTGATGTACCCGTGTCCATATCACACTCTGTAGAAACTCTGTGGTATAAAAACTAGCAATAAATAACAGACAAGTTGTTTAGAAAGACACGTAAGGAAACACTATGACATATTTATTAGCAAACGTTTCGGTCTGGGACTTTGATCACTTTTAACATACAGAGATAGAAAGACATTATATATATATAGGCGGAGAGTGAGGTGTGAGTGACGCATGGTGACCTGAAGAATGTCATGCTGTGATGAGGGGGTAGACGATGAAATCATGTGACTCCTGTGTTGTTGGGTTGGTGGTGCTTAAGTATCATGTATGCTAATGTTTTTGAAATTTTGTAGTTTCCAGTGTTACATTCTATAGTGTCGGTGACGGCGATTAGTGAGGCTTCTAGGCACCATCGGCGTCTGAGGTCTGGTTCGGTGAGAACGAGTTGTGCCTCATTCCAGTTCATCAAATGCCCCGTTGAGTCTCTGTGGAGGACACAGGCGTACCTTACATCGTCTCTGTTAGAGGCATTTCGATGCTCATTCAGGCGGACTGCAAGGTCTGTCTGCAAGTGCCTGTCTCACCTACATATTTCTTGGGATAGAATCCACAGGGGATAGTGTAGACGCCTGCTGTAGAAGTTAGGGGTGTGGGGCTGCATTTCGTAGTGAGGTCTTTGATAGATGATGTGTTTATGGTGGAAACGTTGTTACTCATAGCAAGTGCCCGGCAAGTATTCGTGGCAACATCACCACATGGGACCACTATGAACTGCTTAGGGGGCTGTTCCATGGGTGGTTGGTTGAGGATAACTTGTGCCTTGAGTTTACCTGGAGAGAGTTCCGGGGGTCAACGCCCCCGCGGCCCGGTCTGTGACCAGGCCTCCTGGTGGATCAGAGCCTGATCAACCAAGCTGTTGCTGCTGGCTGCACGCAAACCAACGTACGAGCCACAGCCCGGCTGGTCAGGAACCAACTTTAGGTGCTTGTCCAGTGCCAGCTTGAAGACTGCCAGGGGTCTGTTGGTAATCCCCCTTATGTATGCTGGGAGGCAGTTGAACATCTTGGGCCCCTGACACTTATTGTATGGTCTCTTAACGTGCTAGTGACACCCCTACTTTCATTGGGGGGATCTTGCATCGTCTGCCAAGTCTTTTGCTTTCGTAGTGAGTGATTTTGTGTGCAAGTTCGGTACTAATCCCTTAGGATTTTCCAGGTGTATATAATCATGTATCTCTCCCGCCTGCGTTCCAGGGAATACAGTTTTAGGAACCTCAAGCGCCCCCAGTAATTGAGGTGAGTCTGCAATCTCGGATGAAGAAAGAGGGAAACTGAAGACGTGTAAAGGTTTTGTGTTATGTATGTACATTCTTCTTCAAAGAAAACAAGGGTGGAGATGCGATGAGCTCTCAAGAAGAAGCCAATGATGATTCCTCTTTAGTGCGGGTGTCTTTGTGTGAAAAAAAAGCGTATAAGATCGTCCTTGTTGGTAGGTTTTCTATACACTTTGAAGAGAAGTTTGTCACTTTTGGGGAGATCTGCACAGGAGAACGTCGAGGAAAGGATGTTTGCCATCGTTTTCAAGTTCAAGTTAAACTTTATTGATGGTTCGGCGCTTGACCTTGTTGAGAAGGCCTGATATTGAGACGTCTCGGATAGAAAACCAATATATCATCAACGTATCTTAGGCCAGGTAACTTTGTTGGGAATGAGGGTGCTGAATTTCTCTGTCTCTAGGTTTTCCATGAAGAGGTTGGCAAGCACAGCACTGAGCGGGCTGCCCATTGCCATCCCAAAGCTCATTTGTAACAGTTGTCCTGATACTTGAAGAAGTTGAAATTAACACAAAGATCCATTAGACTGATGAAATCTAGAAGGGGTAAAGGGAGTTCGTGGTTTTCAGTGACCCTCTGTCTCAGAATTGAGTGCAGCATCAGTAGGAACTTTGGGTAAAGAGGGCTGTGACATCGAAGGAAGCCATGCTTTTGTTTTTAAACATTCTGGTTGGAATTCGGGAGAGAAGGTCACCTGAGTGTTTGAGGTGGGCTTGACTGATGATGCCCAGAAGTGCTGAAAGGTATTTGGCAAGGTGGCCGGCTAGTCTGTTGGTGCACTCCCTATTCCCGAAGTGATAGGCCGTATGGGATGTCAGCTTGTGTGTCTTAGGAAGGCCATACAGGTGCTGGTTTCAGTTGACCTGACAGAGACAGGTTGACGGGCAGAGATCTTGCAGTCCACCTGGATGAGCAGCAGAGACGATGTAAGGTGCGCCATACAGGCGTGTTGGTCAGGAGTCAGAAACCCACTCCCATCAGAGTGGTTTCAACTGCAGCTCACAGGGCGTCCCCGGAGCCACATTGAACCACTGTCGCTACAGGGCCCCCTGACGCAGAAATTAACAGATGTGTTGTTGAGATTCAGGAAAAGAACAGTATGCCTATGTGGCGGATATCAGCAAAGCCTTCCTACGTATTGGGTTGCAGCCACAAGATAGGGACTTCACAAGGTTCTTGTCTTTGGGGCTAAACAGGGGGGGTGCCCAAACAAGGGTATGATACCTACAGATTCAGGGGAGTGTTGTTTGGCCACTAGTTCACCATTTCCCATTACAGGCCACCATAGACTACCACCTTGGGAACTGTAAAAAGCTCGCTTAAAGAATTACTGAAGACCCTATTTAACGTAGACAACATGCAAGGTGCCAGCTCAGAATAAAGGCTGTTTATGGACATTTACTGAGAGCTAATCAGGAGATGTTCTCGGTAACATGCCATTGAGAGAATGGGGGACAAAAACCCAACGTTGCGAGGCACGGTGGAACTTGACTATGCTGGCTAACTCGGTACCTGAGGTAACATCGGTGTTGGGACTGGAGTGGGAAAACAAGGAAGACAGACTTAGGCTAAAGAGGAACCTGATGGGTAAGGGAAGCTGACCATGACGTCCTTGCTGAGGGAAAGCACGACTGCCTTCGATCCTTTTGGGGTTTTTTGACAAACCCCTCACCACTCGAGGGAGGATGCTAGTGCAACAGACCTGGGAGCTGAACCTAGGTTGGGACGACCCACTGCCAAAACAGTCTGAGGAAATGGGATCTGGTTTGCAGAGATCTAGCAGAATTGCATGAGTTCACCCTTTTCCAGGTCCATCGGGTGGGCCCCCGGGCAAGACTATGACTTGCATGTCTTCTGTGATGCCTCCTCCAGGGCCTATTGGGCAGTACGTACTTGGTGGCCAGGGACCAGGTCAATCTAGCCACCAGCCATGCACGGGTGACAACCCTGAAGGATTGCTCGATACCAAAGCTAGAGCTCACGGCGAAGTTGCTGGGAGCAAGACTGGGGAAGTAGTAAAGGAGGTGTTGAGTAAACCTGAGGGTGACACACACCTATGTATGGACAGACTCGGAGGTGGCCTTCAGTGGGTCCGGGATGACAAGTCTAAGCTCCTCTATGTCAGGAAAACGGGTTAAAAGAGATACGGGAGCTACAGTCAACGTCAACAATTCTGTATTGCCTACAGATCAAAACCCCGCCGACCTGATAAGCCGAGGGGGGATGCACAAAAAGCTGAGTAAAAGCGAGATTTGGTTCAAAGGCCCAGGGCTGGTTACCCGCAAAGGAGTGCTGGCCGGAGCAGAAATTTGGGGAGAAAAACCAGCAGCATAGTACACTTTGTGGGGGAACCCGACAATGAATTATTTGACCCCAGACACTACTCCTCTTGGAGGAAACTTATAGGAGTCACAGAAATGGGAAATTTCGATTTGTGAGGAAGCTGATGACAAGGTAAGCCAGGTCGACAGTTGTCCCCTCGTGTGTCCCACAGAATATTGGATATGGCAGTACCCAAAAGGGAGAGGTTTCCAGGAGTGTGGAAGCACTGGCGACAGGGCAGCAGGATATGACTTCGGGTCATGTGTCCAACGACGACTCATGGAACAGTATATTGGTCTACTCATTGGGATTGTTCCTAGATCATGCTGGGCTAATAAGATGCAGGGGAAGAATACAAAACTCTGAGCTCAGTTATGGGGCCAAACATCCCATGTTACTGGGAAAGGAGGGATGGGCGTCAGAGCTATTGATACATGATGCTCATCAGAGGACCTTGTACGGGGGGTTTGGAGATACCCTCACTTGCCTACGTCAGAATTATTGGATACTGAAGGGCCGAGCTGCCGTCAAAAGGGTGCTAAAGAGTTGCATGGTCTGCCAGCTGTACGATGGGAGGACCCTACCATACCCAGGTCCACCACCGCTGCTCTAACTTTGGTATAACTGTGTCTAGCATTAGGAATAATATTAGGAGAGAAGTAAATAATGAAGATGATTGTTATAGGAATGCAGTTAGAAGCCTGAGTAGATCTATAACCCACTTGATAACATGAACGTAGATAAGTATGTTTATGGAGCAACTTGCAATGTGAACAGACTGATGATGTTGTAGTGGCCAGGCATTTGGCTTGGTTACAAGTACTTCTGGCAGTTTGGGAGACACACAGATGATGATCAAACTAAATGTAAATTATGTGATCAGGCATATGGTCACTCTCTTGAACACTATGTGCTTAATTGTCCACTTAATGAGGAATACAGAGACAGACAGTATAATAACCTATGTGACATGTCAAGATATCTTATTAATGAAAAAAGATACCAGATATACTAAGCAAATTTCCTAAATTTGCTTGTAACAGATAAGTGAACTATAGATATGTAGATATAAATCCATATGTATTCCTGTTAACCCTTTGGGGCCTAGTTCCTAGGCCTTTTGTGTATCCACATGCTCTCACGCTACCGTCCACAGGATGGATATGGGGTGCACAATAAACTAGCCACTTCGGTGGCAAAATCTAAAAATCTCTGCCTCAGGAGCGGTACATAGTGACAGGCCCTTTGAGACTGTGAGAATAGATTATACTGGGCTATCACGTTTGAAAACCCAGGAGACGATAGGTAGGCCCTCAGAAAGTATATGTCTGCCTGTTTACTTGTGCCACTACTCGAGCCGTGCATTTGGAGTTGGCGGAAGATATGTCGACAGAGACTTTCGTGAAGTTGTTCATGAGGTTTACAGCCAGATTATCATGCCCGCGATTGATTATCTCGGACAATGGCACGAGCTTCAGGCAGAAGATAAAGTTTTCAGAAATCTTAGGGACAACAGAGAAGTACGAGAATATCTGAAGAGATAGAGTGCGAGTGGAGGTTCATAGTTCCCAGAGCGCCTTGGCAAGGGGGATTCTATGAATGCATGGTGGGCACAGTCAAAAGGTGCATTCGGAAGGTCCTGCACGGCAAGAGAGCGAGCATTGATGAGTTGAGGACAGTGTTAGCTGAAATAGAGGCAAGAGTCAATAACAGGCCTCTGACCTACGTGCAAAATGGGACTGAGGAGCAGGAAGCTCTCACCCCCAATCACATGCTGCTTGGAAGGAGGATGAGCCCTTCCCTTCAATTTTGAGCCAGTCTTCCAAGGAGCTGGATTATTATGGGCCAGATGGTCCCTCCATCAATGAAGAGCTGCACAGGAGTCACAACAGACTGGTGAACATCCTGGACAAATGGAACCATGGTGCAGACCCCGAGGCAAATAAGATGATGCTGAGTGAAGGGGACCTGGTGCTAGTAGAATCCGAGGTGTCCAGAGCATACTGGCCTCTAGGCCAGGTGGTGTTTGACCCACCCAGATAAGGCTGGGTAGTTGAGAATGGTGAAGGTGAGGATGAATGGTGTCAAGACTATAAGACCCATCAACAAGCTTTTGCCTCTCGAGGTCCACATGGTGGGACCAAAACATGAGAAGTTAGACCAGAGGCTGACCGAACAGAGAGGCCGGACGACCCATTGAACGGCACTCAAGTCTAGGGCCCACTGGGAGGGCCTGCAGGAGGTAGACTTGATCTAGACTTAGCGCCTACCTTCGCCGGTGGGAGGATGTTGGAACTTATTCGGTCCTAGAAGTCCCAACGGGGGAAAATATACCGTTTGAGGGCCCTTACACCCACCCAAAACACACACACACACTCATCCGGGTTGGCAAAGGTGGTTGGAAGGTACTTCTTAATTGATAGATTTACTCTTCAGGGAAGAAGTAGATAGTTTATACTGTTAGTACACTGATATTAGGATTATTGAGGCAACTGTAGATGATAATAATGTAGACCTAAGACCTTAACATAGGTAGTAATAGGCCGAATGTAGGCAAACACTAGATTATGTTAGCTAGGGAGAACTGGCAGCCCAAGTTTGAACGACGAGGTGCGGGTCTCGAAGATGCCAGAGCTTCCTTCTAAGACTAGACATCATCTGAGCAACAAGTGCCGTGATCAGCAGGCGGCACCCCCACGTGTCTTCACATACTAGACCAAGGGAATCTGGTGGAGGCTCCTCGACGTACCATAGATGTCCCCTCCATCAGGCCATACAGTAAGACAAGACCTCCCATTTTTCTTTGGATCCTGGCCAGTGTCTGGGGAAAATGCGATGTGGTCGTGCTGTGGTCTTTGTGTCAGCGGCAGTTCATGACCGATTTAAGGCTCCCGGTTGCACGGGTTTCTGAGGGAAGTCCAGGGTAAAAAAAACTTTAAAAGGAGGTTGATAAGATGCTATCAGGTTTCTTGCAACATCCATCATTTATTTTAGAATCCTGTCTAAAGCCACTTGTGAGGCTGAGGTCCGACCTCAGGGTCTCGGTGCCACAGGCTTGCCAGGGTAGACAAACTCCACATGGAGGCAGGTCCAGTAAAAATTTCACAGTCATGTTTCACCATAAACAATCTCTATCAAATTTAGGCTCACTACGAAACACAGCCCCAACACCTTCCTAACAACTCAACAAGGCATCGACAAACTTTCCCCTGTTTCTGCCCAAAAAATATGTAGCAAAAACAGGCAGAGACTTGCAGACCGCCCAAGACCTCTAATGCCTCAACAGGCATCTAAGGTACCCTGTGTCCTTCCAAGAACTTTCACAAGGGCATTTGATGAAACTGGAATAGGTCACAAACTCGTTCTCATCACGAACTAGACCTCAGACGCCGACGGTGCCTAGAAGCCTCACTAATCGCCGTCACCGACACTATAGAACGTAACACTTGAAACTACAAAACTCTATGCACATAAAGGGTCCAAAATTTGGAATTCATTACCAGAAAATACTAAAGTAACCCGGTATGATCATCAATTTAAAGGTCTTCTCAAAAGCCTCTTACTCACCCTAAACTAATACTAAATACTCAATATTTAACTTACCCAAAATCCCCCAATTACCTAGTTTAAGTTTAGTTTAATATGTTTATTATGCACCCCAACCCATCCTGTGGGCGTTAGCCCAAAAGATTACAGAGGTACAAATTGGTCCAGGGACGGGACCCCAAAAGTTTTTTGATGCTGACAATTTACAGGGTAATGAATTTTCAAAATTTAAAAAAGGTAATAAAACCACAATTTACAAAGAAAATGAACTCCAGGTGGGTCTAGTACAACATGACAAGTTAAAAAGGTATTTAGATTGCAGAGTACGAATGGGCCCGGGGACGGGGCCCCAATTTTTTGAGGGCTGAAACGGGACAAGGAAATGAACTCAAAAGTTACAAAGGTAAGGGAATCGTAAGAATGGTTATTTATTTATACATGGCTACAATCTGAACAAATTATAGAGTAATAGCAATTCCACTTTCCCCCCGGGGGGCCCCAAAAACTGTAATAATTTTTGGGTGAAAAAATTTTTGATTGTTGAGACACACACACACACACACACAAAACAAATATAAAAATTCATACACACAACACACCACACACACACATATACAAATTCATACACACAACACACACACACACACACACCACACCACACACACCACCACACACACACACACACACACACACACACACACACACCCCCACACACAAAACGATGAGCACACTAAGATCAAACGACGGGTCCGAAGATTTAGTTTAAATTTTTTGCCCCGAAGTGGCTAGTTTATTGTGAACCCCCATATCCCCTGTGGGCGGTAGCGCGGAGCATGTGGATCACAAAAGGCCTAGGAATAGGGGGCCCCAAAAGGGTTAACAGGGAAACTAGGATTTATATCACTATCTATAGTTCACTTACTGTTTCAAGAAATTGGAAATTTGCTTAGTTATCTGGGTTTTTATTTTCATTAATAAATTTTGACATGTCACATAGGTTTTATACGCTGTCTTGTATTTCCCCAATAAGTGGACAATTTAACACAATGTTCAAGGAGGACCATATGCCTGATCACATAATTTACATTTAGTTTGTCATCATTGTGTGCTCCCAAACTGCCCAAAATACTTTTAACCAGCCTAACCTGGCCACTACAACATCGTCGTTGTTACATTGCAAATTTCTCCCTAAACATACCCTTTTCACTTTATTTTTTCATAGGGGTTTTAGATCCTCAGGGGTTCTAAATGCATTCCTATAACAATCACTTCATTATTTACTTCTCTCCTAAATTTTTCCTAAAGCTAGACACAGTTAACCCAAATTATATTTACTTCTCCTCTGGATATCTTCTTGCTAACATATCAACTTTATCATGAAGGAGTAAAACCAAAGTGTGATGGATCCATGCAATTGTCATTAAAAACCTTTGTCCTAATTTTTGATTCTAACCTGGCTTCCCAATGGCGTTTTTGGAGTCATTATATGAGCCAAGAGCCTTTAATGATGACATAGAATCAGTAATGATGATAGAGTCAAGCCGTGCATAGGTTAGCTTTAGCGCCATTAGGGTGCAAAAAATTCATTTGCGTGTGACCCCAGTTGTTTAAATTTTTAGCCCAACTCAACAAATTTAATATCGTTC
>NC_069429.1:33220228-33246263 GCF_026875155.1 Cherax quadricarinatus
CTCATTTTAGAAAAAAATTAGAAGGTACTTCTGAAGAAATGTTGAAACTGATTAATTTTATGACCAAAATATTGATGAGAGTGATTGCCTCTTTACCGAGTATGAATTAGATAATGCATTAACCAAAGGTCGATTCAACTGCTCTGGAGAGGATGGTATAACCTAGGGATATTTCAGAATCTAAGGCACGTGCCTGATAACCCTTTGTTGGCACTGTATATCTCAGTTACATTGAGGGCGTTCTTCCTACTTCCTGGACCAATAGTCTCATTGTGCCTATCCCTAAGCCCCAACAGCCGGGTACATTTGGGCCCGATCTCCTTAACTAGTTGTCTTTGCAAAACTTTTGAAAGAATGATGCTTAAAGATTGTATACAGAATCAGACATCAATTTTTCCCCCTACCTTATGGGTCATGAAAGGTAAAAGTGGGGCAGAACTGTATTTCCACCTTTCTCACTGCACACAACCTCTACTAGTTTTACCACTTTTCTTGATCTAAAATCTGCATTTGATATTGCAAAAAAAACGTTATACTACATGAACTAGCCAAAAATGAATTTTGGTGGTAGTTTTACTCTGTGGATAATGGATCCCTGTCAAATAGAGTATCTTGTCCTTTACCAAGGCTTCAGAAGTGATTCTAAAGAAATGTCTTTAGGTACACCGCAGGAGGAGTTCTTAGCCCCATGCTATTTAATATTCTGATTAATGCTCTCCTAAATGCTCTCCCTTTCCTCACTAAAATATAGCTATAAGCTATGTGATGATATCATGATCCTTACAACAGGGCATAAGAAGATGAATCCATTCTTAATGAAGTTCAAGCAATTTGTAATCGACTAGGCCTCATAAAATCTTCCTCTAAAACAAAGATATTAACAAGAAAAACGACATCCCCCACCCATCTATTTGCAGGGTGAAATCATTAGCTACGTTAAAACTTACAGATATCTTGGTGTGATGTACCCTTTAACAAATCCATTTTACCACAACTAAACAAGAAATGTAAAGTAGGCTAATGCTCTCAAAGCTGTTGCTGGCTACAACCAACTATGGTGCTAATGTGGAATCGTGGGGAATGATGTATAGCCTATGTTAGGTCCCTTAAAATTTATTATGCTGCTCCCATGTTGATATTAGCTAGAGAAAGTTTCCCCCCGACCCTTGGAGTTAATGCAAAAAGAAGCTCTCGGACTATTCTTGGCTGTCCCAGATCTACAAAAAATTCTTAACATGAGGAAGGAGCTTTGGGATTTCTAGTATCAGTGATAGGATTGTTGAAATTAACACTTTTATCGGGATTAGAATGTTGAGAAACGAACCAGACACTGTCACAGTGAATCTTACCAAGTGTCTAGAGGTAAATACACACAGATTTTAAATGGATTGTGAAAGTGCAATTGCATTAAGTTTTATAAAACCCGCATGAAACTGTATCACTGTAGGGAACAAAAGCATTTCACCCCTCCATGGAAAATGTGTTCATTTAATATCACATACCTACAAGTCCCTCCCAAGAAGCTCATTGTGAACCTTCCTTAAATTTTTTGTAGGCAACTGCTCAAGAAGGAAATTTTTTTGCCTAGTGGTTTGTAATAAGTTATCACAAGTTATTATACACTGATGGATCTAAACAGGAGTTTCTGGCGGGTTTCATCTGCTCTTGTTGCCACCTCCCTAGTTAAGAACGATAATAAATTTGTTGAGTTAGGCATAAGAATTAACAAAATGGGCGTCTACACTGCAAACTGAATTGTTTGCAATCCTAATGGCGCTAAAGCTAACCTATGACACTGAGCTTGACTCTATCATCATTACTGATTCTTGTCCCTCATTGAAGGCTCTTGGCTCATATAATGACTCCAACAACATGCTCATTGGGGAAGCAGGTATAGATACTCAAAAAATTAGGGACAAAGGAATTAATGTACATTTGCTATGGATCCCATCACACATTGTGGATTACTCCTTCATGATATGGTTGATATGTTAGCAAAGAAGAGTAATCCAGGAAGGAGAAACGTAGAATATAACTTTGGTTTAACTGTGTCTAGAATTTAGGAAATCAATATTAGGAGAGAAGTAAATAATGAAAGATGATTGTTATAGGAATGCAGTTAAGGAAGCCTGAGTAGATCTTAACCCACTATGATAACATGAACGTAGATTATAGTATGTGTATGGAAGCAAACTTGCAATGTGAACAGGACTGACTGATGTTGTAGTGGCCAGGCTTTAGGCTTTTGTTACAAGTACTTCTGGGCAGTTTGGGGAGACACACAGTATGATGATTCAAACTAAATGTAAATTATGGTGATCCAGGCATATGGTCCCTCTTCTTGAAACCACTATGTGCTTAATGTCCACTATTGAGGAATACAGGAGACAGACGTTATAAACCTATGTGACAGTCAAGATATCTTATTAATGAAAATAAGATACTTATACTAAGCAAATTCTAAATTTGCTCTGTAGAACAGTTAAGTGTAACTATAGATATGTAGATATAATCATATGTATTCCTGTTAACCCTTAGCGGGCCCTGTTCCTAGGCCTTTTTTTTTTTTTGGAGTGTGTATCCACATGCTCTCGCGCTTACCGTCCACAGGAGGATATGGGGTTCAACAATAAACTAGCCACTTCGGTGTCAAAATCTAAAATTAAATCTTCGGACCTGTCGTTTGATCTTAGGGTGTCATCGTCTTTGTTGTGTGTGTGTGTGGTGTGTGTGTGTGTGTGTGTGTGGGTGCGTGTGTGTGTGTGTGTGTTGTGTGTGTCTGTGTGTGTTGTGTGTGTGTGTGTGTGTGTGTATGTGTGTGTGTGAGTGTGTGTGTGTGTGTGTGTGTATGGCATTTGTATATATGTGTGTGTGTGTGGTGGTGTGTGTGTGTGTGTCTTCAACAATATCAATATTGCACCAATACTCATTACCAGCTTGTGACCGGTGTGGAAGTGTGAATTGCTCATTACTCTATAATTTGTTCATGATTGTAGCCATGTATAACGTAAGTAACCATTTTACAGTATTCATTACCTTTGTAACTTGTGAGTTCATTACCTTGTACCTAGTTCAGCCATCAAAACATTTGGGGCCCAGTCCCTGGACCCATTACGTACCTCTGCAATCTGTAAATACCTTTGTAACTTGTCATGATTGTGACTAGACCTACCTGGAGTTCATTATCTTTGTAAATTGTGAGTTCATTACCTTTGTAAATTGTGAATTCATTACCTCTGTAACTTGCTCAGCTATCAAAACTTTGGAGTCCAGTCCCTGGACCAATTATGTACCTCTGTAATCTTTTGACTAACGCCCACAGGATGGGTATGGGGTGCATAATAAACATATTAAACTAAACTTAAACTAGGTAATTGGGAGATTTTTGGGTAAAGTTAAATATTGAGTATTTAGTATTTAGTTTAGGGTGAGTAAGAGGCTTTTGAGAAGACCTTTAAATTGATGATCATACCGGGTTACTTTAGTATTTTCTGGTAATGAATTCCAAATTTTGGACCCTTTATGTGCATAGAGTTTTGTAGTTTCAAGTGTTACGTTCTATAGTGTCGGTGACGGCGATTAGTGAGGCTTCTAGGCACCGTCGGCGTCTGAGGTCTAGTTCGGTGAGAACGAGTTGTGCCTCATTCCAGTTCATCAAATGCCCTGTGGAGTCTCTGTGGAGGACACAGGCGTACCTTACATCGACTCTGTTAGAGGCATTTCGATGCTCATTCAGGCGGACTGCAAGGTCTCTGCCTGTCTTGCCTACATATTTCTTGGGACAGAATTCACAGGGGATAGTGTAGATGCCTGTTGTAGAAGTTAGAGGTGTGGGGCTGTGTTTCGTAGTGAGGTCTTTGATAGATGATGTGTTTATGGTGGAAACATTGATTGTGAAAATTTGTCTGGACTGCCTCCATGTGAGTTGTCTACCCTGGCAAGCTCTGTTGGCACCGAGCTCTGAGGTCGGTACCTCAGCCTCACAAGTGGCTTATAGGACAGATTTTCATAAATGACTGATGTTGCAAGAAACCTCACTAGCATCTTCAACCTCCCTAAGCTTTAGCCCATTGGACTTCCCCTCAGAAACCACGTGCAACCGGGAGCCTTAAATCTGGTCATGAACTGCCGGCTGACACAAAGACCACAGCACGACTCACTCGCAATTTTCCCCAGACACTGGCCAGGATCCAAAGAAAAATGGGAGGTCTTGTCTTACTGTATGGGCCTGATGGAGGAGGACATCTATGGTACGTCGAGGAGCCTCCACCAGATTTCCCTTGGTCTAGTATGTGAAGACACGTGGGGGTGCCGCCTGCTGATCACGGCACTTGTTGCTCAGATGATGTCTAGTCTTAGAAGGAAGCTCTGGCATCTTCGAGACCCGCACCTCGTCGTTCAAACTTGGGCTGCCAGTTCTCCCTAGCTAACATAATCTAGTGTTTGCCTACATTCGGCCTATTACTACCTATGTTAAGGTCTTAGGTCTACATTATTATCATCTACAGTTGCCTCAATAATCCTAATATCAGTGTACTAACAGTATAAACTATCTACTTCTTCCCTGAAGAGTAAATCTATCAATTAAGAAGTACCTTCCAACCACCTTTGCCAACCCGGATGAGTGTGTGTGTGTGTTTTGGGTGGGTGTAAGGGCCCTCAAACGGTATATTTTCCCCCGTTGGGACTTCTAGGACCGAATAAGTTCCAACATCCTCCCACCGGCGAAGGTAGGCGCTAAGTCTAGATCAAGTCTACCTCCTGCAGGCCCTCCCAGTGGGCCCTAGACTTGAGTGCCGTTCAATGGGTCGTCCGGCCTCTCTGTTCGGTCAGCCTCTGGTCTAACTTCTCATGTTTTGGTCCCACCATGTGGACCTCGAGAGGCAAAAGCTTGTTGATGGGTCTTATAGTCTTGACACCATTCATCCTCACCTTCACCATTCTCAACTACCCAGCCTTATCTGGGTGGGTCAACACCACCTGGCCTAGAGGCCAGTATGCTCTGGACACCTCGGATTCTACTAGCACCAGGTCCCCTTCACTCAGCATCATCTTATTTGCCTCGGGGTCTGCACCATGGTTCCATTTGTCCAGGATGTTCACCAGTCTGTTGTGACTCCTGTGCAGCTCTTCATTGATGGAGGGACCATCTGGCCCATAATAATCCAGCTCCTTGGAAGACTGGCTCAAAATTGAAGGGAAGGGCTCAATCCTCCTTCCAAGCAGCATGTGATTGGGGGTGAGAGCTTCCTGCTCCTCAGTCCCATTTTGCACGTAGGTCAGAGGCCTGTTATTGACTCTTGCCTCTATTTCAGCTAACACTGTCCTCAACTCATCAATGCTCGCTCTCTTGCCGTGCAGGACCTTCCGAATGCACCTTTTGACTGTGCCCACCATGCATTCATAGAATCCCCCTTGCCAAGGCGCTCTGGGAACTATGAACCTCCACTCGCACTCTATTCTCTTCAGATATTCTCGTACTTCTCTGTTGTCCCTAAGATTTCTGAAAACTTTATCATCTGCCCTGAAGCTCGTGCCATTGTCCGAGATAATCAATCGGGGGCATGAGAATCTGGCTGTAAACCTCATGAACAACTTCACGAAAGTCTCTGTCGACATATCTTCCGCCAACTCCAAATGCACGGCTCGAGTAGTGGCACAAGTAAACAGGCAGACATATACTTTCTGAGGGCCTACCTTATCGTCTCCTGGGTTCTTCAACGTGATAGCCCCAGTATAATCTATTCTCACAGTCTCAAAGGGCCTGTCACTATGTACCCGCTCCTGAGGCAGAGATTTTTAGATTTTGCCACCGAAGTGGCTAGTTTATTGTGCACCCCATATCCATCCTGTGGACGGTAGCGTGAGAGCATGTGGATACACAAAAGGCCTAGGAACTAGGCCCCAAAGGGTTAACAGGAATACATATGGATTTATATCTACATATCTATAGTTCACTTATCTGTTACAAGCAAATTTAGGAAATTTGCTTAGTATATCTGGTATCTTATTTTCATTAATAAGATATCTTGACATGTCACATAGGTTATTATACTGTCTGTCTCTGTATTCCTCAATAAGTGGACAATTAAGCACATAGTGTTCAAGAGAGTGCCCATATGCCTGATCACATAATTTACATTTAGTTTGATCATCATCTGTGTGTCTCCCAAACTGCCAGAAGTACTTGTAACCAAGCCTAAGCCTGGCCACTACAACATCAGTCAGTCTGTTCACATTGCAAGTTGCTCCATAAACATACTTATCTACGTTCATGTTATCATAGTGGGTTATAGATCTACTCAGGCTTCTAACTGCATTCCTATAACAATCATCTTCATTATTTACTTCTCTCCTAATATTATTCCTAATGCTAGACACAGTTATACCAAAGTTAGAGCAGCGGTGGTGGACCTGGGTATGGTAGGGTCCTCCCATCGTACAGCTGGCAGACCATGCAACTCTTTAGCACCCTTTTGACGGCAGCTCGGCCCTTCAGTATCCAATAATTCTGACGTAGGCAAGTGAGGGTATCTCCAAACCCCCCGTACAAGGTCCTCTGATGAGCATCATGTATCAATAGCTCTGACGCCCATCCCTCCTTTCCCAGTAACATGGGATGTTTGGCCCCATAACTGAGCTCAGAGTTTTGTATTCTTCCCCTGCATCTTATTAGCCCAGCATGATCTAGGAACAATCCCAATGAGTAGACCAATATACTGTTCCATGAGTCGTCGTTGGACACATGACCCGAAGTCATATCCTGCTGCCCTGTCGCCAGTGCTTCCAGCACTCCTGGAAACCTCTCCCTTTGGTACTGCCATATCCAATATTCTGTGGGACACACGAGAGACAACTGTCGACCTTGGCTTACCTTGTCATCAGCTTCCTCACAAATCGAAATACCATTTCTGTGACTCCTATAAGTTTCCTCCAAGAGGAGTAGTGTCTGGGGTCAAATAATTCATTGTCGGGTTCCCCCACAAAGTGTACTATGCTGCTGGTTGTCTCCCCAAATTTCTGCTCCGGCCAGCACTCCTTTGCAGGTAACCAGTCTGGGCCTTTGAACCAAATCTCGCTTTTACTCAGCTTTTTGTGCATCACCCCTCGGCTTATGAGGTCGGCTGGGTTTTGATCTGTAGGCACATACAGAATTGTTGACGTTGACTGTAGCTCCCGTATCTCTTTTACCCGATTCCTGACATAGAGGAGCTTAGACTTGTCATCCCGGACCCACTGTAAGGCCACCTCCGAGTCTGTCCATACATAGGTGTGTGTCACCCTCAGGTTACTCAACACCTCCTTTACATACTTCCCCAGTCTTGCTCCCAGCAACTTCGCCGTGAGCTCTAGCTTTGGTATCGAGCAATCCTTCAGGGGTGTCACCCGTGCATGGCTGGTGGCTAGATTGACCTGGTCCCTGGCCACCAAGTACGTTACTGCCCAATAGGCCCTGGAGGAGGCATCACAGAAGACATGCAAGTCATAGTCTTGCCCGGTGCACCCGATGGACCTGGAGAAGGTGAACTCATGCAATTCTGCTAGATCTCTGCTAACCAGATCCCACTCCTGGCAGACTGTTTCTGGCAGTGGGTCGTCCCAACCTAGGTTCAGCTCCCAGGTCTGTTGCACTAGCATCCTCCCTCGAGTGGTGATGGGTGTCAACAAACCCAAAGGATCGAAGGCAGTCTGTGCTTTACTCAGCAAGGACGTCATGGTCAGCTTCCCTTACCCATCAGGTTTCCTCTTTAGCCTAAGTCTGTCTTCCTTGATTTCCCACTCCAGTCCCAACACCGATGTTACCTCAGGTACCGAGTAGCCAGCATAGTCAAGTTCCACCGTGCCTCGCAACGTTGGGTTGTTTGTCACCCATTCTCTCAATGGCATGTTAGCCGAGAACATCTCCTGATTAGACTCTCAGTAAATGTCCATCAACAGCCTTTATTCTGAGCTGGCACCTTGCATGTTGTCTACGTTAAATAGGGTCTTCAGTAATTCTTTAAGCGAGCTGTTACAGTTCCCAAGGTGGTAGTCTATGGTGGCCTGTAATAGGAATGGTGAACTAGTGGCGCCAAACAACACTGCCCTGAATCTGTAGGTATCATACCCTTGTTTGGGCACCTCCCTGTTAGCCAATGACAAGAACCTTGTGAAGTCCCTATCTTGTGGCTGCAACCCAATACGTAGGAAGGCTTTGCTGATATCCGCCACATAGGCATACTGTTCTGTCCTGAATCTCAACAACACATCTGTTAATTTCTGCGTCAGGGAGGGCCCTGTGAGCAGACAGTGGTTCAATGATGGCTCTCGGGGACTCGCCTGTGAGCTGCAGTTGAAAACCACTCTGATGGGAGTGGTTACTGACTCCTGACCAACACGCCTGTATGGCGCACCTTACATCGTCTCTGCTGCTCATCCAGGTGGACTGCAAGATCTCTGCCCGTCAACCTGTCTCTGTCAGGTCAACTGAAACCAGCACGCCTGTATGGCCTTCCTAAGACACACAAGCCTGACATCCCACTACGGCCTATCACTTCGGGAATAGGGAGTGCACCACACAGACTAGCCGGCCACCTTGCCAAATACCTTTCAGCACTTCTGGGCATCATCAGTCAAGCCCACCTCAAACACTCAGGTGACCTTCTCTCCCGAATTTCCAACCAGAATGTTAAAAACAAAAGCATGGCTTCCTTCGATGTCACAGCCCTCTTTACCAACGTTCCTACTGATGCTGCAATCAACATTCTGAGACAGAGGCTCACTGAAAACCACGACCTCCCTTTACCTCTTCTAGATTTCATCAGTCTAATGGATCTTTGTGTTAATTTCAACTTCTTCAAGTATCAGGACAACTGTTACAAATAGAGCTTTGGGATGGCAATGGGCAGCCCGCTCAGTGCTGTGCTTGCCAACCTCTTCATGGAAAACCTAGAGACAGAGAAATTCAGCACCCTCATTCCCAACACCGTTACCTGGCCTAAGATACGTTGATGATATATTGGTTTTCTATCCGAGACGTCTCAATATCCAGGCCCTTCTCAACAAGGTCAATGCAGCCGAACCATCAATAAAGTTTACACTTGAACTTGAAAACGATGGCAAACATCCTTTCCTCGACGTTCTCCTGTGCAGATCTCCCAACAGTGACAAACTTCTCTTCAAAGTGTATAGAAAACCTACCAACAAGGACGATCTTATACGCTTTTATTCACACAAAGACACCCGCACTTAAAGAGGAATCATCATTGGCTTCTTCTTGAGAGCTCATCGCATCTCCAGCCCTTGTTTTCTTGAAGAAGAATGTACATACATAACACAAACCTTTACACGTCTTCAGTTTCCATCTTTCTTCATCCGAGATTGCAGACTCACCTCAATTACTGGGAGCGCTTGAGGTTCCTAAAACTGTATTCCCTGGAACGCAGGCGGGAGAGATACATGATTATATACACCTGGAAAATCCTAAGGGATTAGTACCGAACTTGCACACGAAAATCACTCACTACGAAAGCAAAAGACTTGGCAGACGATGCAAGATCCCCCCAATGAAAAGCAGGGGTGTCACTAGCACGTTAAGAGACCATACAATAAGTGTCAGGGGCCCAAGACTGTTCAACTGCCTCCCAGCATACATAAGGGGGATTACCAACAGACCCCTGGCAGTCTTCAAGCTGGCACTGGACAAGCACCTAAAGGGGTTTTCCTGACCAGCCGGGCTGTGGCTCGTACGTTGGTTTGCGTGCAGCCAGCAGCAACAGCTTGGTTGATCAGGCTCTGATCCACCAGGAGGCCTGGTCACAGACCGGGCCGCGGGGGCGTTGACCCCCGGAACTCTCTCCAGGTAAACTCAAGGCACAAGTTATCCTCAACCAACCACCCATGGAACAGCCCCCTAAGCAGTTCATAGTGGTCCCATGTGGTGATGTTGCCACGAATACTTGCCGGGCACTTGCTATGAGTAACAACGTTTCCACCATAAACCACATCATCTATCAAAGACCTCACTACGAAATGCAGCCCCACACCCCTAACTTCTACAGCAGGCGTCTACACTATCCCCTGTGGATTCTATCCCAAGAAATATGTAGGTGAGACAGGCACTTGCAGACAGACCTTGCAGTCCGCCTGAATGAGCATCGAAATGCCTCTAACAGAGACGATGTAAGGTACGCCTGTGTCCTCCACAGAGACTCAACGGGGCATTTGATGAACTGGAATGAGGCACAACTCGTTCTCACCGAACCAGACCTCAGACGCCGATGGTGCCTAGAAGCCTCACTAATCGCCGTCACCGACACTATAGAATGTAACACTGGAAACTACAAAATTTCAAAAACATTAGCATACATGATACTTAAGCACCACCAACCCAACAACACAGGAGTCACATGATTTCATCGTCTACCCCCTCATCACAGCATGACATTCTTCAGGTCACCATGCGTCACTCACACCTCACTCTCCGCCTATATATATATAATGTCTTTCTATCTCTGTATGTTAAAAGTGATCAAAGTCCCAGGACCGAAACGTTTTCTAATAAATATGTCATAGTGTTTCCTTACGTGTCTTTCTAAACCAACTTGTCTGTTATTTATTGCTACGTTTTATACCACAGAGTTTCTACAGAGTGTGATATGGACACGGGGTACATCAAAAAGAGATTTGTTTCTTGTGTTATGGTCGTGAATCCTGTTTAGGTTGGTGAGGAGAAGTTTGAGTGGAGGGTTTATGTTTGAGAGTAGTGCTCTATGTATGGTACACTGTTATATCTTCGAAATTGGTCATCCTGTGTTATTTAACTATTGTAAGAGAATATGTTCATAATTTAATATTATAGCGTGAAAGTCCCCGTTTATAGCTAAAATAGAAACTTTCGGCGTTATATTATCATCTGTTAATATATGAGAAATACCATTGTGGAAATTTATTTGGTCCAAATAGTTCCACAGCTCAGATCCAGCATGGCCGTCTGGTCGGCTGAGCCGGGCGGCCCTTAAACCCTCCCAAACAAGGCATTCTCTGGTTGGCGGTTGTTGGTAAGCTTATTTAATTTATAGATTTACTCTTCAGGGAAGGAGTAGGTAGTTTTACTGGTAGTACACTAAAATTAGGTTTACTAAGGCATCTGTAGATAATGATAAAGTAGACCTAAGACCTTAACATAGGTAGTAATAGGCCGATAATGTAGGCAAACACTAGGATAAGTTAGCTAGGGAGAACTGGCAGCCCTAGTTTGAACAAAGAGACGAGGGTCTGGAAGGGAGACCAGCTCGCTCTTCTTACGACAGACACCAACTGGACAAGACGTGCCATGAACAGCAGACGGCGCCCCCACGTGTCTTCACATTTGAAACCTGGGGAAATCTGGTAGAGGCACCTCGATGTACCGTAGATGACCTCCTCCATCAGCCCATACAGTAAGACAAGATCTTCACCTTTTCCCGTAGGTTCTGGCCAGTGTCTTGGGAGATTGTGGGTTGAGTTTTAACTGTGGGCCCGGCGTGCTACAGAGAGAGCATGCCCAGTAAGTACCAGTGTCTCAGAGCCGTCTGAAGCTAGTGTCTGAGTCTGCATAGTTATACTAGGGGATACATACCCTCTAGGATATAGGAATTTCTGAGGTGCAGGCAGGACACTAATTACGATTGAATATTGCAGGAATTAATGCTCCCGGTTGCACGTGGTTTCTGAGGGGAAGTCCAAAGGGGCTAAAGCTAGGCTTAGGAAGTTGAAGATCAGGATATATGCTGCAACACCAAGTAAGTTAGTCCTTATAGTGCATGCAGGCGAGATTTCTTGCAATACCAATCATTTGTGAAAATCTGTCCTATAAGCCACTTGTGAGGCTGAGGTACCCATCAGAGCTCGGTGTCAACAGAGTTTGCCAGGGTAGGCGACTCACTTGGAGGCAGTCCACACAAATTTTCACAAAAGTGGTCCTTCGAACCGGATGTGGAATAGCTAGGTTAAGCTATCATAGCTAGGCCACAGTTAGGAACCAGTTTTACAGAGTTAGGTTAAGCTATCATAGCTAGGCCACAGTTAGGAACCAGTTTTACAGAGTTAGGTTAAGTTAGCACACCTAGGTCAAAGTTACACAGAGGCTAGGCTAAGCTGACTATACACAGAGGTTGTTATTTGCAGTAATTTACAGGCAGGCCAGGTAGGCTAGAGAAGCTTGTGAATTTAATTATTTACAGTGACTACAAGTAATCCAGAGTAGGAGACTTGTGTGTTGATTACTTACAGTGGATTTGCAAGGTAGCCACAGTTAGGCTAGGCTTGTGCAAATTTTACAAAGGTTATAGTAGCTAGGACAGATTTAACCTAGTTATTATTTACAGGGAGTTATAAAGCCAGGTTTAAGTTATAGCACACTAGCTAGGTTAGGATTTACCTTATCCAACCATCCACGCTAGACAGAGTAAGCTGGGCACAGGCCAAGCTGTTTACATACATTATTTATTTACTGTTTCACAAGTTGAATTGTTGAATTTACTTGTGTTAACCAAGTGATTTTAATTTGTATACTGCACTTTTATTGTGATTTTCATTGTCTTCGATTCATGTTAATGTGGGATTTGTGAATTGTACCTGAGACTAGGTTAAGTCCTGTAATTATTTGCTGGCATTGTACAGTTAAGTGCTAGATTAAGCTTTCACATCGATACACATTTTTGATTGGGATTTGAGAGCTAACAGTGTACATTTTTGATTCATAGTAGAGTCAATATAACAAAGGGAATTGTTAAGCCTGTTGAGAAGCCTTAAGACTCGTTCATTCTTGCCTAATACCGTTCGTGCTGTGAGGTGGGCTAATTGAAGTACAAATTAGTACCATGATCTTAACTAAACTGCAACTATGGTAGGTGAAGATGCGGTACCAGCTGTCCCAGCTCTAAGTCAATTAAAGCGGTCTATGGGAGCCTATAAGGGGCGCCTGAGCAAAGCATGTGAGGAGTGTCGTACGGTCAGGCAAGATCCAGACGTAGACTGGGAGGAACTAGAGAGTTGCCTGAAACCTTTGGAGCAAAGACTGGAGGCCTTTGAGAGCTCATTTATCCTTTATGAGACAGAGGCCTATACTACAGGTGAGGCTGAATTTACAGTCAAAGTAGCACGGACGGACTATGACGAACGAAGGGCAGAGTGTAAAGCAGAGTTGAGACTCTGCAGGCAGTTAATAAAGACTTTGAAGGCTGGTACAGCAGGGGCAGCAAATGTTTCAAGGAACACGAACAACAGCACGCCTGTTAATGTGTTGCCCAGATTGCCCCAGTTGAATTTACCAACGTTTGACGGAACCTTAACAGAGTACATTGCTTTCTGGGATCAGTTTAAAGCCCAGATAGATGACAGAGATGATTTGTCAGATGCCGTCAAGTTACAATATTTACGTTCACAGCTCAAGGGTAAAGCCTTGGACTTGGTCCGGCATTACCAAACCACCGACACCAATTACCAACATGCCAAAGACCAATTAAAGGATGCGTTTGGCAACACTGAGGAGATAAAGGTAGCTATACTTTATCGGTTGTTGGATCTAGAGGCTTGTCGCCATGATCGTCAGAGCTTAGAGAAGTTCCGAATCGAAGTTATGAGTTTGACGAATAGTCTTAAAGATTTACATGATTGGGGTAAGTCGGAATGGTTCATCAGTCAGGTGATTCAGAGGAAACTGGCTAGCACTACAGTGCATGAGTTACACTTAAAATATCAGATGAATAGGTTCACAATACAACAGATCGTTGAAGGGTTGGGAGATCTCGTTTCTCATTTGAGTATAGGTGTGAGAGAAGAGTCACCACCATCGCCACATAAAAACCCAGACAGTCACTCAAAGATCTCATGAGATCAGTCTAAAGCTCGTACGACTAACGTTGGAGTGTACTATGGTAAAGAGGTGTCTAAGGTAAGAACCTCTAAGCAGAACCTCAGAGGCACTCATGCCAGAATATGCATGTTCTGTGAAGGCAAACACTCTAGCACGAGTTGCTCGGAGTATATAACACTGAGCAGTAGGCAACAGAGACTAAGGGAGTTGAGACTCTGCTTCAAGTGTTGTGGGGAACACTTTGCGAGAGAATGTGGCACCTAGCTCAGTGAGTGTCGAGTCTGTTGGAAAGGTAAGCACCATATTGCACTATGTCCCAATAATTTAAGGGAACCCCAAGCTAGTAGGGATATCTCTCAGGTAGAGATAGAAAGTGAGTCCGAGCCTGAAATGGTAGCCAGCGTGATTAGTGGGAGTGAAGTTTCTAATCCGAGTGAGAATCACGGAGGTGCTGCCCTACCTACAGTCATGGCAAAGGTTGTGAATGGGCACAGGTCCGAAGCAACCCGATTATTCTTTGACCTAGGAGCACAAGTATCCTTGATAACAGAGAAGTTGGTGGCTAAATTAAATTTGAAGGTCACGAAGAAAGTGAGTATGATGTTGGGAGGGGCTGTAAGTCAGGTCCCACCCAAATCTTATGATGTGGTGGATGTCACAGTCAAATTAGGTGGACATCGCAGAGACATTACAGCTTTGGTGGTAGAGACATTACCCAGGGCAATTACAGCGAGAGGTCTTGCTGCAGCAGCTAAGCGATTGAAAGACCTTGATGTGAAGCTAGCAGACCAGGGAATTACCACTGACACAGTCAGAAATGTAGGTATCCTGGTGGGAGCCAATCATATAGATGACTTCCTGTCTACACGACGGACGTTTAAGGAAGGAATTGGTTTATACAGATCCCCAGTAGGATACATCATAGGCGGCAGGATTCCACCTGAATTCCCTGCCACGCCAGATAGAGGAGAAGCTGTCCCCATGATAGCTGGGGGAGTAGTGATAATGAGTACCAGTATACACGATGAACCACCAGGGGAGCTGAACCAGGTAGGGAGTGACGAACACTCGGCCACCTTGGGAAAACACTTTTACAGGGTACGTAAAGAGGGAGATAGATTGCCTTTAAATCCAGGGAACCTCGTAACAGTGGGAGGAAAAGCTACCAGGGCATGTGGGCCACTGGGTGGGAAAGTACAGAGCCACTCAATCAAGGCTAGACATACGAACTACTTTAAAGTTAAAGCAAAGGGTGCTAAGACCACCGGAACCAACAAGTTTACACCCCCAGAGGTCCACACAGGGGAAACTGGACGGTTGAAGTTAGACCGGAGTCTGCTCGACGAGAGTGGCCGGACGGCACTCGTGTCCAGGGTCCGCCGTGGGGGCTTGCGGAAGGTGAACTTGATTTAGACTTAGCGCCTACCTTTGCCGGCGGGATGTGGAAATTTATTTGGTCCAAATAGTTCCACAGCTCAGATCCAGCATGGCCGTCTGGTTGGCTGAGCCGGGCGGCCCTTAAACCCTCCCAAACAAGGCATTCTCTGGTTGGCGGTTGTTGGTAAGCTTATTTAATTTATAGATTTACTCTTCAGGGAAGGAGTAGGTAGTTTTACTGGTAGTACACTAAAATTAGGTTTACTAAGTCATCTGTAGATAATGATAAAGTAGACCTAAGACCTTAACATAGGTAGTAATAGGCCGATAATGTAGGCAAACACTAGGATAAGTTAGCTAGGGAGAACTGGCAGCCCTAGTTTGAACAAAGAGACGAGGGTCTGGAAGGGAGACCAGCTCGCTCTTCTTACGACAGACACCAACTGGACAAGACGTGCCGTGAACAGCAGATGGCGCCCCCACGTGTCTTCACATTTGAGACCTGGGGAAATCTGGTAGAGGCACCTCGATGTACCGTAGATGACCTCCTCCATCAGCCCATACAGTAAGACAAGATCTTCACCTTTTCCCGTAGGTTCTGGCCAGTGTCTTGGGAGATTGTGGGTTGAGTTTTAACTGTGGGCCCGGCGTGCTACAGAGAGAGCATGTCCAGTAAGTACCAGTGTCTCAGAGCCGTCTGAAGCTAGTGTCTGAGTCTGCATAGTTATACTAGGGGATACATACCCTCTTGGATATAGGAATTTCTGAGGTGCAGGCAGGACACTAATTACGATTGAATATTGCAGGAATTAATGCTCCCGGTTGCACGTGGTTTCTGAGGGGAAGTCCAAAGGGGCTAAAGCTAGGCTTAGGAAGTTGAAGATCAGGATATATGCTGCAACACCAAGTAAGTTAGTCCTTTATATGTGCATGCAGGCGAGATTTCTTGCAATACCAATCATTTGTGAAAATCTGTCCTATAAGCCACTTGTGAGGCTGAGGTACCCACCTCAGAGCTCGATGTCAACAGAGTTTGCCAGGGTAGGCGACTCACTTGGAGGCAGTCCACACAAATTTTCACAACCATGGTATTATCACTATTTTGTTATTATCACTATTTTGTTATTATCACTATTTTGTTATTATTATCACTATTATTTTATTATTATTGTTAGGTAGGATTTCTTGTGTATATAGAGTTTAAGTCTTGGAACCATCCGGTGAATTGTTCAATTGTTTATGTCCGGCTGGCTGACGTTTGGGTCAGCTGATCCAACCTGACAATGCGTCAACAGACTGGCAAGTAGTCAGTCTGCTCCCTGCTCTAGCCCTGACAACTGATCGTATATTGGCTCTTACGGTGTACAGTTTGAATGGTTTTGAGAATTGGACTCTAGAGCTGACTTAGTTTGTTCCTCATTGCTCTGAAAGATTCTTTTGATATTTATATTCTTGGTCAATTCAGTAATCCATAGAGATACTTTATGGCCAAATTCAAAGGTCTTGTTAAATCTTGTACCTTTTGTATTTTGAGTTTAGTCTTGTTAAGACAAAGACATAAATGTTAATGAAGGCTTAATTACAGGAAGAATAATGTAAACTTCCTTATTGATGTGACATTTCCATGATTTTGAACTAAATGTATATGGTAAATTTATTGTACAAAGTATTAAGTTACATTAACTACAAAGAAAAGATAAAGTATTGTATTTAAATACTTTAATAAATTTGAATATTTTTCTGTGGAGTTTCCCAGTTGAAATTATTTCCCCTAGACTCTAAAATACCTTTAAATAACTCAGATCCAAAAATCTTGTTGCATAAGAAATAAATGGTAACAGGCCACATTCTGAAGTTCTTTAAAAAATTTCTTATTCGCAACAAATGGGGGCCTGTCTGGGATCTCTGTTGTTCTAAGACATTGATCAAAAGAACAATATTAAAGTTATATACTGGGAATTTATCTTTAGTTAATTTCAAAATATTGATCATGGAAGGTCACATTAAAGAGTTATTTGAAGATTTAACATTGTCAAAGCTGGACTCCTTGAAACTTCAAACATGCTGGCAGATAGCTCATAAATTGGGAGTACCATACGATAGATATTACACAGCCAATACCGTAAGGGCAATAATTAGAAACAAATTGTTTCCAGGGGCCTCTAACCATCATGTAGCAGGAGATTCTGACTCTGAAAGTTTAGTTTCTCAAGTAAGCTACCAGTCGAGATTCGAAGTATTAGAAGAACAATTTCAAAGAGTTGATCTTGAAATTGAATCAGATAGATTAGGTCCCACTTTGGCCTCTAGTAAAGTAGATGAAGTATTGCAGGGTGCAGCTGCTGTTCGGCATTAGACCGTTACTGAAGGAATTCCTATTAATGGTCAGCCTGTCCCTCACCAAGGTGCACGTCCAAAGGAATATCCACGTACCGCCAGTTCAATTCCCTCATTTTCGATACCATCGGGGCATATTTCTCAAAGTCAGTTTGAGAAATTAGAGAGACTATTTATTTTACAGACTGCTCAAATTGAGGCTCAGCATAAATTAAATGAAGAAGACTTTCAAAGGGAAACGCTCTGCTATATAAGACAACAACAACAAGGTAATGTGAGTGAAAGATGTACTGAATCCTCAAATGATTCTTTCAGTATACAAAAAGCTGCATCTATGGTTCCAAGGTTTAATGACAGAGATTTAGATACTTATTTTGAAGTCTTTGAGAATCAAGCACGTGCTATGAGCTGGCCCCGACAACATTGGGCAACCTTATTACATACTTCATTGTCTGGTAAAGCTCAAAGTTGTACGGATACGTTACCTTTTGAGAAATATGTGGATTATGATTCCGTTAAGAAGGCTATCCAAGAGGCTTATGATCTCCTCCCAGTAACACGTGAAAAGAAAATTGCTTTTGAGAGATGGTGTAGAGCTTCTAACTGTAAATCTATGGAAAGTCTTTCCCAATTGATCCTGCATGAGGATTTCTATAATAATTTACTATTTCTATAATAAATTGTTCACGTAGTGTAAGAAGATATTCTTTACGCCACACATCGGACCAATGAGTAATTACCTTATTTAACATCTTGAACTTATCACTCAACACAGTCACGTTATTGTAATCCTCATCACTTCCCTCAGGATTATCTCTATAGATAGGTGCAGCTTCTAACCATCGTTCGCATATTAGGTGAGAGGGAGTCAGGATCTCCGCGTCAGGAGTGTCACTCATGTATGACAGAGGGCGATTGTTTACCAGATTCTCTGCCTCCACCAACACTGCATGGAATTCCTCCAAATTAATTCTCTTTCTGTGTTGCACCGTACAGTCCTCCCTGCCAAGGGGCTCTGGGAGTAATAAATTTCCAGACAGACCCTCGCTGGGTCAACAAAGACTGTACATCATCACTCTTATTTAATTCCATCAAGTGTTGAGCACCCGCTACAAAATTGGTGGCATTATCTGAGATCATCAATCTTGGACAGGATCTCCTAGCTGCAAATTTCCGGAACAGCTGCATGAACTGTTCTGCAGACAAGTCCTGAGCCACTTCTGGATGAACAGCCCTAGTAGCTGTACAAGTAAATAGACATATATACACCTTCAAGGGAACACCATCTGAAGTACCTGTTAAAATGATTGGCCCACTATAGTCCACTCCGGTCACATCAAATGGTTTTACCAACTGCACGCGTTCCTTGGGCAATGGTGGAGGACCTGGGTACATGTAGGTTCTGGCATCCACCCGGCAACATATTACACATGACTTGATAACCCTTTTTACACTTTGCCGTCCTTGTGGAATCCAGAAGGTTTCCCGAATACAGTTTAAGGTATCCTGTACCCCACCGTGCATCACGTTATTATGGGCATTAAAGACAATCAAGGTTGTCAGGTGATGAGTTTTGGGCAGCAAGATAGGGTGCTTAGCATATTCCCCCAATTCAGCATTTTGTAACCTGCCTCTGCACCTAATTACATCATCCTCTAAATACAGCCCCAGCTTTTCTATTATTGAGCCTTTCACAATTTTTTCCGTCCATCATTAATTTAATCTCATCCCTGTAGGTTTCTTCTTGTACCCTCTGTAGCCAGTATTTCAGGGGATGGGGAAAATTATATGAGATATTCATCTTACTTATAAATTTAAACACTAACCTTGTCATGCTAATCAGCTTGGGTAAGGAAGAATACCTATTAATGTCAATGGCTAAGGAGGGACTACTGACTGGAGCGGTGCTCACCGTAATTTCGACAGGAGCAATATGTGCCTTTTGCACCGGCCAGTTAATTTTGTCCACCAGCCAACTTGGCCCTTTAAACCACGATAAAGCACTCACAAATTTTTCATAAGTCAAGCCTCGAGACAAGAAGTCAGCCGGATTCTCGTCACCAGGAATGTGATTAAAGGTTAAGATAAGATAAGATAAGATTTCGTTCGGATTTTTAACCCCGGCCCGGAGGGTTAGCCACCCAGGATAACCCAAGAAAGTCAGTGCGTCATCGAGGACTGTCTAACTTATTTCCATTGGGGTCCTTAATCTTGTCCCCCAGGATGCGACCCACACCAGTCGACTAACACCCAGGTACCTATTTGCTGCTAGGTGAACAGGACAATAGGTGTAAGGAAACGTGTCGAAATGTTTCCACCCGCCGGGAATCGAACCCGGGCCCTCCGTGTGTGAAGCGGGAGCTTTAGCCACCAGGCCACCGGGCCACTCGAACTGTTATATTTCTCCTGCATTTGATTGATTTCAGGGACTCTGTTTTGTACATACACAATCTTACTGTTACCATTACGAATCCAGTGTAAAGATATCTCGTTATCAGACCAAATTACGGTGTCGCTGATATTTATCTCTCGCAATTTATTTCTTATATAATTGGCTAATTTGACACCTACATAAATGGCCGTTAATTCCAACTGAGGTAAGGTACGTGATTTGATTGGAGCCACCCTAGCCTTAGACATAACAAGAGAAATGGCACTATTACATTGAAGGTAAGCGACTGCTCCATATGCTAATTTCAAAGCATCGCAAAAAATGTGGAGCACATTTTCTCCATCTTGAATGGCCACATTACGTGGGAACTCCAACATTGGTAATTTTACATATTCACCTATTAGTTCTTCCCACACAGCTGTTGGCATGGCCGACGCGGCAGGTTGTGTAGTGGGCTAGCTGCGGGATTTTCAAGGATAGCTCCTGGTCAAAGAGGCTGACCAGGTCCCTACTTAACAGAACTCAGTGTGAATGCTTTGAGAAGATACCAGAGCAGCGAACGGACATCCCAGTGCATCGTTTCAGTGTAAATAGTTGAAGTGTTGTGCAGTTTTAGATGGTTTGGTGTTGTTGAGTCAGGACCAGTCAGCGCCTCCCCCCCTCTCCGCTGGGGGGGAAGGGGGAGGGCGTGTGTAGTAAACAGTGACCCTCTCATAACGCCTCACACCTGCGTGTCTCCCCCGCCTCACCCCCCCCAACTCCCAGCGCCACCCCATCTGTAGAGGGTACTTCTCCCCTAACCCACGATGTCAGCGATGGCCCCTGCAGGGAGTGCCGGGCTCACAGGAACTTCTACTACAGTGACAGCATCGTGGAGTTCGACCGTTGGGCAGCTGTCAGGTGTGCCACAGGCAGTGTGTACTCAGTTCCTCAAGCTTCAACACCCGTGCACACGAGGGCCTGGGATCTTCAATCAACTTGGCGTCCACCAGGACGCTGACTGTCCCTAGGACAGCTCTCCATCGGGCTGCTAACGGAGTCACTGGCTTCTTGGACCTCTTGGGAGGGTCGATGGTGCTCGTGCAACAGCAGATCCCTGGGCAACTTGCTGCTGTTTGCAATGGCTGTCTGCCGAGAGAGACAGGCACCTAGCAACATCTGTTGTTGGGGCGTTGGATGAATTCCCTACTATGTTTTTAACTGCTCATTACTCTGTAATTGTCTATGATTGTAATCATGTCATAACGTGTTATCATTCATTACCTTGAAACTTGTCATGATTGTGACCAGCTCTACCTGGAGCTCATTACCTTTGTAAATTCTCATGATTAATGTGTTTATGATTCATTACCTTTGCAATTATTCATGAGTGTGACCAGCTCAACCTGGAGCTCATTACCTTTGTAACTTGGTCATGATTATGACCAGATCTAGTTCATTACCATTGTAACTTGCTCATCTACAAAAACTTTGGAGTCCAGTCCCTGGACCAATTATGTACCTCTGTAATCTTTTGACTACCGCCCACAGGATGGGTATGGGGTGCATAATAAACATATTAAACTTAACTTAAGTTCTTCCCACTTTTCAACAAATACCTCAGGTAGGGTTTCATCCCAAGCACACTTAAGCTTCCATGCTTCTTGTATCAACAATTTTCCTCTTATGGTAAGTGGGGACACTAAGCCTAGTGGATCGAAGCATTTTGAAACTTCCGCAAGTAAGACTCTCTTGGTTAATTTATTGGGCATACTGTAGTTATTAGACTTTAACGATAACAAGTCTCTCTCTGTGTCCCAAGTCAGTCCCAGCACATTACTATATTTAGACACTTCAACTCCAGGGTTGTCTTTATTTATTTGAGCCCTTAAACTGGACGAATTACTGTTCCATTCCCTCAGGGACATATTTGCACCTTGCATTATTTCATTAGCTTCTTCATATATGCTCATTAGTTCCTCTTCAGTAGACGTCACCCCCAGGAAATTGTCCTCATAAAATTGTTTACCCATTACTCCACTCAGTGGACCACCCGTACGCTTAAGGTGTGCATTTATCGTTGCCTGGAGTAGGAATGGACTGGAGGTAGCACCAAACAATACACTCCTGAAGTGAAAAGTCTTCAGGGGACTAAGTGGGTCATTAGGATTCTCGGGCCACAAGAACCTAGTGCAATCCTGGTCAGCCTCCTGCAGACCCACTCTCAGGAAAGCTTTACTTATGTCCGCCGTAAAGGCATAATTATTAACCCTGAAGTTTAATAATATGTCTCCCAGTTTTTCCGTCAACGACGGACCTGTCATCAAACAGTCATTCAAACTAGGTACATTTTTTTGTTACTCCTAGCACTACAATTAAACACAATCCTCAGAGGAGTGGTCTTAGAATCCTTCTTCACTCCGTGATGTGGCAAATAATGACCATAAATCTGGGCTTGCTCAGGAGGTACCTCCTCTATGAATTTATTATTTAACTGCTCATTAATTATATCATCGTAAGCAGTCAACAGTTCTGGTGTCTTGCTCAGTTCGTGGAGCTGAGCCTTTAATTGTCCATACGCCATCCGGTAATTAGTTGGTAGGTCTGGATGGTTCAGCTTCAACGGAAGTCTCACCCAGTATTGTCCAGATTCAAATTTAACACCCTTCTGGTATTGTTCTTGAGTAAAGGAATCATCTGGACTTTCTTCATTTACATTGATCCCTATGCTGTCCAATTCCCATAATTTATACAGAGGTTCAACTCCATCCTCTACTGAAGTATATTTATACTGGGGTGATATTTCATGAGTAAGACACACCGTAACTGTATTTATGGCTTCCTCCAGTCATTCATTATTAGTACGAGGAAGCCTGCCATACATCACGTGACCTCCTGCAGTCCTTAGAAGGGTGACTCCACATTTCTTTGTCATACCCTTTACAAAGATGGCATAATGGTCACTACCTATCAAAATATCTATTGGCCCCACAGAATCATTATTTACACCAGAAGGTGCCAAATTTACCTTACTTGAAAGCCTTTCAGTAGCGTTACCAAGCCCTATTGTAGATATTTTCTCTGGGAGCCTATCCGCAATTACGGCATTAATACGTTTTCTCTCATTGCCCAGCCTGACAGTTACATAAACAGTGTCGTATGACTGGGCCTTCTTATTCGAGAGAAAGCCAGATAACTTGAGTATAGCAGGATCTCCCATTTGTACCTTCATCCCATTAAGGCAATTACGTTTTATGAAGGTACGTTGTGATCCCTGATCCAGTAATGCTGTTACAGTTTTGGATTTGCGCCGTTTATCATTAATCACCACATCCAACACAGGTAAAGCTACCTCAGCTAGGCCATCAATTACCGACATTAGCTGCAATCTTTAACGTTGGCTACTGTTGTGTCCGGGTTATTATCACTATCAGTAACTATTGTTACCATTATTATGATTAGATCCGCCCTTACACATAGCTATGTGGTGTCTTCCCTTGTTACGCTGATAACAATGGTGCAAGTTAGCACGGCAATCCCTTACATTATGATTTCCTAGACACCTGATACATCTAGCAAGCTCTTCCAATCTTTCCACTTTAACATCCCTTGAATTATAGGCATTACAGTTCTTAGAGAAATGAGTACCGTTGCAGAAGATACAATCTCTCCTTTCTTTGCCTGACCTCTTATCAACTGGGCTACCCTTATTGTGATACTTCCTCCTCTTACTTTGATGTGGATAACCACTATTACTGCCCCCTGTCACTTGATATGTGCCTACGTAACCCCGTTTAGTAGGTGATGTATGATTATTGATATTGGGATAAAGTTTCCTTTTGTGGAACTTGACAGGTGCACTGGGTCTGTAGACGTGGTATCCTAGAGGTAATGGGTTGGCTGGTCTGCAGTTGGACAATTAGCTCCTGTAGGCCCACTCTTATTTCTTCAACCCGAAGTAACCCTGTGATATCTGTTAGATAGCCACTCCTACTGTCTTGTGGTTCAATTTATTCTGAATCAAGGCACTCAACAACCACTCTGCTCCCTCCAGATCATATTTATTACTCAAGGTCTTAAGAGTGCTTTCTAGTTTGATCCTAAATTGCTGTAAGTTGTTGCGGTTGTGATCTGGAGTCTTCAAACTAGCCAAATTAGCTACTAGATCCAGCCTACTTTGCTCCAAGTTACCGTAAGTGACCTCCAACAAGTCAACTGCCTCACTATAGGAGTCATCTACATTTGGGAATGCTTGTATGAGAACATGCGCATCTCCCCTTACTTGTCCCTTTAAATAGCATAATTTGGTAACACTTGCAAGATCAGTCCTATCATGTACGACTGCTTTAAAGATAGACCAAAACTCCTCCCAGTTTTCTCCCGGATTAAACACAGGCATGCATAATTCTGGGAGTTTTGGTAGACACCTCTGATTTTCCTTACTAGGTTGACCAACAACATTGTCTACAACCCTTTACCTTCTCTAAAAGCCTAGTTTTGCAGGACACAATGTTGTCCTCCACTTCATAATATTGATCCAGCAGCCGCTCCCTTTCAGCATCATCTGCACAATTCACCAGAAGATCACTCTCACAGTCCTTATACCACAATTTATATGACTCATATCTACTTTCTAAGGCATCTAGGTGTAGCTTTAATTCATCGGGGTTTACAGTTTCTTGTCTCATTAACTCCATACACTTGTTGTATGATTTAGTAACATGACCCTTCCGAGCTTGTAGTGACGCTTTCTTTGCTTTGGCATCCATGGACTTGCCAGCCGCACTAACTTCCTCAGACCCAGCCATGGTTAGGGAATTAATATTCACCAATTATACGACTTAAGTAGACACTTTGTGTGAGTAATTCTTGCACTTGTATAAATCCTAGCCACCCATGTGCTAGTAATTAATTGGGCTAATTATCATCCACCATACGACCGATTAAATTTGTGTACCCTATACCCACTTTCGTCAATCAGTCACTTAATTATTAAGTAATTAATTCAATTAATTTTTCACTGATTGCATCAGGTTCAGGAAGGACCAGCGGGCAGATATGGAAAATTTTATAGAGTGATTACTGTTACATACCTCAACATTACATGCATACGAGTAATCTCCTTGGGAGACAACAACGATATTGTTTACCGTAGTCACCCATGTAGACATGTGAGAAAACTTAACCACCTCTGGTCACTGCAGGTGGCCCCTCGACCCTCACAATCTTATCCGTATCTATCAGAGACCAGTATAAATTGGGTAGCACCCTCAAGTACGGCACTACTAATTAATTGTGGACTGTATAGATTATATTAGTTTAACTGAATGAAGGGGGGGGGGTAGGTTACACATGGATTTACCCATCAAGGAAAAACACTTGTACATAATCCCACCACTTACCAGATATTCTCTGGTGGTCACTTGATGTGGCTGGATCACCCATAACCTATCCAATTAAAACATACCTAACTGGCCAGTATCAGTCTGCCATAACTAGAAAGGTTACTTAACTGTGGGTGATTGATGCTCCTTATTTCCTCCATTCACCATCTCTTTTCAATGTCCTGCTACACCGACACGGTTCTTATTCCAGAAGGACGAGGTATCCGTTGGCTTGTCCCGGTTTAGAAGTCGTGATTCCATAAAACTTCGCTATCCTCGGGACGAGAACCACGCGTTCACTCGGAGCAGGGCAATTTATTTCACTTCCCGCATTCTCTTAACTTAATGTTATTATCACTGATTACATTACCATTCACAAGACGATTTAACGTCTCATAATTATTATACACATTAGAGGTCACTCCATTAAGATCTGAGACCGATGAGTGAGGATTAACTCACGGGTAATTTTCCCCTGGACACATTCCATGGCGGCGCACCCATCACCCACGGTCCTACTATTATCCACTTATTTTACCACTTTATCATGGTGGTCACGTAAATTTCGTTCCCTCACTCTTCACCAGGAACAATTACGACACTTCCTATTAGAAAGTGAGGCCTATATTAATCCTTAGGCAGCGGTGAACGCCAATTTTTTGATCCCATGTTCACAGCTTTTCCCCACTACATTCAAAACACTCCCACCACCTCGGTTTTCCTTTCCCC